>CM073561.1:11603214-12208571 GCA_037074615.1 Leucaena leucocephala
AAACAAACAGGTTCATCCATGGTAAAGTCAAGAATATCAATTTGATTCAACAACCAATCACTTAACTAGCTTGTTTATGCTTCAATCACATGTCTCTAATTTAAATTTCTTCTTTTCCCTTTCATCTAAGGTTTTTGGGCAGCATAACACCTTAGAGAAAACTCAAATCTTTGAGAAAACTCACATTTTTTCCCATGAAAACCCTAAGTTCAAGCTTCCAAATCAAAAGAAAATAAGATAGGATAGACTGCTTACCTTTAATCTCTAACTTACTTGAACTTTAGTACATTAAATCTTCTTTGTCTTGGCTTGAGTTTCCACTTTGAAAGATTTTCCCCAAGGTTCATGAGCTCACAATTTTGAACCAGATTTGAGGGGGTGCTTATAGAAAATTTCATGGAAAATCAATGGCCAAGATTAATTTGTGCACTATTTGATCTAAAGGCTCACATTTAATCTTGGATTTAAATTTTTCAAAAAGAAGAATTATGACATCATCCATGACATCACAAGGGACAACTCATGGGGGTTATATGGCACAATTCTCATAGGGAGGAAGCTTCTGGAAAAATTTTAGTCCATTCTAATATCGGCTCTATCTGATTCCCTAAAAACTGGACTGTTTTACAAATCTAATTTTTCTGAGATTTCATAATATGCTTTCTAACCTTAAATCCAATATCCAAATTCTCCCTACCATTACATACTTATACTGGGTCAGTACTTAATGACAGATCCCTTGGGAAATGACTGAAATGCCCTTGGTCCACTATCTTACGCTATATTAACCCTAAGGGCATAATTGTCATTTCACACCTCTCTAAACTACCTCAGGGTGTATACTGGCTCTAAATAATCATCTTTATACTACACTACATGTTTTTGGCCTATCCCAAATGACCAAAATGCCCTCCATCCATCTCCAGTACAATCTGGCCACATAGGGGCATTTTTGTAATTTATTTTAGAAAGATGGGAGTATAGAACATAAAATGGAAAGGGAATGGAAGTTAGTGAAAACTTAGTCTTGAAATTGTTTTGAAGTTGAGTTGTAACTTGATGTTACTTTGTAATGGCTAGGTTTTGATATTTGTGTGGGAAGAAGACCATTTCAAGAAGAGTGTGACAAGGATATCTTAAGAGGTAGTAAGAATACCTAACTATAATTTCATGTTTGTTGATTGTATGCTTGCTTGTTAGTTATGATGTTTGTTGATTGTATGCTTGCTTGTTAGTTATAATGTTTGGTTGAACTTAAGATTATACCATCATGATGATGATGATGAAGTGTGAATGATTGCAACTCCTTGTAACTAATGTCATGGCAATATGCATGTTAGAGTTTGCTTATGCATTATTATAAAGTAGCTCCCATATCATGATAACATGTTAGGCATTTAATCAGTCGTGCATGATATTATAGTTTTTATGACTTGCTATTGAGATTTCTATAAAATCTCATTCTTTCCATATGCATAACCATATTATAGGTGCTGGAATATCTCAAGAAAAAAGGGTAAATATAGATGGTTGAATTTGTATAATAAGTCATGTTGATCACTTGGCACTATGGGAGGATATGATGGAATACCTAGAATGATATAGTGTGTTTGTATTATGAGGCAGTAACCATATGACAATAATTATGAGGACTTAACCAACAATTTTGGACTTGAAATTTGGTATGAAAATAGCTAAGATATAGATATTTCAATGGACACCAAAAGCATCTCAACTGGTTAAGTTTTTGATTTAATTAAGTTTCTAAATTGGAGATAAAATCTGGAATTGAGATAAAGTGAGCAACTGGAGATAGTGACGTTCAACCACTAATTTCATATAGTAAACGAATGAATTTCTCTACAAAATTTTATAAGCTTAAATAGCACATCTGGAGATTTAAATCTATAGGTAACACATTTCATTTGGACAAGTAACCAAAAAGAAATGGATTTTTGAATTTTAGGCAAAAAAAACTAGAACTTTAAGATTTAGCTAATGAACAGTATTTTTCAACAAATAAACTGATTTCATTTGGACAATGAAACCTTAAGTTTATATTTTTCCTTCAAATTTAAATGAATGAGCTTCCATTAGAAATTAGAACTACTCCATTTCAATTTTTTTATATTTAATTATGAATTTTCAAAGTTATGTATGTATTTTAGATTATTAAATGAACAGTACCCATAAATAGTACCTATGAACAGTCCCCGAGAAGAAATTTCTTGAAAATGCATATTTTTAAAATAAAGGGATATGTAATTAGTTCAAGTTACTTCCAATTGAGTATAATTGAGGTTGAAAATAAGGATACGACAACCAACCTCTTCACAGTGGGAAGGGATAAATGTCGATTCCTCCTTCCATATTTCACTAATATTTTTTTTATTTTTTGTTCAAAATAAAATGTCAAATGGATTAAATATAATGGAAGGAATATGAAGTCTTGGATATGGCATTCAACAAAAGATATATCAATATGAAAATAGACTTAAATGATATTATAATATAAATAAATATAATAAGTTATATATTAAACTAAAAATAAATGAGTTCATTACCTAATTAAGGTAATAAACATATACAAATATATTTCAAATGAGCAAAATAATAAACACATCTTCTAAAATTACATCTAGGAAATTTATAATTGCATAGTATTTTAAATAAAATACTTCAATTGATAAAACTATATTAATTTAGATAACCTTTACAACTCATATTATATTTGAAATTATTTGATATTTTATTACAAATTTTTAATAAAAAATATTTATTGTATCAATATGTTGAATAATAATTTTTTAAACCAAAAATAAAATAAAAACTAAAAATTGACTTTCAACAATTACATCAAAAAGTCACCGCTAAAATCCTTTAGTAGCAACAAAACGTAGCCATTGAATGTACTTTTAGGGGCAATATTACAAGTCATGATACTCCAACATTCAAAGGTGACACTAGAGTCACTATTGAAGGTGGAACTTTTTGGAGGTGACTTCTAGTGTTGCTACTAAAAGTCAAAGTCTTAGTAGTGACAACAAAAATTACCACTAAAAGAGCTATTTGAACTGCAACTTTAAGGTCCCCACTGAAAGTCATCACAAAAAATCATTTTTTGTAGTGTGCTTGTCATTTTTGTAAATAAGATAAAATATTGTTGACTTTCTAAAGCACTCGTGTAGAACACATGTTCAACAGTTTCATGGTTCAATAAGATGTGAGGGTAGTATAGAAAACATATGAACTCTTAGCTCTCAAACAAAGCATATGTGTGATTTGAAAGAAAGTACATGGATCAAACCACAAGTATTTGAATTATAACACTATGAACCTATTATTGAATAAGAACACTATGAACCTATTCAATCATCTATTTTTTTTCTAATTTTTCTAACATTATGTTCTTATGTACATCTCATATCTCACTGAAGAATACAAAGTTGTGCATATTGTATGTAATGAGACCAATGTTTTGAAAGTTAGACAATCAGACTAGTCCGACTGTCACCTGTTCAATGTTGTTGGATTAAACAGCAAAAAACTAGACATTGACCGAAATCAGAAGTTAAGTTGGAACCTAAAGCAGGTGAACATGCCCATTTAGTTGCCTTAAGGGTTCAAAGCAAAAGTTAAGCTAAATGCAATATAGTAGTGCAACTAACCTAAGTGTCAGTCTCTTGATAGGAGCTAGTTACTAATGTGATACTCTAGTAAACTATAATGAATGGGGGATTTTATCTACTAACTAATGAAGTTAAAGACTTATTTATGAGTTTATTAGTTTTACAGTGTGTTTGGATTGCCTACAAACCTAGGTTTTAAACCTAGGTTTGTGCAAAACCTAAATTTTGAGAAATTTTAAAACAAACAGCTATATTTGTTCAAAATGGCTTTTGGACCAAACTATAGTTTAAAATCAAGGTTTCAGATAAGCTGGTTAGAGTAGCTTATAGAATATAAAAGAGCTTATGGACTAACTAATTACTATATTATTTCTAATTTTTTTACACCCACTCTCCTCTCTCTTCTACACTCTCTCTTCATTCTCTTCTACACCCTCTCTCATCTCTCTTCTACACTATCTCTCCTCTCTCCTCTCTCTTCTATACACTCTCTCCTCTCTTCTCTATCCTCTATCATATATTTAATAATTATACCTTTTTTTATAATTTACCAATAATAAAAGTACTTCTGGAAATAACTATCCAAACACTTATTTATTCAAAACCACTTTTTTTCATAAGCTCTTCTCATAAGCCCTTTTCTAAAAGTTACTTAAAAACCCTTTTTTTTCATAAGCCCTTTTTCTAAAATCTTATCCAAATAGACCCTTAATGGTAGAATTATGGTTGATTGAAGACAATTAAAGAATGAACATGTGTTTAATAATGAATGAACATTCCTCCTCCATAATGACTAAGGCTTCCTCACTTCAATTGATATTTTGGGAGCTAGGTAACACTTAAGAACACTAAGAGCCACCTCTTAGCCTAGGTCTAAATGAGTTAACTCACACCAAGCCACCTGGCACATGAATTAATTTCATTTTAGGTTGATTAAGCACAATTAGCTATTTAAGAACAAGAGATTGTGATTAACACCTATAGATCCAACATCAAAGCCACCTTTCTATGCCACAAGATAGTCATAACAACTCTTAACACATGCTATACCAAGACAAATGTAGAAGAATTGAAATTATAAAGTACAAGTATAAGTACAAATCTCTCAAATATAAAACATCATCAATTACAACAATTTTAAAATCAATTCAATAACCTAAGACCTATAATGGCACTCCAAACTCAACTAAAGGGTAATATCTTCATCTAAATATATGAATCAATGGACTAGGAATTAACTTCAATAATCTACCAAAGTTTGTACAATTTGAAACATTTTAGCATAAAGTTCCCAAAATGCCCTTAGCACTCAACTAAGCCTAAAGTAGTGACTTTTGCCATGAAAAAAAATCTAAAACCATGTAAAATATCATGTATTACTATATGCAAATATGAATTTGTCAATGGGTTTACAAAAATTGGACGGGCTAAATTTCCTTCATTTATTTTGAACTAGGATGAGAAGAAGAAAAGAAGGAAGGATGAGAGGAAGTCAACTAGTCAGTCAAGAAAAGACAACAAATAGAAAGAATACAAAAAGGGATTGATTTACCTTTTCTCCTCTAATAATGGCAAGAAGTTGACAAAATAGCACTTAATCACATAAATGTAGAAAGGGTAAAGGTGGAGATAGAGAATAAAATAGGTTGAAGAAGATGATAAAGAAATATGAGGGTAGACGAAGGTTGGAAATATCAGAGGACTTTGAACTAAAAGAGCAATGGAATCAAGCTTTTTTCTTGAGAAAGGCTTGGACTCCGGAGAGCTATAAAAAATATGTAAGAAAAAAATAAAACAATTGCCTCGGATAATGTAAATATCAATGGTAAAATTTTAGAATTTGGGATCACATTAGTTAAGATTTATTTATTTCTATTTTAACATTAATTAAGATTTAATAAAGAATAAATTTATTTTTTATTAGGTGAATGTCACCGATCTGACTTATTCGACTGTTTGGACCATAAGCTGTTAGCTTTTTTGGCTCAATGTTTGGTCCGACTTTTAAAATATTGGATGATAGATATGTCCAAGACTCCCTTCGGTCTTTCCTATAAAGAACAATATCTTTCACAGGGATGGTTCTAAATATAAGGAATAAATCTTTTTTGTTTGAAATTTTAAACTAATATTTCCATTTTTACCCTCATTAAATTATCCCACTTATTATCTTTATGCAATAAATTTTCACTTATTATCACCCATTATCTCTTATTATCTCTATAACACATATAGGTGTTTTTGCTCTCACTCTTGGTCTAATATGGTAACAAATTTCTTAACCATAATCCATTCTTCACTTGTCTTTCCTTCATGTTGAGACACTGGAAGTCCAACAGCACTGGCATTGTTCAAGTACATAGAATAAATTCATTGGCCTCTTCAATGATTATCTTTCGACATAATCTTTTAATATCTTCATGTAATGCTCAACTGGGTACACCTATATGAAATAAGCTAGCTAACACAGCTATATCTCTCTAACCAAATGGACAATTAGTTGGACCATGATGTCAAATAATGTTTAAGGAAAATACATCTCAAGCTCGTATAAAGTAGTTACGATTCAAGTTTGCAACCTTGATAATGTTTTGGGGTTAATCACTTTACTGTAAAGTGAGTTGAAGAAGAAATATAATTAAGTGATTATTGCTTGCACCTCATCAAATAAAATAGTTCGTATATCCACCATAATAAAGTTATCCATCAACACATGGTAATCGTGAGATTTCATCCCTTGAGCCTCAAGTCTATCATTGACACAAGCTTGCTAATGTTTGAGGAGTATCCTCTGGCACTTTTACACCAGCAAGAGACACAAAAACTTTTTATTTCTTTTTTAGATAGTGTGTGAGCTATCGACGAAGAAATGTATAAGTGTTATTATCTTCTATTACCAATTCCTCCCTAATTCCTATCTCAACTATGTATAGCCTTATATTTATACCATCCTCAGTTTTCCTAGGAATATTGAGTAACATCCCAATGCATAACATCAAGAAAATGTCTCACATATAAGTTTTTCTCGTATAATAGCTTGAAGAAAATAGAAATTTTCTTCCACCCGCTTGTCTTAACATATCTCGCAAAAGGTTTGCCCAATTCACAATCTAAATATTTCATCTTTCAAAACCCCCCTCACTAGTTAAAGGTTCAGGAGCCATACTTTCTTCTGTATTCGCATTAAAAGTTTTCTTCAAATGCTTATAAGGATGATCCCTATACAGAAATCTTTAATATGCTATATAGCAATTCTTCATACCATATTTTAGACTTACCAAATATGTACCTTCTTCACAAATCAGGTATCCAACATGCCCTTTAATGTTGTACCCTAACAAATTACCATATACAGGAAAGTTATTGATTGTGCCAAATAGCATTTCCCTCAATTTGAATGTTTCTGCTTTATAAGATTCATATATATCCACCCTATACTCCCACAATAGCTTTAAGCCTTCAACTAGTAAAGCCATGTATACATCTATCTCATTTCTAAGTTGCTTGGGCCCTGAGATTAGCATGGATCACATCATATATCTCTATTTGTGTGAAAAACATGGAAGGGGATTATAAATGAATAAAATAATAGGCCATGTACTGTTAGTATTGTTTTGCATTCTATATGGGTTCATCCCATCAGTAGATACTGCTAGACAGAGGTTTCTATCTTCTACCCTACAGTTAGGGTACTCAAGATCAAACTTCTTCCACTATGGAAAATCAATAGGACAAAGTATTCCATCTTTAATCCTTTTATGAGCGGTATAGAAGCATCTGAACCTAGGTACAATTGAAAAGTACTATAATACCTTCTTGAGACTCATTATGTTATTTTGATAGCGTTCTGTATAATACTTAGGATATTTAGTTAAGGATTAATAATCTTTCCTAAATAAAATACAATTGTTGGGGAAAACATGAATTTTCTCATAACTCAACCCTATGCAATGTAATACCTATTATGCGTCATGTCTTAGTTGGAAACATGTTCTACTTTGGTAGCATTATCTTCAAGATTAAGCAATTTGTTAAAGCTTGTATCAATTCACCCACTTGTCACTTTCAAGTTGTACAAGTTCAAACATTGTAGACAATAGTATGAACTCAGTGTAACCATCATATAAAGGCTTCTCCACATTACTCTTCAAGCTCTTAAATATGACTAGACATTCATTGAATTCCCATTCAATTGCATTGAAAGGCTTCTCCACATTACTCTTCAAGCTCTTAAATGTGTCTGGACATTCATTGAATTCCCCTTTAATTGCATTGACCATATCGTCAAGAAAGTCAACCACATACATACTTGTGTCGATGTTAGGTGATTCTCACCTTGCATTTCGTCTACTATTATTGACCTCCATCCCCCCATACTTTGTATAACACTTGTAAATTTGTATAATATTATAGGTAATTAAATGTTCCTCAAACTTTTCTAGACTAACCCGCTTCAGAAGGAAACAATTTTCACAAGGACAAATAATATTGGGATAGTCATAATTATTAACCGCAAACTTAACGAAAATTGCTTCCTTATCCTAGTATTCTTTGGATAGATGATTAGTAGACCTCTATTCCTTGTCTATGTTATTTGATGAGAAGCCTTTTTATCATTCCCCTTGGGTGCCTCAATCAAACATTTATATCTTTCAAGGATTATAGCAAGCCATAACCTCGTGTCTTTATATTGATGAGCCTTTATTAGAATCTTAAAGGGGTAACAAATGGGTTTTTGGGTTTTAAAAAGGTTAAATTGTAATTTTGCTCTGAAAGTTTCGAACAAGGAGCACTAGTTATCCATAAGATTTTTTTAGAGCAATGTCACCCTACCATTTACAAACTTTACTAAGATGACGTGTCCATATGGCATATACCTCACTATATTTTCCATGTCAGATTTGTAAGTGAGAAAAAATTAAAAAAGAAAAAAGATCCCTCATCTTTAATGTCTAATGCCTGGGGTGACAAAGCTTCAACCATAGAAGTTTTTAAAATATTTTCTAGAAATTTCCCAACAATACCACAACAAAAAATTATCTCAGGCAAGGGAGTGATTAGAATTGGTATCATTGGCTGTGAAACATACTACAACCATAAGCATTTCTTTCAAACTATAACCTAAAAACTTCATTTCTTTCAAAACAAACATCATAGAATCAAAGGACCACACTATCCAAAGCTTTTAAAGGATTTCCTCCTGTATATACGAATAAAATGGGTACAAAATTGGGTTGTTTTGAGGCCCATTAGAATATACAAAGATAAAGTGATTGAGGTAATAACAAACATATATAGCTCAAGAAAAATAAAAAGGGCATAGAGTAGAATCAATATCTAATGGTAAAACTAAATCTAGTAACCTACAGCAAAGAGATTTTCCCTTTTGGTTTTGTTATATCCCTATCTCAGTTTTAAAGAACCAAATTCGCCATTGATAAAACTTGAACAATAAATAAATATACAAATAAATCAAAATCTAAAGTAGAAAAAAAACATTGAAGTAAACTTCCAGATTTATGGATGAAGGAACAAAGGTGATGAAGACTAAGATCTATGACACCAGGACAATATCGATATCATTCGATTTCAGCATGGCTCCCATTGTTGTCGGCATCATACTGGCTAAAGATGAAGGTGGATGTCTTGACCAGAATTATCTGACTGAATCAATAGTGCTAGGCTTGAGATCAATTAGGATGGCTTATATTTGAGAGCAGAAAGGAGATATGACATAATCCATGGTGCAATGCTTGAGATCAATGAAGATGGCAGTTGGAATTGAGAACAAAATGAAGATTTAATGAGAAATAGAAGATTGAAAGAGAAATAGAGACATCAGAGGTGGAGGATTTCTCAAAGGATAAAGGGGGATTTCAATGTGGCTATCCCATGTGGACACCTAGTGGTATTGCATCCTACTTTCTCACATATGTTTGGGTCTTTATCAGTCCAAGTCCATATTGCTACGTTTTGTGAACTTTTGCAACATTGCTCCAAAAAAATTTCCTGGCAACCAACATTCCTTGGCAGAAACTTCTAGGACAAAATTGCTATTTAACCCTTTTGAAAACTATGAAACAAAAGTGCAACAAATTAAAATCCTAAGCTATAATATTTTTGGTGTTTTTGATAAAAAAAATAGATAAACGAATGGAAAATGAATGAAGTGAATCTCTTGAAAATGGATTTTAGGCAATCATAGTTCAAATAGGATAATGAGAGTTTTTAAATCATTAAGTAAAAGTTATGAACCACCAATCAGTTAAGTGCAATGAATTTTAAGTAAAATCACTTAGCTTACAATTAAATTAGATTGTGCAAGTGCCCTCTCAAAGTGAAATCACACAAACTCTAAGTAATTAAATCAGCCACTAACTATATTAGCAATCAACCCAACAACAAGGAATCAAATATGATATATATATATATATTTAACCAACAAGTACATCATCAAAATAATTACAAGAGTCCAATCTCAAGGCCACTCCAATTGGAATTCCCTAGTCTTCAACATAAAATAAAAGATTAGTAAATCTAGGAAACTTAAATCATAAGATAAGAAAAGATTAGAATAAGATAAACTCCCTCTTAAAGCTTAGGAACTCAAACCACTATCTTTCTATCTCTAAGAGTTGAAAACCCTAGCCTACCTCAGCTCCAAGAGAAGCTTTAACTAGTAGCAACATCAAGGAACCTATGAGAGAAAGGGTAATAGAAGGATTTATGGAGAAGGTAAAGAAAGTGCATACATGGAGATGCAATGGGTTACAAATAGAGGAAGATAAAAAGAGAAGAGATAACTTCTATAATTACTTGGTCATATGTTGCCAATAGTGTTTGGACTAGAATGTTACCAAATTTCTCCCAAAGTACTAACAACGAAAATCAAACAATATGTAGCATCATTGTCCTGGAAATCAATTAATAACAATTAATCCCAATTATGAAAATTTTGCCCCTATTAAATACTAAATCAAAGTAAGCATTCTAACACACAAATGTAGCAAAAGATAGGTAATAATACCACAATAATATGATAAAATACCCCTAAAATGATATGGAAATACATAGTCAAAATGGGTCACATCACTATCAATCTAAAATGAATTATTTAGAGGGAAAAATAAATTAAATCATGTGTTTTCCATTTAACACCAAATCGGCATCATAACAAATAAAGTTTATACATTATACGTAATAACATATTAGGGACAACTAATGCATTTCATAAACTAACAAACAAAACTTATATATATAAAGCTAGCATCCCGAGCACACATAAACCATGGGTGTCATATATTTAAAATTCTATAGTATTGCTTCTAATGTTCTCCCCATTACACCTCCTCTACTACCCTCACCTGAAATTGGTCAAAGTAACATAACAAGACCACTGTCTCAATAATATAAATCCCTACCCACCTTAAATACCAGCACCTCTATGAGATAGCAGTGGAACTAACAGTTAAAAATCAATATTCAAACAATAAGAAAGAGTGTAAAAACCAATAGATATCATATTATATCCATAGTAACTTGATAAACAATAAGCAAGCATAATCATAATCATCACATTAATACTAGTTATTAATTGTTCAATTCCCGTCTTATATCCTCCTTATTTCTGCCGACGTGAACCCATAAGTTAATTGTTACCCATGTCAAACTAACCCTCGTAAGCTTCCTACAAATGTGATTCGGACTGGCTAAAGCTAGTATAGCATACAAGGGGTATATGTTCCTCTATAAAAAGGGATGCTGCAACTTGGGGGTATTGCTCAATATCCTATCAAAGATACTGCCCTCAAGGTATGCTACTCTGGGATACCTCTAGATTGTTGCAAATGAGGGTGTACTACCCTCTTAAAAGGGCCAGCCATAGTGCACTCTGTGGGGCCAAAACATGTGGTCTTAATATCAATTCACCAACACAATCCTCCCCAAGGTTATATCAACATTACATGATCATCATTCATTGTCCCAATTATATCACAATTTCCAAGTAGACATCTCAATATCATATAAGTCTTAGCATAACACACAAGATAAATATTAGGGATAAATATAAAAATGACAATCTAGACTACTTTCTATGGTGAACTATATGGTTCACCATAAAATCTAAAAACCAACCTAATTGGTCTTTCATACAGTCATAGGGTTCTAGAAGTTAACACTTTTCACCAGAAAATAGTCCCACGAGGCCAGTTCCAAAATCCATAATTATTTTCCATGATTCCTAAATAATTCCTTGCTTAAAAATATAAGGTTTTTCTTGAAAGGTTTCTTATTCAATTAAAATCCGCATAAAGGATGCCCCTAAATAAAGAAGGTAGAAATTTACATTACCTCTTTATTGTTTCTTTACCAAAGTAATCATAAATACTCCTTGAGAACTCCATACAATTACTAAAATGAAACTACAATGAAAACTAAAGATTTGATAAGAGATCTATCTCCTAAATAATCTTGAGAATAACTCATAAAACATATCAAATTTGGATTAGATTGATCTCACCATAGATATTAAATCATCAATCCAACTGCTAAAATTGACAAAGTAAATGTCATGAGGCTGCTGTCCAAGTTTTACCCTGATCTAATGGTGAAAATAATCCCAAAGGTTAATTACTACTTAAGGTTCTGTGAGAAAAATCCACGGAAAAAGGTTTAATAAGAAGTTAATAACTTACTCACTTGAAAACAAATAAAAAATGCTACTGTTGGATATGACGAATAGGATGTCTTAGGCTTGTTGACCAAAGTTTGTACCAATCCAAAGGTTAACAAAGGCACAATTGGAAGTTTACTGAGATTGCAAAATAATTGCATTTAATTCTATTACTTCCAAACTACCTAAAGCTTTTTAAATCCAAAAATCAATAAAAAAACTCAAGTCTAGGTGACTTACCCTTGTGTATTTAGCCTCTAGAATTCCTCTAGGCTTCAAACACATATAGAGATATTACTATGGACCTGCTGCTTTATTCTGTTAGACTCTAATATTTTAATAATGACAATTCAAAAAATTCAAAACGTATTTTAAATGTAATAAAGGGCATTTATATATAAGCTTATCGAAAGGAGGTCTCTTCGATAAATGAAGAAATTTAAAAAAAAAAAGAATTTATTTATTGAAGACATATTATAAGCTTGCTTGTAGATAAGCCCTTTGATAAATGAACTATTGAGAAACTCTGAGTCTTATTTTAAAACCATTTCTCTTTGAAGACTTAATCGATAAATGGATTTATCAATAAAGCCTTTGATAAATTTAAAAAATGACTCAGTGTATTTTGTGAAAATATTTATCTAAATATTCATTGATAAGAGAATTGCTTGATAAAGGTTTCAAAAAGAAATAACTTTTGTGAAATATTTTTGAAGATAATTTACAGAAGTCATATTCGATAAATAAGTTTATCGATAAGATCTTTTATCATTAAAGTATTTCAAATAAAAAAGAATTTATCAATTTATCGATAAGTTATTTGATAAATATGAAGTCTGTCTAGTTTTCAAAAACTCAATTTATCAAAATATTATTCTATAAGAGGATTTATCAAAGAATACTTTGATAAATAGAAAAAAAAATTATATTTTATAAAAAGCAACTAAACTTATAAATGATTTTTCATATGACTTGCTATTTTCTTGGTCTAACAAATAGCTTCTTCTCAAATGATTTATGGAATATTGATTTACAAATTTTATAAAATTTGAGAAAGAAAGATTTAAAGTCAGTTCTTTGTTGTTCATCGATAAACTGATAAGTTGTTTTCAGTTTTATCCAAATCACTAAAACACTAAATTGATAAATGATTTTGATGGTGGTTTATTATCATATTGCTAATTTGTTTGAATTATATATCTCTCAAAATGCTTTAAAAAATTTTGCAAAAAGAAGAGAGGTTAAATACGACTGACATTACTTTTATGGATCCTATCAATAAGTTATTCGATAAAACTATTTATCTACAAACACTTAGATAAATTGGATATTCTAAAATCTGAGAACTTATGATATTTATTGAATATCTATTCAATAAGACCATTTATCAAAGTCCTTTTTATCACATCCTAATTTTTCTCTATCTATATAAGAATAATAGAGGAAAAATGTTAGGAAATGATCGTGACGATGATCGGAAAAAGAAATAATGATTAAAGAAGAATAAAGTAAGAAAAGGAAAGGAAAATGTAAAGTTAAAAGAAAGAAAGGAAGTTTTGAAGTGTTAGGTATCAAACTAAAATTTCAAAAAGTGTAGTAAGGGACTAAAATGGCATTTGGTCATATTCAAGGACTAAAGTGTATTTTGTTAAATTCATGAGTAAAATTGTAATTATGAAGAAATTAACTAGAAATGGCTAAAAACTGTCCATAAGAATTTTAGTCCCAAATTTTACTAGAAAATAGAGGAAGTGATTATGATCGTAACCATGTATGTTAGAATTCTAATTTGATGTCCTAAATTTTACTAGAAAATAGAGGAAGTGATTTTGAAGTTTTAGAAATTTTTATAGGACATTCTGGACCTCATAATTAGATAAAATTTTATAAAAAAAATTTATATTAATTATAAGAATGTTTGAAACTGATAGAATTTAAAAAGGAATATTATAGAATTTATAATAAAATTTAAAGTAAAATATGGCCCCCAATAAAAGTTTTTAGGGAAATTTATTAGAATTTGAGCTATCAGAGAAGTTGGGCTTTGATCAGAGACTCAAGATGACCTCCCAAGAGGCCAAAAATATGCTCTAACAATTATGTGGGCCTAAGTATGGTTAAAATAATATTTTAGTAATTTTTAATAAATTATAGTTAATTGGTTAAAGTTATAACTAGAAACTTGATCAGATAAAAGGATTTTTATCAGTAAATTTTTAGAAAGTGTTCATAAGATTAGTAATATCATTGGAATACATGAAAATTATTGGACTAGATTACATTCTAATAATTTAGGAGAAATTCCTTTATAGGGTATTAGATTATACAAAATTGGGTGGGATCATGAGGTGTCCTTATGGGACCTACCAAGATGCCACATGTCATTAAACTTGGAGGAAAAAATATGTTAAAGAATTCCAAGATAATCTTAGCCACATAACTTAATAAAATAAAAGACATGTGGCATGATCTCAGCCGTTCATTGTAGGTGAGACTCTGGAGACTTCTACAGATGCTGAGTCACCATATGAGGTGTCCAAGAGGGACCCACAATGGTGCCACATGTTAGCATTTCAAGGAGAGAGATTTTTAACCATGTGATATTATAAATAAAATAATCGAATAAAGAGATAAAGCAAGATTAAGGTATAAAGCTATCAATCAGGAGTCATATAAAGAGGCTATGATAATTTAACCAGATAACCCAGGTCAAGGGTTAAGAAAGGTTACAAGAATAGTTGACTAGTACTGGGGAATACTCTGATGAAGTATAAAAAGACAATGATGCCCCTAGATTTATTAAAGTAAACAAAGAGGAGTTAAGGGCATTTTGTTAATTTTCTAAGGGATCAGTAATTAAGTTTAGACCCAGTCCAAGAATGTCAATGGTAAAAAAAATCTGGATACTGGATTTAAGGTCAAAAATATATTAAGGAATCTCAGAAAAATTAGATTCATAAAATAGTCTGACTTTTGGGAAATTAGACTAAGTCGGTACAGGATTGGACTAAAATTTTTGTAGAAATTTCTTCTTCTTGGAATTGCACCATATGGCAGTGAGGTATCCCTTGATGATATCATGGCTGATGTAATCTCTTGCTTAGTGGGAAAGTCAAGATCAAGGAGAAATCTTAGTCATTAGACAAATAATAACCAAAGCAATCTTGACATTTATTCACCACTCCTCAAGTCTATAAATACCCATTTCCCCTTCATATTGCACCAAGATAAGGAGACCTATGGGGAACCTCTAGCCAAATGAAAACTCAAGCTATTCAAGGAGGAATCTAAGGTACCAAAGTTCAAACTAGTTAGGAATTAAGGTAAGTAAATTATCATAACTTAGGTTTCTTTAATTTGGAGGCTTGAACTTAAGATTTACATGGAAGAAAAGTGATTTTTTTCCCAAGGTATACATGCTGTCCAAAAATGAAGGATAAAGGGGAAAGATAAAATTAAAGTTAGAGACATGAAATTAGGACTTAGATAAGCTTGGATTGATGCTTGTACCTTGAATTAATTGTAAAAAATTTTATTTACCACAATAGGATGCCATTCGACCATGATGAAAAGCAGCACCAAGGGAGGTTGTTTTATGATTTTTTATGTTTCCATTGAATCCAGAAGGTGAAATTGTATGAGATTGAGCCAAGGGACAAGGTTTGAAGCATTAAAATCAAAGGAGCAATTTTTGAATAACCCCTTGTGCATTTGGGTTCAGTTCTGTCCAGACCTCAAGGAAGGAGTTATAATTTGTTAATTCTAACTTCATATTTAGATTCTTTGAGCAAAATTATGTGGGATAGAGTCAAGGAACAATTTAATTCAAATGGCAAGATAATTAACAAAAATTAAAGAAATATAAGAGATTATTGGTTTAGGAAATTGAAATTTGAACCTAATTAGAATGGAATTGTAATGAGTACATTATTGTGTTATGTTTAGACCTTAATTGGAATGGATAAGGAATCACACAGCAAGAAGGAAAATTTTATGGAAAAGCAATAAAGAGGTAGTAAATTTATACCTAAACTTGTATACTTAATGCTTTAGTGTTATTGATGTGTTGTTGGCTTGAATAGATTATGTGAAACATGTATGATTGATAAAGCTCTATTTCTTTTTATGCTATTATTATATGTTATAATTAAGAAGTATGAAAGCATGTCATTATGCAAGTATAATCATAGTAAGCAAGCATGTTTAACACTAATCATATAGTTGCATACATTGTTCCTAATACCTTTTGCTACTGAGATTTTCCTAAAATCTCACCCCTTTCCCATCTCACAACCATCCCAATAGGACATCCACATGATGGAGAATATGAAGATGCATAAAGAGGAATTAAGAAATGGATAGTATAAATGTTATGTTATATTTGTTATGACTTGTAATGTATAAAGATGATATACATTCAATCCTTGCCACATTCAATCCTTTCAAATATCTTTTTGCTAAGGATGTTTATCAAAGAACTATTCGATTAATCTATGTTTGCAGGAATTCAGTGAAGATTTATCGAATATCTTTTCGATAAGACTGGTTATCGAATAATTGCTCTATAAGATTTAAAACTATTTCAATACAATTTAATGGTAATTTATTGAAGACATTTTTGATAAGGTATCTCTTCAATAAACACTTCGATAAATGAAGCTTGTTTGTGAAAAGATTTTAAACCAGAAAGATTCTGATCTTTAAATCCAAATCATTTGGAAACAATTGTCATATGCTTATATTATTTATATATCTTTTCTAAGGCATGTTTCAATCCATATGCTTATATTGTTTATATATCTTTTCTAAGGCATGTTTCAATATCATTTGCAAGCTGAAACCAAGATCACATGAAGAGATGAATTAAAGAGTAAAAAGGCAAAAGTCATATGCATAGGTCAGCAATAATGTCTATATTTGTCAACAACTACTTCAACGGATTATGAAGAAACCAAATACAAAAGAAAAAAAGCCAAAAAGAGAAAACTGAGAAAGTTGAACGACGTAAGAAGAGACAAGAAAGACTCGCTAATGCATTCTGATCATATTAAGTAGAATCATAAGGAGTCTTTGTTTCACTCTGTTTCTCTTCTTTGGTACAGAGCGTATTATATTCTTGAGAGGGAGAGAAACTTAGAGAATATGAGCTTAAGTGTTTATCTTATACACTCTACTGAGAGAGTTTTTATCTGTATCAATTATTTTCTGATTTGCTCAAGTGGGTTTCTTGAGCAGAATATTACCTTACGATTGTAAGGGGGAGTGAAAGGGATTCTCACTGGTGATTACCTTACGGGGATGTAAGGGGGAGTGAATTGAGTCACCAAGAGCCCGAATAATCTTGGAATATAATGGAACAATTAGAGAATATCTGGGGACTAAACGTAGGCCAAATGGTATGGCTAAACTAGTATAAATTATGGTGTTTAACTTCTCACTTATTTGCTTTCTTTATGTTTCTACAATTGGTAATATCCTTATGAACTTAATCTTTTGATTTTATTTTAAAATTCTTAAAGTTTTTAAATTTTTCAAAATCACCCAATGCACCTCCTCTTGGGGAACAACCATTATAACATATGCAAGCTTCTACCAGAAAGAAGTGCTTAGCGCCATTATAGCACCTCTTATTTATAGTCTCTTAGCTCCTCTTCAAAATATTTTCTAGTCAATGTGAGAGTTCTTGGGTATAGGCTACATTCCCTTTACTCCTCCCAAGCTTTTAAAGTGGCACTCTTCACATCATTTTTATACTATTCCTTATTTATTTCTTTATTTCTTCCTCTCTTATAATGAAATTTCTTTAAATATAATTTTTTTCTTCCAATAAATACAGAATCATAAATTTTGAAACCTCAATCTCCACATTAAAATTGGGTCCTAACCATTTTAACTTAGAACAAAAATATGGGATGTTAAAAGGTATATGAAGGAAAATGTGAATAGAGAAAGCAAAATGCACAATGGCGAGTGCAAAACATACCTACAACGAAGGAGAACAGATCACACAAACGAAGACAAAAAACCAGGGCACACGAACGAAAAAATGAGCTATGGCAGGCAAACAAACTCATCGATGCCGTTGGTGAGCCTGACAATGACGTTGGGTGTGAATTTTGATTGAAAATATCTATGATGGCTGAAAAAAGAGTCAAAGAAGTGAGGGTTTCGACAGTTCAAAAAACGATAGAGCCTTGATGTATTTGGGAAGGTGAAGAGGCGCTAAATAGTAGGTTCATTAAGTACAAAATCATATGTGACGGTTGTTTCTTAAAACCAATCAAGTTTGGAAGATTAAAATTATTTTATGAAACAATATTTGATGGTTACGTTGTGTGGTACCAATTGTCAAGTATTAATAGTTAAATGGAAATTCAACTTAAGTTTTAAACATATTAAAAATAATCATATTTGACTATTGTTCCAACACAACCGTCAAGCATTTAGAGCTTCGTTTTTTTTTCCGAATGCTCACTTACGAGAACCCCTCATATTACAGATTTAACAATTTAAAACATGCAAAAAAAGGAAAAAGAAACAACAACAACGACAAATGATGTAAAGGAAAAAAATTAAATGTCCAAAGTACCTCCTTATCATTATCAAATGGAGGGTCTGGGATTCATTTTGAACCCCAACCTTCTCAAGCACTTTGTTCATCTTCTTATCCAGAGAGTAAACAGATGTGGTAAGTTGCTTTAGGGTGGCGTCTATGCATACTTGCTCATGTGTGTACTGATGGATTGTCTCATGGAGCTCATGAATGGCATCCAGAATAAGTTGAAGTGGTGGACTAGTAGGAGGTGCAGCAGAAGAATAAGCAGGTCGATCATTAGTTGATTACTGGCTTTTTGACATGGTGATTGAACTGAAATTAGAAAAGAAAAGAAGTAATGGAGAATTGCTGCTGAGGTTCGGAGTTTAAATAGAGTGGAAGCTAATAACAGTCTTCGAAATTTGAAAGCACGAAGGTTTAAGTATTGACGCGATCACTATTTTAAATCATATTGTTAACGGTTGTAAACAAAGAACCATCACGTATGGTTTTCCTTAAAAATATGTGACGGTTGGTTTGAGTAATCGCCAATTATTGGTGCTTCCTGTTAACCATCACGTATTGAGTGTTATATATTACAAAATCTATAGTAATGTATTGGTTGTTAGAATTATTGTTTTAAGTAACTTATGAAGCTTATGATTGTGTTTGAGTGTTGTTAAAAGATAAGAAAAGTTCTTATAAAGGAAGAGGATTTTTTTATAAATAAGATTAGAATATATTTTTTTCAAGGTTATCATTCCAGTGACAAAGCTGATATTTTTATGCTAGGGAATTAAGGTTAAACCATATTTATAAACTATTAAGTAGGGTAAATTATAGCCATTGGACGAATAAGTAAATAACACCCCACTATGAATGAAATGAAATGATAATGCCTATAAACTACTCATTCGATTTTTAATATATGACTTATTTAACTAATTTAATTAAATTAAAAAATTTATTTAGCATGTCATATAATTTCTAAAACATTATAATTATCTTCTATAACTTACTCCCTTCCTCTTTTATTTGATTATTGTTAAGTGAGTATTAATAATAGTAATTTATAAAAAAATTATAAATATAAAAAATATGTCTTATATTTAAAATTAAAAATAAATATCTAATTAAATATTATATTAAAGATAAGATACTTGAAAATTTGAGAATTTCATTTGTTTAAATTTTTCTTAGCCTTGTGTCACAAATTTTATTCATGCATGGAATGGATTAAGATTTTTGAAAGTTATTACACATTTGAATTGAAAGAACTGAGAATCATTCAATTTTCAACATTGTTTGGACTCCATGCATGCCGAAAAATAATATTTTCAAGGGAATAAAGGAAGAACACTAGTTGTTAAAGACTGTCTAGTTAGTCTTAGGGGGGTATTTTTGTCTAGGTCTTTGATTAAAAGCATTACTTTTCAAATTGGTTTATAACCTTTCAAATAAGTAAATATGTTTGAATCTATTTTTATTTTTAGATTAGTTGTGGAGCAGCGTTCCATGTACTACTATACAAGACTATACTAAAAAGAAGATTATGCTAAAATTTCTAAAAAGAATAAATATTTTAGATTATTATAACTATGTCTATATATATCATTCATAAATTTATAAATGACATATTCACTCTCAACATTATTATAGTTATTATATTAAGTAATTGTTTATATATTTTAAGATTTAAAGAATATGAGTTTTCTTATATTCCTATCCTTTAATATTTTTAGGATAAGACAATTTTAAGTATTTAACTTTTTTCACTAGATATCTTAAATCTTTTTTGTACTAAAAATAATTAAAGGTTAGGGTTGAAAATATAAAATTAAGTTTAAAAATATTTAAAATGACTATTAAAAAATTGAAAACTAATTATTGAAAATGTTAAAAAATGATTATTAAAAAAATACGGAAAATGAGTATTAAAGATATGATAAAGAGTTATGAAAAAAATTAATTCAAAAAATAAAAGGTTAAATGGTACGCTTTGATTGATAATGAAAGAATATTTTAAGATTGGTGTTTATACAACTTAACAGATTTTTCGGCAATTAATAGGACGTGGGCAAAATTACATTAAAAAAATATATATATTTTAAAGAACAAAATTGCATCTAAAATATTCTTGTTAAGCAAAATATGATTAGAACGTTGAATGCGACTTCATCCCAAAACATTTAAAAGAAATAAAAGAGAAGAATCTGGTTTAGCCACGTAGATCGTATGTCCATCTCTAGTATACCATACCAAACCAGATCCATGGTGGGGGAAGATTATCCAACGGTAACGGTTACATTCTCATCCACAGTTCCCGAGGGTATCATCATTGCGTAATACGTGTTGGCAACCCAAGATGACCGGTGTTCTTGGTCTCAGGCTTCAATGGAGGCAACCTTTTGTTGGTGGAGTCACTGGAGTATGCACTTGTTCATCCATATATCCTGCCGTTACCGGTGTGAAGAAATGGAATAACGGAGGTCAAGCTCTTCGTCGCACGGTGCTCGGCGTGGGTTCTTCATTCTTGCTTCAGTTTATGAGTATGTCTGGAAATGTGAGCAGTAGGTCCCTCGTTGCGTCTGCCAGAATTAAGGGTAGTTCCTCCGTTGATGAGGTAATATAACTTGTTATTAATTCGCGATTCAATGTTTTCTTCTTTTAGGACTTCGATGCTTCTACTTAATGGATATCTCCCTTATCAAATACATGAGTTTACATTAAGTTAATTTTTTCCCAATTGAAAACTATCTGGCATTCATTGGTTTGTATTTGAGGAACTCCAAATGGGCAAACTTCTTTCAAGGTATTTTGTTTTGTTTTGTTGTTTTCCCCTCTTTCACAACGCTTGAATTGGAGAGTAATTTCCACTCGTCTCAGCCACTTGGTACCGATGCATTAAGTAAATTTTTTTGGCTTCAGATTTAGTTAATGAGATATATTTTACATTGATAACTGTGCTTCCAAAAGAGGCAGGGCAAGATAAATGTATTGATGAATGATTCTTAAACTAATTCAAGCTTTTAAAAAAAAAACTCATATCTTCAACTGACTGTGGTGCCACTGTCAACATCTCCTCCAATGTCAAACATAAATTCTGGGGCAAAAAAAATGTCAAACTGAAATCTAAAGATGTTCTAAAGTCGAGTTGTGCTTGTTACCAATCTTTTTTCATGAAAATTCTATCTTATTGCCTACTCTAATACTTTTCAACTTATTCCGTTATGAAGTTACTGAAGAATGTGGAATGGCCGGAGCAGTTCCCCTTCAAGGAGGAGGACTTCCAGCGTTTTGATGAGTAAATTTCGCAACTAGTTGCCTGAGGAATTTATGATTATATGTTGTTTTACTTTTTTAATCTAAAAGAAATAAATTTACTTTCGGTAATGTCTTTTACAGTTGTTTAAATTCTAGTGAAGGGTGTTTAATTAGTTTTAGCTGAGATTGACCATAGTGTCTTGGGAAAAAAAACACAAAACAGAGAGATGGACCATAGCGTCTGAAAATCATGGGTCTTGCTCTGCAGTTCGATAGTTTGAAGTAAGAGTAGTTGGCTTATTTGTGAAGGATCTTAGAAATTATTACCCTTTATTTAATAATGGCTTTCTATTTCCTTGTCTATGTTCTGGATAAATCAATTGCCAAAGATACTGTGAAGAAAAACAAGTTACACTCCATTGAAACTGATATTTGTGTAAGCATCTAGTATGTAATTTGAGTAATGCATGGCATTAAATCAGTAAACGTTCTATTTTCTCTGCACCTTTTTGTTCCCTGAATCAATTTCTTTATTTTTGAATTCTAACTGTTTCTCTGCACCTTTTTTCCCCTCTTTTTATCTTCTTGTGGTTTCTATGACATGAAAATTTTCCCTTTAGGTCTCCAGATTCCTTGTTCTATGAAGAACCTCGATTTGTGACACACATTGATGACCCTGCAATTGCTGCTCTTACTAAATATTACTCAAAGGTTTTTCCACCTAGCAACACTCCTGGTGTAAGCATCTTAGATATGTGCAGCAGTTGGGTAAGATAATTTCTTACTGTAATCTAGTTTCTTTTGGTGTTGCATATTTCGATTAATCTTCAGTATGTATTAGATCAGCCATTTTCCACCCGGATACAAACAAGAACGAGTGGTGGGATTAGGAATGAATGAAGAAGAGCTGAAGAGAAATCCGGTAAGATGATATTCTTATATTCTATCTGGTAGTCACTGGCCTTAACTATAATGAAATTCAGTGCCTTTTAATCTAACTTTATTTTTAATTGATTATCCATATTCATACATGATCATATCACTTGATTATAGGTCTAAAGCTTGGGCTATTGTTTAGTTTAATTCTTGAACAATATGGATGTATAAAGCACAATAGTTCTACTCTGCAAAAGAAACATAACTGTCTAAAGGTATATTTGGATTAGTTTTTAGAGAATAAATGAAAATTGATTAAAATTGATTTTGCAGAATAGATTTTAAGTGGAATAGATTTTTTGGAAAAAGCGATATTGGTGAAGTTGAAAATGTTTGGATAGTTGTTATTAGAATCACTTTTTCATTTCTAAATTACTAAAAAGGACATAAGTTAATGTCATAATTGTTGAAAATAGAGGGTATTTTTGTAAAATAGACTCTATCATTATTACCAACTACCAAAAATTTATTCTCTCAAAACACATCAAAAGATTATTCGCTAAGCTTGCATATAAACCATTGGTTTTGGTGTGTGAAACCATGGTTTTAAATAGAAAAAATGCTTCTTTTGTTTTTATGTGGTGTTTGACACGCCCAAATCAAAACCATGGTTTTAAAAGGGAAAGTGTTTTTTCCTTTTATCTTGCCAAACACGCACTAAGCTATCGTTAACTTTCTAAGTCAGCGGCCTGTTTTAAATCTGATATCAAGCATTAATTGTGTCCATGTAATTTTGTTTTGGGTTTACATCAGAAGGGTTTTAACCCTCATATACTTACTGACAGGATTGATTTTGTAGGTTCTCACAGAGTATGTTGTAGAAGACTTAAATGTGAACCCCAGACTGCCATTTGAGGATAACTCCTTTGATGTCATTACTAATGTGGTACAAAATCTATTCCTATTCCTAAAAACTGTTGCTGCTTTTGTAAGTGGTGCCACTTTGGTATTTACACATAAGATTTATGTCTGCATAGTTTTATTTACACATAAGATTTATTTCTGCATATTAGTTTCTTGTGAAGACAAAGATTTATTTTCTCATTTTGAATGTTACTGTAAGCTTACAAAGTGGATCCTATCATGAAAATCTTCAAGTAATTGAGCTCCCATGATTTATACCATCATGATTACTAGATCCAACAATACATGCTGAATATACTTATGTCAAAATTATAGATAAAAGTGTTCTCATCTCACAACGGGATCAAGCCAAAAGTAAATCTCACAACGGGATCATAAATTATTTTTTCATAGCTTGGGAGAGGCATATTTCCTTGAATACTTACGTCTCACTAGTTGTATGCAATACTCTTGATGTAAATGCACCTTCATTGCCAATAACATGACCGCTGCTTAACAAAAAATCTGCTGCGTTAAGCACTGTCGTGTGGAAATGACAAATTTGGAATTGCAATGATGGTCATTATTCATAATTAAATGGTTGTTTAAGAAATATGACTGGGAAGTGAGTCCAAATTCTGCCATGGCTCATGCCTTGTATGTTTGTTATATAAGGTTTGAAAATTGAAATCTTTATGTTGGATAGTATTGGGCACGTCCCTA
This sequence comes from Leucaena leucocephala, assembly GCA_037074615.1. Taxonomy (NCBI): domain Eukaryota; kingdom Viridiplantae; phylum Streptophyta; class Magnoliopsida; order Fabales; family Fabaceae; genus Leucaena; species Leucaena leucocephala. The sequence goes on from CM073561.1 coordinate 11,627,819, forward strand.
ATAATGTCAATGGACTGGACCCTCATCTTTTATTTACTTTTATGTAATTGATGTTGTTTAATTCTGTTTTTCGATAAAGATTACAGATCTTAACTGTTGGAAGATTATGTTGGTTCTGGGTAGTTTGAAGTTTGTCGTAGATTCTATAAGACATGACCCAGATATGATACTCCCTCTAGTCCTTATTAGAGGGCACATACTAAGAAGTGCTCTTAGTCCTTTTTACAATGCACTTGCTTAGTTTTAAAGAGAATTTAATTATTTTTTTTCTATACATGCACATATTTAATAAGGGTAGTGGGAGTAATATGATGATGGAGTTTGGTGTAGTTGATCAAGGTAACATTGGAAATTACTTAAATTTAGGGACAAATTTAATATATTTAACTGTTTTTATTGGTATGCATAAATTAGTTAGAAATGACTTATAATAAGGACTAGAAGGAGTAGTGTTATTGGCACTCATTAAAAACTAATGTACTTAGTTCAGATGGAATAAGAGAGCAATGCTTAGCATGTGATTTCTTATGGGAAAATACCTCAGTTTTTTCACATGTTATGCCCACTCTTCTAACATAGCAGTGGGCATATCTCCAGTATCTAACACTCCGGAACCCAACACTTTCTGTCTGGCAGGTCAGTGTTGATTACTTAACAAAGCCTCTCGATGTTTTCAAAGAGATATGCAGGATACTTAAACCAGGTGGATTGGCCATAATAAGGTGATAATGTTGTCAACAATTATTTTTGGAATCATTTTAGATTTAAAGTTTATGCATGAAACTTGTGCAGTTTGATTGTTTAAGAAAACATTGAGAGGAAGTACTTTGCCTTAGGATTGTGACATATTTGGATATTCCATCAACTGAAGACGACTAGGTGATCCATTTTCAGAACTAATTAATTCCAACTAGTGCCCAAGTACAATAATAGCAAACTTAAACCTAAATTGAAATAAACCCTGACTTGAAAATAAAAGCAAGAGAATATAACTTGAAGTAAAACAAAGCATAAAATAGGAAATAGCCTAAGAAAGCCTAAACAGAAACAAAATAAAGTCATTAATAAAATTACTAATAATTAATTAAATCCACTCTATTGTCTCATCACTTTCTATGTAAAAAAATTAAGGCAAACAAATGACTACAACTGTTATGTTTTTCTCTATTACCTTGAGCAAGTTTCATTGGTACAGTATTAGTTGATAGTTTTTCATCTTTTATTGTGGTAAAAGTTGGCTCTAAAGCCCCTAATATACTCCTCTAGTCTTTAATATAGGATCTAATTAGGGAGTTGATATTGGTCTTAAATATAAAATATATTTCATATATTTATCAACTTTCTCCTATATTACCTCTATTGATACATCCTCAACAGTAATCAAATAAGAGAAGGAGGGAGAGAGTTAAGAAAGATAATTAGCGTGTTTTATAAAAAATATAATATATTAATTAATTTAACTAACTTCCTTAATATAATAAAATTAGTTAAATAAGTCATATATTAAGAATCAGAGGAGTATCATTTTAGATGTATCAGCCTGCGGACAAATGTTTCTTGATTACAAATTCCTTATAAATCAATGTTTTCAGTGATTCCTGTTCATTGTTCAACAGGTTGTATCTTTTTTCTTGGTCTTGTATCTGTTATGTCCTATTCAGCTGCTGATGACTTCATTGTTTCATGATTTTAGTTTTTCAAATCGCCTGTTCTTTACAAAAGCAATTTCTATATGGACATCAACTGGGGATGCCGATCATATTTTGATTGTCGGGTCATATTTCCATTACACTGGAGGATTTGAACCTCCCCAGGTAATTGATGCTCCTCCAATCTTTAATATAATAACTATTTATCTGAGTATATTAAGAAAATTAAATAAATTACTTAATTATAACATATGTGATCTAGTTGTCTTAAAATACTCCTATATAACATTAGATTATATATCAATTTATAAATTAGGTAACTTAATTTAGAGAAAAATAATAAATATAAGAAATAAATTAGATTAATATCTTACATTTAGGATTAATGTTTACTCCCTAACTAGATCCTACATTGTGGGACTGGAGGAGTATTAACTTTCTGTGCCTGCATGGAAGAAAATTAGCCATTTGCGTGTTCATATACTCTGCTTGAGGTCTAATGAATCTGCACCCAACTAATTTCCAATTTTCCACAGGGCAGCATCTTCTTAAAATGTCTGATATCAGTCTTTAAGACAAGTGCTTCGCAGTTTTATACGATGACGCCGTTTCCATAGCTGAGGTTTTTTCAACGTTTAATTTTGTTTTTAACTTCTCTGCAGGCTGTGGATATATCTCCTAATCCTGGACGGTCTGATCCTTTGTACATTGTATACTCTAGGAAGCTCCCTTCCGCTTGAGAGATGTCATTCATTCATATTCATATTCATATAATTTGTTTTAGAATTATGTATCCTAGAAAAAGGGATTCTTCAGATTCTATTCTCATTTTTACTTAGCAACAAGACTATCATTCAATTGTTTTGGACTTTGTAGAACCCTCACAGTACAAAGGTGGGTGTATATATATGGACCCGCAGAGGACAAGGAATCTTACATGCAAGGATACTTTAGAATACTTGATTGTGAAGTTTCTGTAAACTTTGAAGGGTGACTAAAAGAGTACTCAATCTATTTTTTTTTTTATAAAACATAATTAATCGAATCATGTCGCTAAACAAAATAGTTAAAATTAATTATAGATAATAAATATAAAAAAAATATAACTTTTTTTGAAAATAGATTTATTTATGGGGAAAGTGTGAGTGAAAGAGGGAAAGATGACTAATGGAAAAAAGTTGTTGCTTGACAATTTACCTAAATAATAAATACAATCATATTAATGAATAATTAAATAAGGGGAAAATGGAAAATTAATAAAAAAAATTAAAGACAACTTCTAAATGTTTCTTATAAATAAAAATATGTCATCGTACCCAAAAAAATGCTCCTATAGGAGGGAGGAAAGCATAAATTTATATTGGGGCTTACATTGTATATTTTTCCCCTTTCCACTTAATTTTCTCTTATATTTTCAAACTTCACATAAATTTTAACTTGAGAATTTGAGAATTTCAGGGGATCCAAAACCAAACAAATCAAAATCTTTCTGGGAGAAATGTTGAAAGACAACAAAAATGAGAAAAGCATCAGAAATGGGTCAAAACCAACCATGCTTATAATGAAGGAAAAGGGACTCTCTTCTGGCATTCTTGTAGGCACACAGGGCAAAAATATAGACCCAAATGAGAACAGCCAAAGCCACAAGCAGAATCATATTGGATTTTCTCCACTCTCTTCTAAGGTTTCCCAATAAACCAGCCTTGCATGCATTGCAATTATAACAGAGCTGAATTTGGTCATTGTTCCACATATAGCAATCCGGGTTATCCATTGGGTTCGTCGGGTCAACCCACAATGTCGGGTTCACGTAGTTGTACTCACATGCTGTTGGAGGCTTACAGCATCCTGACTATAAAGTGAAATCAATTAACAAGTTTATTAGCTAGCAAAAGTAAAAGCCTCTATTTTTGCTTGCGGGACAATCATATCATACCTTTTCACAAGTTGTGCAATAAAAATTCACTAAATAATTGTGCTTTTAATTATTTTAATTTTGTCTAATTTTTGCATAATTTTAAGGTAAAGTGATGATGAGTGTTCTGAGAAGCCTTTTGAGTTGGCACAAACCTTTTTTGGGAATTAAAAATGGATCATGCCTCAAGAATGATGCATTCTTAATAGCAATGCTGATTTACGCTATGCAAATATTTAAGGCAATTAAATTCATATGGGGAACCGACATCACCATCTTTATAAGTACTTCACATTTGAAGTAACTGATGCTGAACGTGATTTATACGTGCATATAAAATTTGTCTTACATGGAAAGTAAGGTAAATGTAGACTGCTTTGATTATAAATACAGAAATTAGTTTTTCTTTTGGCATAAAATGTACGATTGAATTAGGGGATTAACGTTAATTTTAAATAAAAGATTTTAATCTATTTTTTTCTCAATTTTATATTTTTTTAAAATTATCTTTATTAATTGCACATGAGGTTTTTAATAATGATAGTTTCAATGTAAATGATTAAAAATTATATTTTAAAAAAAATAGTAGTCCCTCAAATCCTTAATATAAGACCTTGTTGGCTAAGTGTGTAGATTAAAAAAATTAAATAAATCAGTTAATTATAACAAATGTGATATGATCTCTCTAAAGTACTCATATATAATATTAAATTATATAATAAGTTAGGTAAATTAGTTTAAAAAAATTATAAATATTAAATTTAAAATATATTACAATAGGGAATACACATTTGTTTACAAATAATTATTATTTTTTTAATCTCTATAAATTAGTTATCTAATTATTACATTTAATATTATTATATGAAGTACTACTTTCGATCTTTAATATAATATCTACTTAATTAATTTAGATAAATTATCCCTTTAATCATATGTATTTGAACTATCTTTAATAAATTATGTAGGGATAGTTTAGCAAAAAAATTATAATTTTAGAAGACAAAATAGATTATAATATTATATTTAAGATTAAAATAAACTTCTCATCTAACTCGTATATTTAGACGCACTGAAGGAAGTATTATATTGTTGGCTCAAAATCAGGTATTTTATGTACTCCCGAGCATGATGGTTTATGAGGAGTTGCCCTAAGATTATTAACCAGTTAAATATCATTAGTCGTGCGGCAGAGTTATATCAGATAGAAAATTAGATCCCACTTGATTTTTTTAATTTTTTTTATAAAAAGAAAAGTCACACTCTTCTTTATCTACTCGTCCCGTAATGTTCGACTTACTTCACAACTAAGCTTCATTGCTAATGTATATCTTAATCTGACCAGTCAAATCCCATTTAACACTAAAAATCCCTACAATACAAGCCCGTTAATTTCTCCAATGGCTAATCCTTTTACTTGCTCTGCGCCTTATTGAACAAGTAACATGGTAACGTGATATGTGATAAAAAATAATAATAAAACTCTCTCTAATATTTAATATAAGACTTATTTAATAAATTTAAATATATTAAATAAGCTAAATAAATTAATTAATTATAATAAATATGACATGATCTTTTTAAATTATTTATAAATAATGTTAGATTATATATCAGTTTATAAGTTAGGTAAATTAATTCAAATAAATAATAAATATTATATATAAAATAGATTAAAATTTGATAAATATAACTTTTTAACTAGAGGTAGCAACAAATACATAAATCGATTATGGAAGGAAAGAAAACCACGAGCGTATAGAAAGACCAAGTACGTAGTACGAGGAAAATTCATTGTGTCAATTTTCAAGAAAGACAAGATTATTTAGAATCCAGTGAAGAAAGCGATGATTTTAAAACCTAGAACTTGCTCTCACATATCTCCAATGAAGAAAGAAAAAACTTGTAATATCAAAGAGAAAACCAATAATAATCAGGCCTTTTCAGAAATAGAGAGGAGAAAACTTATACGTACCTGTAAAGGAGAAATACGATTAGAGTTGAAAAATTCATAAGCAGTGGCATAATCCTGTGTGAGCTTAGTGCAAACATTAGAACCAGCCAAACACGTACTTATCTTATGCCATCTCTCATAACTCGTGACATGGTTTCTAAGCCAATTAGAAAAACCCTCAAGATTATATTCCTCGTAGGCTCTACCAGGAACACGAAAGCTTCCATCAGGACTCGTCACGAAGAACGAAAACGCGAGAACGAAGAGAAGCAGAAGGATAAGTAATGCCATAAAGAAAAGGTAAAACGCCAAAAGACCTTGTCTGTTAAAGTAAGCACCAAGAAAACCAGCCAGGGAAACCACAAGAACCATAATACCCAAAACGACGAAGGGCCAACGAAAGTCATGAATACACACGTTGTCTGGCTTCGAAGCTAGCCATATACCTGCGGCTATAATGGGAATTGAAGCTAAAAGAGCTATGAAGTTGACCACTGCTGTGATGTTATTGCTAAAACCCATGAGTTTGTTTTTGGTTTGTGTCTCTCTGTACGACTTACAGATTATTATGAACTTGTACGTAGTGTATTGAAATGGCTGTTTTTAGGGGATTAAAAAGGAAAATTGAAAGGGAGAAAAAGAAGAAGAAGAAAGTAACCTATTTGGAGCACCCAAAGCTCTCATCAGATTTAGATGGTTTAGATTAATTTGATTTTTTTTAAATGATGTTTTTTAAATAAAAATATTTTTTAAAAGTAAAAAAATATAGTTAAAGAGATTATTATTATTTTAGATTCTATACCTATTAAAATAATTAATTTTTAAAAAATAAAGATAATACAACAATAAATATGGACCATCTATATCATTGACAGTTCATATGTGATGAGTTTTTAGGTAATGAGCACCCAGGAAGAAATGGGTTATCTCGGAATTGAAGGAAAAGTTGGTCTTTGTTGACTTTACAGGTTAAGATTCCTACTTCTTTTTCTAATATATGTTATTCAAGAGAGTGGATTGGCATTTTTGTATGTCGTTTGGGGAGGGATATAATTAAGGAAGGAAATGCTAGAAAGTAACTGATCGTTTAAAGCGATGCTTTTGGTGGATATATCATGTAGTCACAAGTCAGATCCATGTGGAAATTTTTGTCTCAGTTGTCGATGATAGCATGATGCCACCGTCCACACAGCCAAGCGCGTGTTTCTAGAGATTTCTCTCATCATCATCATCACTTCAAATCTTCCCATTGCAAAAAGAGATGAATATACCATTAGCTAAAACAAAGATAACCTTGTAAGAGAAACCATATATATAAAGAAAATAGCAACTGAATCACACATGGAATTCCCACAATATAGAGCTGAAGCGGAAGAATTTTAAATCAAAATACTCTTATCATGCTAGATGATCTGAAGCAATAATTCACAAGGCTCTCAATCTAAATAGGAATAACTGAAACATATAGAACAATATCAGAAGGAAAGAAAAGATGTTAATTAGGAACTCTTCTGGTTGGAGTGTGGGGGCTCAATAATGACAACAGAATAAATAAATGTCACGAGTTAGAAAACCCTTTAAAGAGTGGTATAAATTATGTTTTTTGCATGCTTTGGCTCTCACTCAGTCAACCACTAATTATAACTATTAATAGCTAATTAAGTGAACCAAATAAACCCTAAACCTAAACCTGGCATAACTAATCAACAAGCCACACTCATGAGATATTTTATTTAAATCAGGATTTTGTAATATATATATATAGAATATTCATATATAATTCTAATATTTCAAATAAAATAATATAATAAATATATAAAATATCTAAAATTCTCCCCCACACACTGTATGAAGCATTGTAGGGCTTTTTAATTAGTGGCCTTTGATGAGAATTTAGGTACTTCACCTTAAATGTAGAGACAAGAAGAGAGGAGGACTCTGCCATGATCGCTCTCCAAATTTGCAGTCAGAAGGGCATCATTGAAACACCCGGTTGGTCTAAGTCCTAAACCTCCCATGTTGGGTGTAAAGAGAATGTTTTTCTTCATAAACGCAGCACCACTCAAGTCGCGACCTTCATTGTTTCTTTACACCCAATATGGGAGGTTTAGGCCTTTACACCTAATATGAGTGGTGCTTGGTAAGTATTATGGCCTAGAAAATTTAATAGAGGAAAACAATTAATTTAAGGGTTATATATATGTTGGATATAGATAGGAGTTCAAATCAGGATACCCGTGTTTGAGCCATAGCCAGAGTAGAAGAAAAGTTTTTTTCTTTTTTTTCACACGCAAAATTACCAAAATGCCCTCTCCCTTTTTTCTGCATAAGTCGTACTCCATTTCCATTTTCCCTCTGAATCTCTTTAGCGTCTCAGGCGGAAGGAAGCGGCAGGAGCAGAGTGGAGATCCTCACGCCATCGATGTTGTGTCCCGTCCATTCTCCCTGTAGCATCACGTTACAGTTGTCAATCCAACCTCTATGCTGACGGCTTGTTAAAGGGACACAGAGGAGACATGGACAGAGAACTAGAGGGCGAGAGTGAGGAGCAGGAGAGCGAAAGAGTTGCGACGTCAGAAGGAGTGGGCGGATGTCAGACTTGGAACTTGGCACACCGTCAATCAACTGAGGTAAGTCCTCTGGCTGCATATCCCCTTCCAACTCCTCTGTTCATGTGATTCTAAGGGGGTATGACCGATTAAAGTTGGGACTTTGGGATTAATTCATCAATTAAGCGAAGAGTAAGGCTTCTGACGCCAATGTGGATTAAGATTATGTTATGGGGCTACTGTTATTTCAGGTGACACTTCTCCTTTCCCTTTTGTCTGGTGCCGCAGTATGAAGAAAGAGAGTCTGTGGCTATGCAAAGAGAGTTAAAGGGAAGCTAAGCACGAGGTCATTGGAGAGGATGACTGGAAGGATTGGTGAGTCTCTATTCTGTTGACTACTGTCTATGTATGCGTGCCTTGTGTATGTTTGGATTGGTTATTGTGTGGTGATGGGGTAGCTTGTCAATTGTTGCTAGAGTCATGGGTGTTGGTTACATTTCTCTGTGTGCTCTGTTTTGGGATCGAAGTGTTCTTCCTTGCTCTGTTTTAGGAGTAGCTGGGTAATGGGTTACTGAATTGTTGTTTTGCAAGATTGAATTGTTGTTTCCATGAGATATTTTGTTGAAGGTTCAATAATGAGATTATGAATTTAAGCTAAAACTCTAAAACTTATTTATGTTAAATACTTAATATTCATGTTATCTTGCATGAATTAATGAAAAGAAATAATAGCTTGTACAAATGAGCTGATAAACTGAGAATTTATTTCACTAGAATTAATAGAGATCTCTTATGCCAATATACTTTACAGAGAATCACTTTATAGTCAGCACATAATGCAGTGACCTTTATGAGAATTTCTCAATTTTGTCCTTCAACCTATAAAGGAAGAGCAATATTTTTCATTGTGTTGACCATTGTGCTCTTAGTTCTTCGACTCCCTCCCTGTTTTGACATCTCCATCTTCAACCTGCCAGCCCCAAAACTCTTCTCTAGAGACCTTATAGGCCTTCCTCCAACAACCTTCACCTTCATGGCTTCCTCTAGTCTCGCCTCTCTGGTTGTAGTTAGGCGACTATGTTACAGAAAGTCTTAGATCTGGTTCAGCGAGTTCATCCCAGTTCCGAGAAAGTTGTGGGTTTCGGCAACTTTGTGATTCTATCAGATCTGCCTCTTCAAAACCTTCCCTCTTAGAACTGTTGGTCTAGTTTGAACTTTGACGGTTGTATGGGTTCAAACTTATTTTTTTCCAAGTGTTTGTTTTCTGAAATATAGATTTTTTTTATCTACTGATTTTTAGACAGTGAAGATGTGGTCTTTTTTTCTCCGAACAAAAGTAAGACCTGTGGATGGATGTTTATAATTTTAATTATGATTTTATTATTATAATGATCAGAATTAGTATGAACTAGTTGGCGGTGGGTTTATACTATTATTTTTATTATAAGTTTAATTATTGTGATATATATTATATTATAATTATAATTATTTTTTGCCAATATTTATAATTACTTTTTTATCATAATAATATTTACAATTATAACTATTAAACGTGCTTTTGAAAAACCATCTTTAATCAAATAAATGACAAAGTTTTCCATATAAAGATATTTGAGAAAAAAAAAACAATAAAAGATCTTTTGAAATTTAAAATAACAAAAATAACATCTGAATTTTTGAAAATGACAGATTTGATTCAATCTATCTTTTATAAATTTGAGACAAAAGATGAAATTGCCCTTTAGTCAATTACTACTCCTACAATGGTATTTACAATACAAGCAATGATTTTGATAAATTTCCCTAAGATATTAACAAATCTATGTAACTACATACTTACAAGTAACAACTTTCAGATTTATAACTCTTACAATGAGATTTACAACATGGATAATAGTTTTAACAACTTCCCCTAAAGCATTAATAACTCTCTCTATAAAAATGTATTTATAAGAATTGCTTTCAGGTTTGCAACTCCTGCAATGGGATTTACAATATGAGCAATGGTTTTAACAAATTTCCCAAACACATTTACAATTCTTTGTAATAATGTAATTGCAAGTAATTGCTTTCGAGTTTACAACTTTTATAATAAGATTTACAACATGAGCAATAGTTTTGACCACTATCAAATTCTCCTTCTCACTGTTCATCTTCTTACTCACCTTCGCCATTGACATGCACTCTTAGGGATTTACGGGTTGGTCGAAAGATGGGTACAAGTCGCCACCACCGCCGTTGACACTATTATTGTTACTGAAGTCGTACATATATGAGAAATCCGAGTTCAGAAGGTCCAACAAGAAAATCTCTCCCACGTTGAAATCCACTAGCAAATCTGTAAACGATGGCTCCTGATTATGACCCTTCCCCTCGGCGTTGAGTAATTTCATCGTATGGTCATAGTCAATGGCTGCAACAACATCTACTAGTCAAAACGTCTCAGCTACTTCATGCTTGGTCCTCTAGGAGTAATAAATATCTTACAGGAAGTTGTCAAAACTATTGCTCATATTATAAATATCATTACAAGAGTAGGAAATAACCAAAGGATAATTTCATCTATTTCCCCAAAATTGTAAAGGACAAATTGGGCAGGCCAATTTGTCCTTTTTGAAATTCATAGGTCATTTTTATCCTTTTGAATTTTAAAAGATCTTTTATTGTATTTTTCCCAAAATATTTTCTTTCCCCTCTTCTCCTAAATGAAATAAGGTAACATTAAAATCCTCCTATTTCCTTTTATCTGATCAATCTAAACGAGATAATATTAAAATTACTCCCTTTTCTAACCCTTCCCTCCCTTCCATTAAAATCCCTTCTCTCCGTTTCCCTCAATAGACCCTTAATTGAGACCATTGTATTGAGACAATTAGATATCATAATACTATCTCCTTCTACATGCTTGTGTTAAAAGGCCGTCAAACTTTCTTAATGTCAAGTTTAACCAAAAAGTCATATCTAAGAGGAATAATTGTCTCTAATAAATCTTAACAATCTTAACAATTAGAGAGATGACAATGATATTGCAAAACTAAAATTAAACTTTAATCATACTTATATTGACAATGTATGAGCAATTGACCATCATATTCAAGTGTATGCTTACTAATGTAAATCATACAATCATAGATTACGTATTACTAAAGTTTACCTATGGATAAAGACATAACATAGCATAAATTTATGTTTAATGAATAGTGAAACTAGAATGTATTTATTTTATCCTAATTAAACATGTGATTATAATTATCTACCTATGAGCAAAAATTAACTATAATCGTATATTTAATTACAACTAATGTCTTTAAATATTTATGTGATGATTTTTCTGTTAAAACAATTTAGAATGCATGCACATTGTCTTTTTTTTGTTGCTCACTCGGTTCTCTAGAGCTTTGCCCCGACTACATCCAGATCTGACCCGCGTCGCGCACCTGGCTATAGTGGGTGAGTCTCCCAACGGAGATTTTCTGCATACGCCAAGACTCGAACTCGAGATCTACTTAAACGATACCGAACTACTTACTACTCGAACCAATCCCCATTAGTTGCATGTACATTGTCACATAAAGATGTTGTGGCTACTGCTCAACTCTACATATCCATCACAAAGACATCAAAATCATTGTGTACATTAATTGTACATTTAATCAAAACTAATATTTTAAATTCATATGAGATTAACCATTCATACAACATATATATATATATATAAGGATGATGTGGCTACTCCTTAATTAAATGTGTAATGTCACATCCTTATATTTATACATCTTAGGGACCATTCAGTAGCACTTAAACCACTTTCAGGGTCATTGAAGTCTAAACACTTAATCTGGAATTTTATTCATATCGAGTACTGTTTACTGTGGCAAATTCCAGATGAGTGACCTGATTTTGAAAATTTATAACTAATTCTATAAAAATCGAAATGAAGTGGTTCAAATTGCTACATGAAGCTAACTCAAATATATTTCAGGGAAAAATCATTGGTTGACCAATCCTTGACAAATTTCACGTGGGTCAACGTTTCAATCTTACTGTTCATCCAATGACTTTCTCCTGAATCCAGCATTCTGGTCCCAACTTTAACAATTTATATCTTTTCGTGTATACATCCAAATTAGACATTCTATATATCAAATTAAATCTTAGTATGTCTACTTTTTACCCTAAAAATTTCGTACATTAATTCAATCATTTACTATTTTTAATGATTTATCAAACATGAATGGGTCTTCACGAGTTACTGTTCACTGAGCCTATTTTCAGCATTTAGTCTTTACATACTCAAGCCTACAGCCAACACATATCAGTCATACAGGCCAGATAACAATTAATATCAAATAATCAACTGTTATAAATTAGTGCATGATTAACTCCCTCATATTTTATTACATCCTTTTCTGTCTAACAACCGGCAGCATAACTGCTACAATTCTTCTTTAGAAAGTAACTGATGTTGTACCGATTCGGTAATTCCCTTATGCGAACTACCATTCTACGTAGTACCCAGGAAAGACTGGATGAACCTGCTGGGTCCACTCACTTCCAGCCTCCTTAAACAGCACTACGTACACAGTACGTATCAGTTCCTTTCTTTGTTCCGTCTTCGTTGTCAGAATTTCGGCAGCCTACCGGCGTCTCTTAAGATTTCCAAATTTTATTTTGACAGAACCTCCCCTGTAATGTTATGTTTGGGAATGAGATTCAAAAGAATCCCAGTAACAACAATCATAACAAAATATGTAATGCAAAGTGACGGTGCTTGCTTGTGACTGTGTATAGATAAGTATGCTGCATGCTTCCATATTCAATAACATATGATCATAGCATTGGAATAGAGCTTCAAGCATAACATATAGGACAACAATCAACCAAACAAAACAACACATCACAAAGACATTACATAAGAGCTAGGATTAGTTGTTACCTCAAAAGCAGAGCTTCAGAACTTCCTTACTACTTCCAACTCCACCAGAACTTCCTTTCTTTCTTTCTTTCTTTCTCCTTCTCTCTCTTCTTTCTCTCTCTTTTCTTGCCAAAAACATGGGATGCATAAAATGGGAGGGGAAGGGGGTATTTATAGCTTTAATGGATGGCATTCTTGTAATTTTGAAGCCATCTGAACATGTGGTCCTGGTTTTTCCTGGAATTTCCTATTTTCTTTAATTCTTTTTACTGCATCACCCTGGACACCTCATAGGACACCTCACCACCCATATTCTTCATGTGACGAAATTTGGAGGTTCTAGAAGCTTTCCGGTCCAATCTGGTACCGGCCCGGTCCATCGCCTCGAAAAACGTGCCGTTTTCTGAATCTGATGTTTCTGAAGATCCTTTTTATGTCTACTGACCTCACATTTAGTATCTAGACCCTTTATATCATTAAATTTTTAATACTGGGTCCAGACTCAATTACAGATCCCCTGTGAAATGACCAAAATGCCCTTGGTGCCCTATCTTGTCCTATTTTAATCCCTAAGGGCAAAATCGTCATTTCACACCTTTCTGGACCCGGTCAAAGCTTATACTGGCTCTAGTCAACCTTATTTAGACATGTCTTGACCTCTGGGTCTGTCCAAAATGACCAGAATACCCTATATTCATCTGCTGCCCTTTTTATACACATAGGGGCATTTTCGTAATTTCGCACTTTTCCGGGGTTCTGCTGGACACTGGCCCACCTATCAGTCCAAGAGTCTTATTGGGCCTCTAATGGCGCCATTTTTGGGCTTCCTGGGTCCATTACCTGTATGGCACGCATTACGAGGAATCTTCCTTTAACACAATTCATTGAATATTTTAACTATTATTTACCGAGTATATACCTTTTCCGGACACCGGCTCTTTTTCCCAGATATAGTGTCCTACTGTGTTCAGGCATCCTTGGGGGTTATAACGGTCATCTGACCGAAGTCATCCGATCGCATTCAGCCTCTTTAACAATACCGATAAATCTCCTACCCGGATCCCCGGAGGCCTCACACTCCGTCTGGATTTCTTTATTTTGTGAATAACTTTTCCTACAGATCTCCTATCGGTATCCTGTCAGTTTCCCGACATCCGCCCATAAAGGCGCATCATCCTGTATTTTCCCACTTATATCTGAAATCTAGGGTATCCGGTATAAATTTTTATAACTTTTGGACGATCAGTCCATTTCTGGCTATCTGGAGTCTTCAAAAATTTCGATATTAGGCTTGGTTACCCGGCGTCACCTGCCCTACCTTCTGGTAGAATCTGGGACTGAAATGCTGTCGGGCAGTGCAAACCACTTCTGGCCTATTTTCTTTAATTATACTTTAGCCCCAGGGAACTTTTCCTTCTTTATAATTAAGTCCCTTAATTTGGCTAAAATTACACTTTAAGACCCCATATTTTTGTCTACCTTTCATTCCTAACTTTAAACTTTCCATAATTGCATTTAGGTCCCTTAATTTCCTTTCTTTTGCAATTTAATCCTTTTCTTTACATAAAGGTACACATGTTTTTCCTGAAACAGAGCTCATATATTCCGTTTAATCTGTACATAGGAACCAGTACAGAAAATTAAGGATATTACATTTCTCTCCCCCTAAAAATAAATTTCGTCCCCAAAATTTACATTACATCTATCCTATACCAATAATTTAGGGTACTTTTCTCTCATCTTTTCTTCTGTTTCCCATGTAGCTTCTTATTCAGTCAAACCTTTCCAGATCACTTTAACTAAAGGAATCTGCTTATTCCGCAACTGCTTGACTTTTCTATCAGCAATTCACACCGGTCCAACCTCATAGGTCAAGTCATCTCGCAGTGTAACCTCATCTTGCTCTATCACATGGGATGGATCTGGAATATACTTCTTTAATTGGGAAACATGGAACACATCATGTATCTGGCTGAGATTCGGAGGAAGAGCTAACTTGTAGGCTACTGCTTCTATCTTTGAGAGAATCTGGAATGGCCCGATGTATCTTGGATGCAACTTCTTCACCTTAATCGATCGTCCGGCTCCTGTGGTTGGAGTTAACTTAAGGAATACATGTTCTCCTTCTTCAAATTCCAACGGCTTCCTTCTGACATCTGCATAGCTCTTCTGTCTACTTTGAGCCGTCAACAATCGTTTTCTAATTACTGCAACTTGTTCTGCAGTTTGATCTACTATATCCGGACCAAGCATTCTTCTCTCGCTCAACTCTAGCCAGCATAAGGGGGATCTACATTTTCGTCCATAGAGTGCTTCAAAAGGTGCCATCTGTATACTGGCCTGATAACCATTATTATATGCAAACTCTATAAGGGGTAAATGGATATCCCAGCTGCCTTTGAAATCTAGGACACATGCTCTCAGCATATCCTCTAACGTCTGTATTGTTCTTTCAGATTGACCATCTGTCTGAGGATGATAAGCTGTACTGAATCTGAGAGTAGTGCCCATTTCTTCCTGTAGAGCCCTCCAGAAATTTGAAGTAAATCGTGGATCTCTATCAGACACAATGCTGCTTGGGATACCATGGAGCCTAACGATTTCCTTTATATACAGCTTTGCTAGCTTTTCTAGAGAATCTCTCTTATTGATTGCCAGGAAATGTGCTGACTTTGTCAGTCGATCGATTACTACCCAAACCGCATCATGTCTACTTGGTGTCAAGGGTAGTCCTTCCACAAAGTCCATGGCAATTCCATCCCATTTCCACTCAGGAATATCTAAAGGCTGCAACGTTCCTGCTGGTTTTTGATGTTCAACTTTCACTTTCTGGCAGGTTAAGCACTTAGATACGTAAGCTACAACATCTTTCTTCAGTCCAGGCCACCAGAATAATCTTTTAATATCATGGTACATTTTGGTCATACCTGGATGTACCGTATATCGGCTTTTATGTGCTTCCTCTAGAATTCTTTCCCTTAATCCCCCAACATTTGGGATATAGGGTTTTCCCCTAAACTGTAGCAATCCGTCTGGGGACATCTCAAAATCCCTTGTCTTCCCTTTCTCCAGCTTGTCTTTGAATATTGCTGCGAGCTTATCCTGCTCCTGAGCCTCTTTGATCTCATCTTCTATGCAAGTTCTGACATGAACTCCTCCAAAAGGATTCTCCGTCAGTTGCATTTGATATAGAGGGCTCCAGTCGCGCATATCTTCTATCAGTTCCAATTCCTTGATCATCATGTATGCAACCTGCACCACCTTTCTACTCAGGGCATCAGCTACCACATTGGCTTTTCCTGGATGGTATTTAATCTGGAAGTCATAATCTTTTAACAATTCCATCCATCGCCGCTGCCTCATGTTCAGCTCTTTCTGATCCTGCAGATACTTCAGGCTTTTGTGGTCGCAAAACAACTTTATCGTTGCTCCGTATAAATAGTGCCTCCATATCTTCAGGGCATAGACCACCGCCGCAAGCTCCAGATCATGAGTGGGATAATTCTCTTCATGTGGCTTTAACTGTCGAGAGGCGTAGGCTACTACTCGACCTTGCTGCATAAGCACACATCCCAGGCCCTGCTTGCTAGCATCAGTGTAGATTACATAAGTCTGAGTTGGGTCTGGAATAATCAGCACGGGAGTAGTCGTTAATCTCTGCTTCAACTGCTGGAAGCTAGCCTCGCACTTCTCATCCCACTTAAACTGCTGATTCTTTCTGGTCATCTTGGTAAGTGGTAAGGCAATTCGAGAAAAGTCTTGAATGAATCGTCTGTAGTACCCTGCTAGGCCGAGAAAACTTCTAATCTCTGTCACTGTCCTTGGCTGTTCCCAGCTCAAAACTGCTTTAACTTTGCTAGGATCTACAGCTACCCCGTCTCGGGATATGACATGACCGAGAAATTTGACTTCTGAAAGCCAAAACTCGCACTTACTCAGCTTAGCATAGAGCTTCTTCTCTTTAAGGATACCAAGAACAATCCTCAAATGCCTTTCATGCTCCTCTGGAGATTTGGAGTACACCAGAATATCATCAATAAAGACCACAACGAACTGATCTAGATAAGGCCTGAAAATCCGGTTCATATAGTCCATGAAAATAGCAGGTGCATTGGTTAGTCCAAAAGGTATCACCAAAAATTCAAAATGTCCGTAGCGCGTTCTGAACGCCGTCTTTGGAATATCATCTGGCTTGACCCTTAGTTGATGGTAGCCATATCTCAAGTCAATCTTGGAGAATAAGCTCGCTCCTGCTAATTGATCTAGCAGGTCATCAATTCTGGGAAGAGGATACTTGTTCTTAACTGTAAGCTTATTTAATTCCCTGTAGTCAATGCACAGCCTTAAGCTACCATCTTTCTTCTTGACGAACAGTACTGGAGCACCCCATGGCGATACACTGGGTCGTATAAAACCTTTCTCCAATAGCTCCTCAATTTGCTTCTTCAGTTCCATCATTTCGTTGGGAGCCATCCTGTATGGGGCTTTTGATACTAGTCCAGCTCCAGGTACAATGTCGATCGCAAACTCCACTTCACGCTCCGAAGGCAACCCCTGAATCTCCTTTGGAAAGACTTCAGGAAATTCATTGACTACAGGAACCTCCTCGATGCCTTCCTCCACTTCTGTTTGAACAGAAAAGAATACCACATATCCCTGACATCCTTTCTGTAGACATTTTTCTGCCTGAGCCTCTGTCACGAAGTTCAGTTGTACTTCTAAGCTCCGATCAGTGATCTTTGGATCAAGAACTAGGGTCTTGTTTCTGCAGTCCAACATCACATTATTGGAGGATAACCAATTTAAACCGAGTATGACTTCAATCTCCTGGAAAGGCATACAGATCAGGTCCAGGGTGATACTACAGTGCTCATAACGCACCACACTATTTAGACAGGCATCAGATGTGATCACCCTAGCGTTGGTGGGGGTTTTCACCTGTATATCATAACATAACTTGCTTATCAGAAGGCCTAGGCATTTAGCACATTCATAAGATATAAAGGAATGACTTGCACCTGAATCAAATAGGGCAGTCACAACATGATCATTGAGATGGATTGTACCTTGGATCATCTCAGATGATCGCTGAGCATCCTCTCTAGTGAGTGCAAACACTCGTCCCGCCGTCCTTGGCCTTGGATCAGTTATAGCTTGAGGACATTCTCTGGAAAAATGTCCGGGCTTTCCGCAGGTGTAGCATACATTCTGGCCCATCAAACATGGTCTGTCACCATGATTCTTTCCACACTTTTCACATACTGGGGCCTTCGGATCCCTGTTATTGGATCTTCCGCGAAAATTTCCCCTATTAGGCCTCTTGGTCTGCCACGGGCGCTTTCTTTTCTTATAGCCGCTCCCACTGGCCGCTTCTTGATTTCGTCCGGCCTTATCAGGAGTCGCTTGATCTTTACTCCCAGATCTGGACAGCATTCTATGATTCATGCTGTTCTCAACGATTCGACATGCTTCCACAGCCTTATTGAACTGGCTGTATTGTTGGGGAGTTAACTTCTCCTTTAACATAGAATTAAGCCCTCGAATCATTCTTTCTGTCATCCAGCGTTCGTCATCCACTTGGCGTAGGTAAGTTGAATATTGAGATAGCCGGATGAACTTGGCCAAATATTCATCAAAAGCTTCTTTTTCTCCTTGCCTTAGCACAAGGAATTCAGCCTCCCTTTCATCTCTGACAGATTGAGGGAAATATTTCTCATAAAATTGCTCAAGAAATACTTCCCAGGTAACTGGAATATCTCTTGCTTGGAGAAGTAACTCTGTATTCTTCCACCATCTATCCGCATCCTTTTCCAATTGATAGATGGCCATTTGGGCCTTGGTTTCAGTCGGGCAGTCGAGGACCTTAAAGATCTTCTCTAATCTGCTGACCCAATTTTCTGCTACATGTACTTCAAATGTCCTTTCGAATACGGGAGGATTGTGTTTGCAAAATCGCACCATCAATTGTTGGATGCCAACTGCCTCCTCCCTTGATTCAACCCTTCTCTGGGGCTGTTCTGCCTGCTGTGGTACTTCTTCAGGTTCTCTACTAGTTGCTCCTGAAGGCTCTGGCGGTCTTAAATTATTTACAGCTGCTGCTACTGCCGCGGCTATGGCAGCATCTCTGTCTTGTTCATTTCGTGCTTGAGCAGCTCTCATTTCTTCTATCATCTTTTGTTGCTGTTCTAATCGTTCTAGAATCATTTGATTAAGGTTTCCAGCTTCTCGGGGTTCCTCAGCTAGAATAGTTCTCCTTGTTCGTACCATTTTGTTATACTTAAAAACAGAAGGGAATACAATAAATTTCATTTTACACATAATATACATACAGAATATATGTACATATCACAGTACCATTCTAGTCTTTTATACTCTAATTTTCTTAAACTTTATTCTAATGTATTCTTCTACTAGGTAGATCCAGTCGGATATGGTACAATATGATTCTCTATCAAAATACTGGTCCAACTCCGATCTCCAGGTAGGAGTCTTCGGCAATACGTCATTCATAATTTCTAGCCAAAGCCCCATGGTTAACACATTTGAATCCCAGGCTTGATATATAGCTTTCACCCTTGTGATAAACTCCTGGTAGACCGAATAATCTGGATCTATGTTTTCGAACAGGGTCTGCCTCAACTCGTATAGTTGTCGGGCTAATGCTACCGAGCTCTCAAGTTGCTCTCTACTCAGGTTCCTCCCTGGGACCATTCTTACGATTAAACCTCCCAAATACATTTCTACCAGAGTCACTTCGGGCCTACTGGAACCTGGCGCATTACTCTGAACACGTACTTGGCTGGACCCTGAACTGTCTGTTATATTCAAGGGTACCGCACATATGGAAATGGCAGGAATAGGGCCTTCTGTTATCATCACTTCCTGATCATCAATTGGAAAGTTTGATCCTATCGAGGAACTATCCTCCTCAGAATCACCAGCTACTGGAGGTGTCCAGAGGTCAGAATCATTGCTTACTATCTCTTCTTCTGAACTATCTGAACTAGAGACCTCTGGTCTTAATTCCCATTGGTTTACCGTAGTTTCAGACCCAAATCTATGTCTAGCCATCCTGCAAACACTACTTAGTGTCAATTATGACGGCTTTATCATGGTATATCTTTCTATAAATCATCTATTCAGAGCATTTCTTAAGCCAGAATCCTTTGCTCTGATACCAAAATGTCACATCCTTATATTTATACATCTTAGGGACCATTCAGTATCACTTAAACCACTTTCAGGGTCATTGAAGTCTAAACACTTAATCTGAAATTTTATTCATATCGAGTACTGTTTACTGTGGCAAATTCCAGATGAGTGACCTGATTTTGAAAATTTATAACTAATTCTATAAAAATTGAACTGAAGTGGTTCAAATTGCTACATGAAGCTAACTCAAATATATTTCAGGGAAAAATCATTGGTTGACCAATCCTTGACAAATTTCACGTGGGTCAACGTTTCAATCTTACTGTTCATCCAATGACTTTCTCCTGAATCCAGCATTCTGGTCCCAACTTTAACAATTTATATCTTTTCGTGTATACATCCAAATTAGACATTCTATATATCAAATTAAATCTTAGTATGTCTACTTTTTACCCTAAAAATTTCGTACATTAATTCAATCATTTACTATTTTTAATGATTTATCAAACATGAATGGGTCTTCACGAGTTACTGTTCACTGAGCCTATTTTCAGCATTTAGTCTTTACATACTCAAGCCTACAGCCAACACATATCAGTCATACAGGCCAGATAACAATTAATATCAAATAATCAACTGTTATAAATTAGTGCATGATTAACTCCCTCATATTTTATTACATCCTTTTCTGTCTAACAACCGGCAACATAACTGCTACAATTCTTCTTTAGAAAGTAACTGATGTTGTACCGATTCGGTAATTCCCTTATGCGAACTACCATTCTACGTAGTACCCAGGAAAGACTGGATGAACCTGCTGGGTCCACTCACTTCCAGCCTCCTTAGACAGCACTACGTACACAGTACGTATCAGTTCCTTTCTTTGTTCCGTCTTCGTTGTCGGAATTTCGGCAGCCTACCGGCGTCTCTTAAGATTTCCAAATTTTATTTTGACAGAACCTCCCCTGTAATGTTATGTTTGGGAATGAGATTCAAAAGAATCCCAGTAACAACAATCATAACAAAATATGTAATGCAAAGTGACGGTGCTTGCTTGTGACTGTGTATAGATAAGTATGCTGCATGCTTCCATATTCAATAACATATGATCATAGCATTGGAATAGAGCTTCAAGCATAACATATAGGACAACAATCAACCAAACAAAACAACACATCACAAAGACATTACATAAGAGCTAGGATTAGTTGTTACCTCAAAAGCAGAGCTTCAGAACTTCCTTACTACTTCCAACTCCACCAGAACTTCCTTTCTTTCTTTCTTTCTCCTTCTCTCTCTTCTTTCTCTCTCTTTTCTTGCCAAAAACGTGGGATGCATAAAATGGGAGAGGAAGGGGGTATTTATAGCTTTAATGGATGGCATTCTTGTAATTTTGAAGCCATCTGAACATGTGGTCCTGGTTTTTCCTGGAATTTCCTATTTTCTTTAATTCTTTTTACTGCATCACCCTGGACACCTCATGGGACACCTCATAGGACACCTCACCACCCATATTCTTCATGTGACAAAATTTGGAGGTTCTAGAAGCTTTCCGGTCCAATCTGGTACCGGCCCGGTCCATCGCCTTGAAAAACATGCCGTTTTCTGAATCTGATGTTTCTGAAGATCCTTTTTATGTCTACTGACCTCACATTTAGTATCTAGACCCTTTATATCATTAAATTTTTAATACTGGGTCCAGACTCAATTACAGATCCCCTGTGAAATGACCAAAATGCCCTTAGTGCCCTATCTTGTCCTATTTTAATCCCTAAGGGCAAAATCGTCATTTCACACCTTTTTGGACCCGGTCAAAGCTTATACTGGCTCTAGTCAACCTTATTTAGACATGTCTTGACCTCTGGGTCTGTCCAAAATGACCAGAATACCCTATATTCATCTGCTGCCCTTTTTGTACACATAGGGGCATTTTCGTAATTTCGTACTTTTCCGGGGTTCTGCTGGACACTGGCCCACCTATCAGTCCAAGAGTCTTATTGGGCCTCTAATGGCGCCATTTTCGGGCTTCCTGGGTCCATTACCTGTATGGCACGCATTACGAGGAATCTTCCTTTAACACAATTCATTGAATATTTTAACTATTATTTACCGAGTATATACCTTTTCCGGACACCGGCTCTTTTTCCCAGATATAGTGTCCTACTGTGTTCAGGCATCCTTGGGGGTTATAACGGTCATCTGACCGAAGTCATCCGATCGCATTCAGCCTCTTTAACAATACCGATAAATCTCCTACCCGGATCCCCGGAGGCCTCACACTCCGTCTGGATTTCTTTATTTTGTGAATAACTTTTCCTACAGACCTCCTATCGGTATCCTGTCAGTTTCCCGACATCCGCCCATAAAGGCGCATCATCCTGTATTTTCCCACTTATATCTGAAATCTAGGGTATCCGGTATAAATTTTTATAACTTTTGGACGATCAGTCCATTTCTGACTATCTGGAGTCTTCAAAAATTTCGGTATTAGGCTTGGTTACCCGGCGTCACCTGCCCTACCTTCTGGTAGAATCTGGGACTGAAATGCTGTCGGGCAGTGCAAACCACTTCTGGCCTATTTTCTTTAATTATACTTTAGCCCCAGGGAACTTTTCCTTCTTTATAATTAAGTCCCTTAATTTGGCTAAAATTACACTTTAAGACCCCATATTTTTGTCTACCTTTCATTCCTAACTTTAAACTTTCCATAATTGCATTTAAGTCCCTTAATTTCCTTTCTTTTGCAATTTAATCCTTTTCTTTACATAAAGGTACACATGTTTTTCCTGAAACAGAGCTCATATATTCCGTTTAATCTGTACATAGGAACCAGTACAGAAAATTAAGGATATTACATGTAAGCCAATCACCAATATCATATATATACAATTAAATTATATATATTTACACAACATCAATGAGAATTTAACTAACTAAATCATTTATGTGATTAAATTACAATTACTCATATGATTAGAGCTGATAATTTAAAATTCATGTGATTATTTATACATGCAATATATATATATATAAGAGGATGTCGTGGCTACTCCTCCAAAATTGCATGATAATAAGCCATATCAAACATGTGCAATTAAATTCCAAATATATACAAAACTTGATGAGAATCTAATTAATAAAATGTGGCTAAATAACTATAATTAAATTCTCCCACTATTTTATACACAAAAAATGTTTAAAGAATTAATTTTAGCATATTATATAACTCAAATATAATTTCAAAATTCAATTAGTTTTATAATTGCCTAAAACCAATTTTCCAAATATTTTCCTTATGTTAAAATACGCAAAATTAATTTTTCAAGAATTTAACCAACCACGTTGGCACATTAAATCAACAATCAAATATTTGATTAAATAGATAGTCATATGATAGAGCCAATAAACCTTTTTTTTATAAGAAAAAAGTTTATGTGGGTTTAGTACTAGTCCCACACTAAGGCTGTGGCACAGCCTCCAAGCTCATAAAGCACTTATAAGAGATTTATGAGATCGTCTATCCAAGGAGTCCTCACAAAGGTAGTAGAAATCGAACTCACGTCCTTATGTAATATGAACTCGTTCCTTATTATATGTGACAACTCTCATTGGTTTTATTTAGAACAAAACCATTTTTGGAATATCCACAAAATGGCCCAAAATAATTTTTGGATTAAACCAAAATGGCCCAAACAAAGACTGTCCTCACTAGAGCCCAAAGACCAACTTCTAGAAAACAAAAATAAAATTTACAGCCCAATAAAATATAGTCCATAACACTAACAAATTGTTAGTTAAAATGATAAACAATTTTGCCCCATAAAAAAATATAAATTTAAAATTATAAAATACATTTGTTGAGAGGGCTTTAAGCCCGATAGAGATTAAACTCAAATCTTGAATGACTTGAGTATTCTTTGAATTTACATACAAACAAAATATAGTTCAATGAATCCATAATTTTTTTTTAAGTAAACGCCCAGAAACACTGGAAGGGGAAATTATTTATTTTTTTTATAAGAAGTGAGGGCTATTGAAGGAAATAAACTAGAAGTTGTAACAAAAAAAAGTACTAATAGACTTAAAACCTAAAACAGTGGCCCATAAACAAAAGGGTAAAAGCGCAATCTGAAAGGATAAAGCAAAAATAGCAATAAGCCTGAAGCACACTATGGTTGATCCTAAAAGAAAAAGATTTCTTTGTATTATTAATATACATGGAAAAGAAAGGCACTTCACACATTCATTTAAAATTTTGTAGATGTCGGCCTTAGTAACAGGTCTCTCTAGCAGTTCTCTCTGACAGTTGCAAAAACATGGTTGTAGTTCTCTCTAGTAAGAAGCAAACTTTGATTCCTCCATCACTGGAGAGGACGATCAACTTGGGCGAAGTGCGAAAAAGATAAAGAACGGATGCAAGTTCACTGAAGAAAAAACGTATCAACAAGAATAGCCAAAATTGGGAACAACTGGGCAACCTTCGTTTGCTGATAAACTAAAGAGAACTGACAACAATGATGATTGCTCTGATGATGATACTAAAGAGGATGAGAATGTAGTCTCTGATGTTTCAATGTTCGAGGAATCATTATAGGAGATAGAAAAGGAGATGGAGGAGCTGTTATTCAAACTATTGAAGATCCATCAATGAATTTTCCATCTTTCGTTTTCTCTAGCAAATTGAAGAAAAGATTATTATTAAAGGCTTGGAAAAGAGCTGTTATAGTTAAGCTGTTAGATAGAAGTATTATATACAAAGCTCTTCACTCTATATTACAAGCTTTATGGGCTAAACAAAGAGTGATTAATCTTATCAATAGGCTATGGCTTCTATGTGGTTAAACTTTTAAATAGGAAAGATTATTTTAATATGTTAACAGGTGGCCCTGGATGATTTACAACCATTATTTGATGCAACTTAAGGGTGTGCATGGGCAGGGCTGCCTCCTGCTGAGTGCCCTGCCTAAAAAAAAGCATAGGCTATATTTTACAGCCCGATGTCCGGCCTTACCCGGTAAAAGCCCTAACAATTTTGGATTAGGCATGAGCGGGTTAGGCATGCCCAAGTCGTGATGTCATACTTATGTTGTAAAAAAAATCTACAATTATGAACTTCTAAAATAATACCATATTCATGTATCTTCAAGAGTTAAAAATAATATCAATAATTCACTAAGAATAAAATAACAAAGATAATAATTAAAATCTTGAGATCCATTGTATATAAAAAATAAGCGTTGAAGTTTAAATAGTTTGTAATTGTAACTTTACATCAATCTTCCCAATATTGACAAAGATAAAGCATCTAAAAAATAAAATAAATAATTAAAATTTGTAATATAATCATATGATAATTAATAAAGTTAAAAAAAAGAAAAAATTAGTATAATTATAAATATTAAAATATACAACTTACCTACTTAACTACTTATATTTTTAAAATAATATTTTAGTCACCAGTAACTATCATATTCTCCCTTCTAAAATAGAGAAACAAATAAAAAAATAAAAAAAGTGGTACTCATGGGCAGAGCAGGGCAGCCCCTATGCCCAGTGTCCAGCTCGAAAAATACATGGACTGTATTTTGCAGCCTGACACTCAGCCTTGCCCTATATTTATCGGGCTAGATAGGGTATTTTTATTGCTGGCTCGAGTAGATATACTGGGCCATGGGTTTTATGCATAACCCTAATGCAACTGTGGGAGGCCAACTTCAGAGGAGTGACATGGATTAAGTGTTGGAGGAGGTGAGCGATTTTGGGCTGCTGAATGGGATTGCACGTGATAATGAGAAGGGGCTTCAAAATGGGATTTCATGTGATAATGAGAATGGGCTTCATGGGGATATGATATGTGATATGGGGGAGAATTTAAATGGACTGCAAGAAGTAAGGGAAGGGATGGTTCATGACAAAGCCCAGTACAATTCTAATCCATTTGGATAAAAAATAGGAATTGAGGAAGTGGACCCTAGTGAGGGTGGTTATGGACCAGTGGATAACGTGGACTCAAGTTTAGCTCTAATAATGAATGTGGAGTTGGCAGAAAGAGAAGATATTATAGTAGAAGAGAACCAATTTATTCAAGGGCAATAGATGACTCTTGGTGTATTGGTGTTGAATTAAAATATTTCAGTTATTTATGAATAGTTTGCTTTATTGGAATACTAGAAGAGTGGGTGCCAATGGGCTCTTCAGAAATCTAAAAACTATGTGCACAGAGCAAAGGCCAAGTTTTATTATTTTATTTGAAACTACATGTCAAAGTTTATCTCGATTTTAGTTTTTCAATTCTTGGGGTTTTAATTCCCTCAAGATTATTCCTAACTCAGGTCGCTCTAGAAGATTAGTAGCAGCTTAGAGAAGTAATTCAATATAGGTTATTGTTCTTTCAAAAAACTATCAATTCTTCCATTTTAGATCTAAAATGAGTGGCATACCTCCGTTCTTATTGACGGTAGTCTCACTATTCCGCATTCAAATTTCTATCAAGTACTCTAGTATGATTTAAAGAATTTATCTAATTATATTTTTATGACGTGGGTTGTATTTGGAGATTTTAATGACATTCTAAAACCTACGAATTGGGGAAGCGTGTTATCCTTATAACAGAATTAATTGGTTCCATGATAGAGTTAGTGATTGTAGCCTTACAAATTTGGGCTTTCAAGGGCCTAAATTCACATGGAAGGATCTTAAGATTGCTAACTATTCTAGATTATATGAAAGATTAGATCGGGTTTTAGCAAATACTTATTTCCTTCATGATTTTTCATGTTGCATTTTAAAAGTTCTCCCTAGAACAAATTTTTCTGATCATAACCCTAGTGTTTTGCAATGTATTAATTATTTGAATGGGGGGAGAATAAACCTTTCCGTTTTGAAGCCATGTGGCTTACTCATGATAATTTCAAGAATTTTATTTCTATAGCCTGGTCTGTTTGTGTTGATTTTAATAAGGCTGTGGAAGAATTGGGTGCATCTCTGATGGATTGGAATAAAAATATTTTTAGTTTTATTGAAAAGGAAAAAAGATTTTGTTAGCCTATTTGAATGGTATTAAAAGATCTTCAGCTTATACTTATTCAAATTATTTAAATTCACTTGAGAAGGAGTTGCAAGCCTAATTATATAATATTCTTAAGTTAAAAGAGATAAAATAGTTCCAAAAAGTTAGGACTGATTGGATTAATCAAGGGGACCGAAATACATGCTATTATCATCTTAAAACAAAAATAATAATAAGAAGAAATAGAATTGTAATTCTTAAAAATGATAGTGGGAACTTAATTAAAAATGAATTATAATTGATAGGTATAGTTTTGATTTATTTCAAGAATATGTATGATTGATCTAATAATTCTCATTGTAATTTAATTACAAAGACCAATTTTCCTATTGACGTTAAATCGAGACTCTCTACTATGTCCTATGAACCAACGAATATAAAAATTAAGGAAGCTCTTTTTTCTATGGGGCCTTACAAAGCTCCTACTATTGATAGTTTTCACCAATTTTCTATCAGGCAAATTGGAATACGGTGGCTAGTGATTTGTGTAAATTTGTTAAAATAACTTTTCAAAAAGGATATGTAGAGACTACTACTAACAAGATTTTGATTTCTCTTATACCAAAGAATGAATATCCAAAGGAGATTGAACATTTTAGACCCATAGCCTTATGTAATGTGCATTATAAATATATTACTAAGGTGATTGTTAGCAAATTGAGGAACGTGATGGATGACATTGTTTCTGTAAGGAATTGAAAGACACGCAGCGGAAATTATCTTAAAAAAATTTTCATTCCTTGCTAGGATCTACCGTATGTGTTTAAGTCAAGTGGGAAGAAGCATTACCCTCAGTGTGTCTCAGCGACTTCCACAGCTTTCGGTCACGACGTTCACAGCTTCTCTCTGCGCCTCGTGCTCCCTTTCTGATCACAAGAAGTCGACGACTCAGGTCGGCTTCCTCTACTGGTATCCACACGAATAGCTTTTCAACCACGAACGACGTGCTAGCGTCTCTTGTCCCTCCAGGGCTCTCTCAAGAGTTCGTCCTCTCCGTCTCTATTTCAGCAGTTTCTTATCTGCAAACCTTTTGCAGAGTCCCCTTCGGCCTTTCTGTGTTCTATGTGTGTGTCTCTTCCAAAACGTAGCTCCTAATATTAGAGATATAGGATGCTCTGCGTTTTCCCTAACCGAAAAGGATTTTAGGAGTTAATCTTATATTAATTCCGAAAATAATACAATATCATATATTGTATAATTTTATAAGAAACTAATTAAATAAATAATATCAAATCCGTCCCACAGATTTAATTACCCATTTATTTAATTTTAAATAAAGATGAGACTGAACTATTTTTGATTTATTCTCATAAATCAAATTTGAGATATCCTATCAATTTAAATTTCGAATTTCAAACGTGATAGAGATTTAATTTATCCTTATAAATTAAATCTTATAAATATCTCTTATATGAGATATCCTATCAATTTGAATTTCGAATTTCAAACATGATAGAGATTTAATTTATCCTTATAAATTAAATCTTATAAATATCTCTTATATGAGATATCCTATCAATTTGAATTTTGAATTTCAAACGTGATAGAGATTTAATTTATCCTTAGAAATTAAATCTTATAAATATCTCTTATATGAGATATCCTATCAATTTGAATTTCGAATTTCAAACGTGATAGAGATTTAATTTATCCTTATAAATTAAATCTCATATATCTCATATATATAATATATATATACAAATATAAATATAAATAAATATATATACATTCACCTGGATCATTCATTGAATCTGGACATGTCTTAGATTCAATGAATCTGGACATCATAGCTCGTGTTGGGCTATTTTGTGTGCGACCCTGTAGGTCCATATGAAGTTGGCAGTGGGCCATTTGCTATACTAGCCCACAAGTCGCAAGCGGTCTCTAGCAAGACATAACGACTACCCAAATCATATGAGAATCGATAAACGATGTAACCTTTTATACAACCATATCATGTCCCTTATGTCACGCGATATTTTGGTCATGGATGAGGCATGGATAATGTCATCCTCCTATTCCCGACCGTTACTTTCTCGATCCCTGAGTAGTCTGACTATAGAAATAGAACTACCTTTTTATTACAGTATGGCCATACATTTCTCAGACTCACTCATCGAGGGGCCCAGTAATATCTCTCTACGAATGTGAGGGACAAATTCCATCTTTATCATTCACATTCCTCCGCATGAAAAACCACTAAGGCCGAACATAGTCTTTATGATTACTCGGTCAAAAGTGACTTTTGACTAGGTCAAAGCTGAGCGTTTTGTCATGTAGGAATCCATGATGATCTCAGGTCAAAGGGCGTATTGACATAGTTTGTATATGAGAGAAGCTTATGACGTTACCCATGCAGTTCTCTCATAGCGGGTTGGTCCAGCACCTTGTACTCTTACATGTGCTTATGACTTTGATTTATATCTCTATACATCTTCAAAGTCATACTAGTCTTATTTCATCTGTGCTCCCGCATAGATGATCTACCAGGGACATTTAGGATAATATCATAAATTATCCAAGGATGATCATCATAGTAAACATGCAAATAATATGATGACTCAATTAATAAATTCATAAATCAATAATGTTCATAAGACAATGATTGGCCCCTATAGCACGATTTCCAATAGCCTCCCACTTGCACTAGGTACAATCATTAATTTGACTAATTCCCATTGACCTGACATGACGCTCATGCTTTGCCTGCACAATCGGCTTTGTTAAAGGATCAGTAACACTATATTCTCCTTCTACTTTGCATATTTTTATATCACCTCTATCGTTGATTTCTCTGATGAGATGAAATCGCCTGAGTATATGCTTGGTCCTTTGATATGACCTAGGCTCTTTGGCCTGTGCAATAGCACCGCTATTGTCACAGAGCAAAGTTATTGGATCTGAGATGGTAGGTATCACCCCTAGTTCTGTGATGAACTTCCTGATCCAAACGGCTTCCTTAGCTGCATCAGATGCTGCTGTATACTCAGCTTCCGTTGCAGAATCTGCTACAGTGCCCTGCTTGGAGATCTTCCAGCTTACTGCTCCATTATTGAGGAGGAATATATATCCAGACTGCGATTTTTGGTCGTCCTGGTCAGTTTGGAAACTGGCATCTGTGTAACCAGTTACACAGAGTTCGTCATCCAATCCACCATAGACCAAGAATAAGTCCTTAGTCCTTCTTAAGTACTTAAGGATATTCTTGACAGCAGTCCAATGGCCCTCACCAGGGTCCTGTTGATATCTGCTAGTCATACTCAAGGCAAACGAGACATCCGGACGAATACATAACATGGCGTACATGATAGATCCTATGGCCGAGGCATATGAAACTTTACTCATGCGACCTCGCTGATCAGATGTACTAGGACATAGATCTTTGCTGAGGTGAATACCATGAGACATGGGTATGAAACCCCTCTTTGATTCGTGCATACTGAACCTATGCAGTATTTTATCTATGTATGTACTCTGAATGAGTCCTAGAAGTCTTTTAGATCTATCTCTATAGATCCTGATTCCTAGGATGTAGGTGGCTTCACCCAAGTCTTTTATCGAAAAAGACTTTCCTAACCAAGACTTGACAATCTGCAAGGTAGGAATGTCATTCCCAATAAGTAGGATGTCATCGACATAGAGTACCAAAAACACAACTGTGCTCCCACTAACCTTCTTGTACACACAAGGTTCATCAATGTTTTGAAGAAATCCAAACTCTTTGATTACTTCATCAAAACGATGATTCCAACTCCGAGAGGCTTGCTTTAGTCCATAAATAGACTTTTGAAACTTGCACACTTTACCAGAGTCCTCGGAACGCACAAACCCTTCAGGTTGTGTCATGTACACATCCTCAAGGAGCTTTCTATTAAGGAAGGCTGTCTTGACGTCCATCTGCCATATTTCATAGTCATAATATGCTGAAATAGCAAAGAGGATTCTGATTGATTTGGCCATTGCTACTGGGGAAAAGGTCTCATCATAGTCCACACCATGAGTTTGAGTAAAACCTTTTGCAACCAGTCGTGCCTTGAAGACATTTACATTGCCATCCATGTCAGTTTTCTCTTTGAAAACCCACTTGCACCCGACGATTTTTACACCTTCAGGCGGGTCGACTAAGGTCCAAACCTTATTGTCGTACATGGATTGCATTTCAGACTTCATGGCATTAAGCCACTTCTCAGAGTTTGGTCCCACTATAGCTTCTCGATAGGTAGTCGGCTCATTATGCTGAATGAGCAACACTTCACGACTATCAGAAATATCCATATCTCTGAGGCTGAAGTCGTGTCCTATTAGATTTACGTGGACCTTGCGTAACTTGAGGAGTCTCAACAACTTGTTGTGAGTCTTCTCTATTTTCCATCTGCAGTTCTATGGTGTCTTGTGGCTCTCAAACTTCTTCGAGGTGTACCTTACTCCCACTGGTTCTTTTAGAGATAAATTCTCTTTCGAGAAAGATACCATTTCTGACAACAAACACTTTGTTATCAGCAGGGTTGTAGATGTAATATCCCTTGGTTTCCTTAGGATATCCCACAAAAAGGCATTTTGAGGATTTGGGCGCTAATTTGTCTGAGGCTTGTTGCTTAACATAGACCTCGCATCCCCAAATCTTGAGGAAAGACAAACTAGGCGTCCTCCCAGTCCATATCTCATACGGAGTCTTTTCGATTGCCTTAGATGGAACACGATTGAGTGTGAATGCAGCTGTCTCTAGGGCATGGCCCCAAAAGGAGGGCGGAAGATCTGTTAGACTCATCATGGATCGAACCATATCTAATAGTGTTCGATTCCTCCGTTCAGAAACGCCATTCCATTGTGGTGTCCCTGGAGGAGTCAATTGTGAGAGTATCCCACAACTCCTAAGATGATCTATGAACTCTTGGCTTAAATATTCACCACCCCGATCAGATCGAATGGCTTTAATTGTTTTGCCAAGCTGGTTTTGTACTTCATTTTGAAATATTTTAAACTTTTCAAAAGATTCAGATTTATGTTTCATCAGATAGATGTACCCATATCTGCTGAAATCATCTATAAATGTTATGAAGTACGAATAACCTCCTCTGGCATTTGTGTTCATCGGTCCACACACATCTGTATGTATGAGGCCCAATAAATCAGTGGCCCTCTCACTGTACCCAATGAAAGGTGACTTTGTCATCTTTCCTAACAAGCAAGACTCGCAAGTGTCATATAATTCAAAATCAAATGAGTTTAGAAATCCATCTTGATGGAGTTTGGAAATGCGTTTCTCATTTATGTGGCCCAGACGACAGTGCCAGAGGTATGTGGGATTCAAATCGTTTCGTTTGACCCTTTTGGCGCTTATATTATAGATATTTTCATGATTGGGTTGTTCCAAATTTAATATGTAATGATCAACATGCAAATCACCATGAGCATAGAAAACATCATTACGATAAATAGAACATCTACTATTCCCAGCAATGGAAGTGAAACCTTCCTTATCCAAATAAGAAAGTGAAACAATGTTACTACTTAAAGCAGGAACATAATAGCAATTGTTCAAAACTAACAAAAGCCCAGTGGGCAGAACTAATTCATAAGTGCCTACAGCTAACGCAGCAACCCTTGCTCTGTTTCCAACTCGTAGGTCAACCTCGCCCTTTTTTAGCTTCCTACTGTCCTTTAGTCCCTGCACATTTGTACAAATGTGAGAACCACATGCAGTATCTAATACCCATGAGGTGGAAGTAGAAAGATGAATGTCTATAACATAAATACCTGAAGCGATAGCCCCGCTATCCTTCTTGTTCTTTTTCAGATCTTCAAGGTAGAGTTTGCAATTCCTCTTCCAATGACCCGGTTCATTGCAGAAGAAGCAGACTCCTTCCTTCGGAGGCTTTGCCTTCTTTGGTGCAGGCTTGGTTTCGGGCTTGCCTGACTCTTTGGTCTTACCTGATGAGCCATGACCCTTCCCCTTCCCCTTGCCTTTCTTTTTCGTACCCTTTCCTTTCTGAACCATCAAAACACTACTGGGCTTCTTCTTAAGACTTGGCTCAGCAGTATTAAGCATCCCATGTAGTTTAGAAATAGATTTCTCCATGTTGTTCATGTTGTAGTTCATGACAAAGTGGTCATAACTTTCCGGGAGTGAGTTCAAGATCAAATCCGTAGCTAACTCCTGGCTCATGGGAAATCCAAGTCTCTCAAGGTGATCAATGTACCCTTTCATCTTTAAGACATGAGTACTAACTGATGCACCTTTAGCTATCTTGCAGGAATGTAAGGCCTTAGTGGTCTCATACCTCTCTTGTCTTGCCTGTTGCTGGAACATTTCCTTGAAATGCCCAATCATCTCATAAGCCTCCATGTGTTCGAGATCTCTTTGGAGCTCTGGAACCATGGTGGCTAGCATTAAGCATCCCACATTGACAGAGTCTTCCTTATGCTTTGTGTAAGCATCTCTCTGAGCTCTAAGAGCATTGGCGGCTGGCTCCTCAGGAATGGGTTGATCTAGGACATGCGCCTTTTTTTCCTGCTTGAGAACAATTCTCAAGTTCCTAAGCCAGTCAAGAAAGTTTGTCCCATTGAGTTTGTCCTTCTCAAGGATAGATCGCAGCGATAATGTAGCAGTATTACTAGTCGTCATGATTCTACAATTAAAATATGCAATTCAATTAGCAATCTCCCACTAAATAAACAACCATCAATGCAATAGTTAGTGGGCTAAGATCCATATTTGGCTCAAACTTAAGTCCGCTTTGGCAGGACACTTAAATTAAGTTATTTAGGTAGGTAACACCTTTACCAATTACATCAAATGTAACTCTTAGATGTTTATGGGATTCTATCATCATATGATCTGGCATGTTCTAATCTCATCTAATACCTTGAGATCCAAAACCGTTTTGTTAATCTCAATTAAGTCAAACAATAATGAACATATGAGAGTAGCACCATTACTCTTTGCTTATCTCCCCAAGATGACTCAAAAGCACCCACTTTGGCGGAGTCCACAATTGAGCGATCGAGGTTTTGACAAGTGTTCATAAATTGACGGCATTATGACTTAAGATTTCATTTAGAGGGCTTAATTTAACTGTTTAGTTTATGAGAATGCATGCTTCTCAGTTTGTATCTCATACAATTAATATGCATGTGCTGATATAATCATAAGATGCATAATTTAAACGTGATACAATATGGCTCACCTATCCTAAGTCCCCTCAAGCGAATGAGAGGAGCTCTCTAATAAGAAAAGGGAAATTACATATAGAAATCTCTTTTAACATTCGAGGGGAGTGAGATGAGAAGAGAAGGTACATTGAGAGTAAATATATAGGAAGGCACGACACGCAGGCCGTATTTAAAAATTACAACACTTGTAATCTAGAGCCATATTGTTCACCATACCCAAACATTCAAGAATCAACATTCAGATTTAATTGCAGGGCTATTGATGTTTCAAATCTTAAAACATTCACAAAATAGCATATTCTATGGTTATATTACGCTACGAACAGGTAGCCACGGCGGTCCCACTAGCCGGTTAGCGGGCGACGGTCCGCTAGCCAGATAGCGGGCGGGGTCTGGGGCAGCGCCCCTAGAAAAAAAATTTTGCTATGTAAATAATCACGAATCTGCATTCGATTTTCTTGGACCCCTTCTATGTTAATTGATCAAATCAAAACATATCACTACCAATTTCAGTTCCCTTTTAGATTCCTTATATGTCATACATAAGACGGATTCCTTATATGTCACACATGAAACGCATATTATATGATCGGCTACGACTAACACATATCATATGAATCACCAATCAAGCCTAACTTAAATACAAAACGGCATGGCTCTGATACCACTGGAAGGAATTGAAAGACACGCAGCGGAAATTATCTTAAAAAATTTTTCATTCCTTGCCAGGATCTACCGTATGTGTTTAAGTCAAGTGGGAAGAAGCATTACCCTCAGTGTGTCTCAGCGACTTCCACAGCTTTCGGTCACGACGTTCACAGCTTCTCTCTGCGCCTCGTGCTCCCTTTCTGATCACAAGAAGTCGACGACTCAGGTCGGCTTCCTCTACTGGTATCCACACGAACAGCTTTTCAACCACGAACGACGTGCTAGCGTCTCTTGTCCCTCCAGGGCTCTCTCAAGAGTTCGTCCTCTCCGTCTCTATTTCAGCAGTTTCTTATCTGCAAACCTTTTGCAAAGTCCCCTTCGGCCTTTCTGTGTTCTATGTGTGTGTCTCTTCCAAAACGTAGCTCCTAATATTAGAGATATAGGATGCTCTGCGTTTTCCCTAACCGAAAAGGATTTTAGGAGTTAATCTTATATTAATTCCGAAAATAATACAATATCATATATTGTATAATTTTATAAGAAACTAATTAAATAAATAATATCAAATCCGTCCCACAGATTTAATTACCCATTTATTTAATTTTAAATAAAGATGAGACTGAACTATTTTTGATTTATTCTCATAAATCAAATTTGAGATATCCTATCAATTTAAATTTCAAATTTCAAACGTGATAGAGATTTAATTTATCCTTATAAATTAAATCTTATAAATATCTCTTATATGAGATATCCTATCAATTTGAATTTCGAATTTCAAACATGATAGAGATTTAATTTATCCTTATAAATTAAATCTTATAAATATCTCTTATATGAGATATCCTATCAATTTGAATTTTGAATTTCAAACGTGATAGAGATTTAATTTATCCTTAGAAATTAAATCTTATAAATATCTCTTATATGAGATATCCTATCAATTTGAATTTCGAATTTCAAACGTGATAGAGATTTAATTTATCCTTATAAATTAAATCTCATATATCTCATATATATAATATATATATACGAATATAAATATAAATAAATATATATACATTCACCTGGATCATTCATTGAATCTGGACATGTCTTAGATTCAATGAATCTGGACATCGTAGCTCGTGTTGGGCTATTTTGTGTGCGACCCTGTAGGTCCATATGAAGTTGGCAGTGGGCCATTTGCTATACTAGCCCACAAGTCGCAAGCGGTCTCTAGCAAGACATAACGACTACCCAAATCATATGAGAATCGATAAACGATGTAACCTTTTATACAACCATATCATGTCCCTTCTGTCACGCGATATTTTGGTCATGGATGAGGCATGGATAATGTCATCCTCCTATTCCCGACCGTTACTTTCTCGGTCTGACTATAGAAATGGAACTACCTTTCCATTACAGTATGGCCATATATTTCTCAGACTCACTCATCGAGGGGCCCAGTAATATCTCTCTACGAATGTGAGGGACAAATTCCATCTTGATCATTCACATTCCTCCGCATGAAAAACCACTAAGGCCGAACATAGTCTTTATGATCACTCGGTCAAAAGTGACTTTTGACTAGGTCAAAGCTGAGCGTTTTGTCATGTAGGAATCCATGATGATCTCAGGTCAAAGGGCGTATTGACATGGTTTGTATATGAGCGAAGCTTATGACGTTACCCATGCAGTTCTCTCATAGCGGGTTGGTCCAGCACCTTGTACTCTTACATCTGCTTATGACTTTGATTTATATCTCTATACATCTTCAAAGTCATACTGGTCTTATTTCATCTGTGCTCCCGCATAGATGATCGACCAGGGACATTTAGGATAATATCATGAATTATCCAAGGATGATCATCATAGTAAACATGCAAATAATATGATAACTCAATTAATAAATTCATAAATCAATAATGTTCATAAGACAATGATTGGCCCCTAGGGCACAATTTCCAACAGTTTCCCCTTATCAATCAAGCTTCATCATAGGCAGACATATTCATGATAACGTTATTGTTGGCCAAGAAATCATGTGCATCATGAAGAAAGCTAAAGGGAAAAATGGATTATTGGCTTTGAAAGTTGATTTACAAAATGCCTATGATCATATTTGATGGGATTTTATTCATCAGGTCCTTATTGAAGTGGGTTGGAGCATTCTCTAATAAATCTTATTATGAGTTGCATTACTTCTGTTTCATATAATGTTTTATGGATTAGTTCTCAGACTAAATTTTTCTTTCCCAGAAGAAGTCTCTAATATGGAGCTCCTATCTCACCTCTTCTGTTTATTCTTTGTATAGACATATTATCACATATTATTACTAATGCAGTGAATTCAAACTAATGGAAACCAATTGTGGTGTCTAGTGGAGGTCCTTCCATCTTTCATCTGATGTTTTCAGAAGACCTTCTTCTCTCCAGAGTAGCATCTGAACAACAATCACAAAGTATGATGAGATGTCTTGATAAATCCTATAACGCTTCAGGTGCAAAAATTAACAAAAGTAAATCCTCTATATTCTTCTCTACTACGGTAAAAGGCATCATTAAAAATAAGATTAGGGACATTACAGGGCTAATCATTTCTTCCAAGATAGGAAGTTATTTAGGTTTTCCAATCATCACATGGAAAAAACTCAGAGATACTTTATAGTACATTATTGATATAGTCAAAACTAAACTTGTTGCTTAGAAAAATAGTAATCTTTTAGTGGCTAGAAGGATCACTTTGGCAAAATCTGTTTTAAGCTCTATACCAGTGTATCATATGCAAGTGGCTAAGGTTCCTATGTCCGTGTGTTAGGAAGTGGAAAGATTGCAAATGAACTTTATATAGGGCTATAGTCAAAGCTTATATGGATTTCATCTAATTGGGTGAAATCAAATTGTGAAACCTAAATTGTATGGGGTTTTGGATTCAAGAAATTATCATATTTTAACTGTACTTGTAGATCCAAAATAGCTTAAAAACTTGTTAATGGAGAGAAAGGTCTATGGATAGATGTGTTGTTACATAAATATATGCTAAGAAATGAAGACAATATACTTGATGCAAGAAAAGAAGATTTTGCTTTGCTATATGAAAATTTATTCCACAACAGTAGGATATTGTTGATATGGGTACCAGATGTCATATTAGAAGTAGACATATTGTGAATTTCTTCACGGATAAGTGGTTGTTTCTAGATAAAAGTTTAAAGGAGTTATGTCTTCAACCACTTACTATGGAGGAAGAAAGAAGTAAAGTTACATATTGGATTTCAGGTGGGACTTAGGATTACTAGAGACTTGTTACTAGTGTCCCAAGTAGGGTATTTCAAAGGTTAATTGGTATGATGCCACCTATGTTGGGAGCGGGGAATGATTTGATGGTTTGGAATACTACGAATGAATGTACTTTTTCTATTAAAAGTACTTACTTTCTAATTGAGAAGAACTCTACGTAGGACTATAGCCATGTCTATAAAGACATATGGAAGTTGAGAGGTGCTAAACATATTCATATCTTTATGTGGATATGCTTCAATAGTCGTTTAGAAACCAATGGTTAAAGAAGTGTATGGTCGTCAACTGATACAACATGTCAGGATTGTAATGAGGAGACAAAAGATATCTTGCATATACTCTGGGACTGTTGTTATGTTAGAGATCTTTGGTCTAAATTAATTCATCCCATGAATTGGTATTCCTTCTTTAGAGCATCCCTATGTGATTGGTTTGCTATTAATTTCAAGAGGTAGTTGGGAGTTTAGGGTGGGAGTAATTGGAGTCAAATTTGGGGGGGGGGGTTTAAATCTATAGTCTATGGAAGTAGGGGAATAAGACCTTTTTTATAATGATTTTTTTAAAATCAATAGATCCCTACCCGGTCATTATGTAAACATGAAAAAGCTTTATGCAGGTGCATGAGGATTATGTGTCTAATACCTTTGATTAATCAACTTCATCCATTTGGCAACCTCCGACATCATAATAGGTGAAATTGAATGTTGATGGCATGGGTGTTATGGGTTCATGTACCTGAAGCTAAACAATAGGCTGTTCTTAAAGGTATAAATCTAGTATGGGAGCTATGATTTAGGAAAATTATACTTGAATCGGTTGCAAAGAATATTGTAGACATGTTTATGAATTTGACAATCTATAAATATAGCTTATTAGTTACACAGATACAGAAAATATTAAATCTATCTTGAGAGCTAAAAATATAACATGTATATAGAGATTAAATCAGCTGGCGGATGAATTGGCAAATGATGGTTTGAGAACTACTAAAATGATATATTTATGCTATGTTCATTTAAGAGCTATTATAGTCAAGAAGTATTTAGAATTTGATTCCTACATTGATTAATTTCTTTTAATTTAGGACACATTAACCCTCTCTTGTACCAATATATATATATATACACACACACACACAAGGAAAAGAAACACAAGTAAACTAAAAAGACCATATCACCAAGGTTGAATCTAGCGGAAAAAGGTTAATCCCTCACATGACAAATTAAGTTTCAAATCCTCATCTAGAGAAATATATATATATATATATATATATATATATATATATATTATATAATACTTTCTTAAATAGAATAATACCTATATTTAGAAAAAAAAAATAACACCAGGTCATATGTACCATTCTAAGAAATTTTTTAGGTACCCCATAGGCACATGTTGGCACCCAAAAGGAATAGATAACACTTTTTTAACTAGACAGTCAACTTTTGAGTTCTGATCTCGCGTAATAGGTACCGGACTATGTTTAGAAAGAAAAAAAGACCAGATCAAGTCATATTTGCCTCTTTAAGGAAAATTTTAAGGTACCCCATAGGCACATCTTGGAACCCAAAAGGAAAAAATAACGCTTTTTGATCTAGATAGTCAGCTTTTGAGTTCTAATTTACTAGATCCACATTCCAGTATGGCATTTGATTGATTTTTCCACTCCTATCAATATGAACATGCACTCATTATTAGCGTAATATTTTATTACTCAAACACATTAAACTCTCTTAGTTCAATGTCAAATACCTAGAATGTTACATCACTTCTATGAGAGCTAGGCCACCCAACAAAAGTGAAAGGACCATATATTTTTTTCTACATTTTCAATAGATTTTTTTTTTATATAAGAGAGGGCTAATATGCTATAAATAAAAGATTAATCTATTAGGGGATTAAATAAAAAATATTCATTGTCAATTATAGCCTTCACATGATAAGGGTATGAATATAGCACTGTTGTATTTGTCAATAAATCCTTAGCCATAACATTAACAAGTTGGTTCTATGTTTAAATATATATTAAATTTTCAGTTCTTATGGTAGCTTCATAAGATTATGTATTTGTGACACTAATAAACTGTATTTATCAACTGTCGAATTCATCAACATCTCCACAGTATTCTTAATGTCAGATTTAAGGATAATTTATTTTATTCCTAAATCCCAGACTTATTTTATACATCTATAGATCGCCTATTATTCCGCTTCAATAATAGTACAAGACCCCAGCACACTTATAAATCCCACAACCAATCTTTCTATATAATCTCTAATAATTATATCATAACCTATCTTAGTATGGTTTGCTATAATAGCTGTATCCACATTGATTTTAATCCACATTTTCCAATGGATTAAACGAAGTAGTCAATTTTTGAACAAGAAAAATGAAGTAGTCAATTCATGCACCCAAAATATGGCCCATGTATTCAATTAAAATAGTATAATAGAAAGGGTAAAGGTGTACCTATTACTCTAAATTAATTTTAAAAGAGTAATTAGTATTTTAAAATATTTGAAAGGTCAATCAGTATCCTAAACTATTTTTAGAGGTAGAATTAATATCCTAAAATATTTAAATTGTTATAATTTTGCCTATTCACTAATGAAAACGTAAACTTTTATTTGATATATGCTACATAAACTTTTTATTTTGACATATTTTTGTTTAAAATACCACATGTATAATATTATTTTAATAAATTACATTAGACTATAAAAGTTTTTAATATTCACATATGAATTATATACAATGTTAATTTTAAAGTTTATTTAATATATTTTTTAAATAATATGACACATATGATATTTTATATGATAATATATTAAAATTAAAAACTTATGTCATATGGATCGGATATAAATTTGTGTTTCTGTCAGTAAAAATATGAAATTGTACCGATTTAAATATTTTAGGGTATTAGTCATACCTCTAAAATTAGTTTAACTCCCTTAAATATTTTAATATACTAATTGTTCATCTAAAATTAACTTTAGATTATGGATGCACCTTTACTCTAATAGAAATGATGAGTGTTTCTTTTTTGGCATGAATTATGTTTGAGTTGAGAATTAATTATTCACGTGATTTCATCTAATTAGAGAAAACAATTATCTTTTCAATTGAAATTAGGTGATAATGCTATGTTTGATTAAATTGCATAATTACAGTATTTTTCCAGACCATTCATCATTAGACATTAGTTTCAATCTTTTTCTGGTGAACGATGAGGACGTGATGATGATAACCAATTATAAAACACAGTTTTTAATGATGTCGCGGTCAAATAAAATAAACTAGATTCTAGGTCACGCATAATTAATAAATGTAGTTGCAAATCCACTTAACTTTATTTCATTAATTAAAAGAAAAAAGAAAAAAGAGTGACTGCTTTTTATTGGTGCAAGAAAGAATACAGAAGAAAGTGGTTGCAAGTTGCAACGTGTGGGTTTCTCAATTGGGTGTAGATTTTAATTTTTGCGCAAAAATCACGTTTTTACTTCTTTAAATTATAAATATTTTATTTTAATATCTTAATTTTATATTATTTTAAATTCTTTAATCATAATTTTATTTTAAAAAAATGTTGATATTAAAATTTTAGATATCGGAAAAATATTCTTAAATATTAAGATATTAAGTTTAATTTTTTAAATAACAATAATTGTTAAAAAGATATAATAATTAAGGTTAAAGAATTGAAAATTTATAAATCTGTCTATCCATTCATTATTAACTTTCCATATATTCATAAATAATCTTGATTAAATTTACAAACGAACCTTTTTTTTTTAATTCGTTGGTAACATTATGGGCTATTTTCTACATTTGGTAAGGGAAATTTTGTAAAATCATTTGCTTTTAATTGCAAACAAAGACTAGGGTCTTTTAATGACATTTCAATAATTAAAAATCTTCAATTGTCATTTTCCCTATTTTATAACACCCTTTTGTGCCAGGGTTAGGAAACCTAATATTTCATATTTTATAAAAATACAATATCTATATAACATGTTATTAATTGAGATGATAAATAATTTTACTAATATAAGTTTGAGTCTTAATAACTTTATTTATTAGAGGAAGTGAAAATATTTTGGTTTAAACAGATTAATAACCTTGATTAAATGAGAAAAATTCAAAATCTATATAAAAAATTACAAGATTATCAAGAATTGGTACTCCCTCCATCCCTATATTTATAAGATCTTTTTAATTGAAATATGTTATTTAAAAATTGTTAAAATTAGTTAAAAGTAATAAATATGTAGAAAATATATTTTATTTTTTTAATATAATATTATTTATAAGTAGGTAGGTGAAAGTAAAAAAAGAATATATAGGAAAAAAATAATGAGAGGGAGTATATTAATTAAGAATAAAATAGATAAAAATATATTTAATATTAAGACAAATCTAAAAATATTTTATAAAAAAAAACATGTCAATTCAAAAGATAAGATATTATAAATAGAGAGTAAATATTTAAACAAGACGAAAAGTGTTCTTATTATTCGGGTAACCTTATGTTTGGTGATAACTCAACATTTATTATGGTTAGGTCTATTTCCTCGTATTGTTGTTAGGTCTAGAATAAGATTTTTGGTCATAATTGAAATTGATTTGTAGATCTCAAGTGGAATTTTTTAAATGGAAAAGATTTACAGTTTCCTCCATCCATGAATAAAAAAGCTACTTATGATGCCAAAAAGAAGTAACTTAACTAATTTAATAATTTAAATAGATTAATAAAATTAAATAAATTATTTAATTATAATAAATATGATTTGATTTTTTTTAAAAAAATTATATTTAAATGTTATATAATAAATTTAATTATAAAAAAATATTAAAAAATTATCAAAGGATTGTGAAATTCTACATAACTTAATATTAATTTTTTTAAATTGTAAAATGATATAATTACCGATGAGATAAAATATGTCAATTAATTTTTTACCCTCCAATTGTTATTATTTCTTCTAGAAGTTATAATTTCTATTATTTTAATTATTATTTTTTCTCTCCTTGCTTGATGTTATTTTTTGCTATAGAGTTATTATTCATATTCCTTGAATTGTTATTTGCATGAGACTTAAATATATTTTTCCTTTTAAAACACTCCTTTATAAATTATATAATAATTTATAAATTGAATAAATTAATTTATGAAAAATAATACGAGATAAAATAAATAGATATCTTATATTTAATATTAAGATCAACCTTTTAACTAGTTCTTATAATTAATGTCATAAGAGTTAATCATTCAACTTATATCAATTTAAATTAGTGAGAATTGAAGATAAAATTTTAGCCATTAATATATTCAAAAATAATTGAGCAAAATAAATTCAGAAAATTGAACAACCATTTGCAAATGGAGGGAGAACGCTGAAAATTAAAATTTTAGTGTGAATGTGACGATTGAAATAATTTTGGCCAATAAGATTAATAAAGTAGTGTGAAAGTGTCACATGATAAAATTAGCGTGTGAAAATTGTCATCAAGTTATATTATATATATAAAAAATGTAGGCATATCATAAGTTTGACTTCTGTCAACATCTCCAACAGGGCAATAACTCTCTTACCGTCTGGTTCTTAAAAACAAAACATTGCTCTAAGTAAACAACAATAAAATAAAAAATGTTTTATATATGCCACTTTTTGTTTCCTTTTCCAATTTTGTCAATATCAGCAGATGTCATTCTTCAATTTCTTTGTCAAATTTTATATGTGATTTTTTAGATTTTGTTATCAATTAAATTTTTCTTAAAGCATAATAAATATTTATTATATCTATAAATATTATAGATTTATCACATTAAAATTAAAAAATGTAATCTTAGAAATAAGAAACCTAGTAATTCATAAGAAATTAAATTGTTTAAATATAAAAAGTAATTTACTGAAATATATTAAGTCATCATATTATTTATAATTTATAAATAATATTTCTCTGTTCTTAAATATAAGATTTAATGGTAGAGTTGATATTAATTTTAAAATAAAATATATTTTTAAAATTTATTAACTATTTTATAAATTTTTTTGTTGATAATTTTTCAACAATAATCAAAGAGAATAGGGGAAAAAATTAAAAAAAAATAATTATAATATTTTTTAAAAAAATATATTATAATAATTAATTTAATTAATTTTTTAATCTAATCTAATCTAATTATTTAAATATATTCTATATTTTATAACTGGAGTAGTATAATTTATTAGCATTTTCATATTGTATGTGTAAATTATATAAATTCATAAAATAATAGATTCAAAAGAAAAATATAAAATAATTTTACAATTTAAAATTATCTGTATCTATAAAATAAGCAAATAATATATAAATATTAAAAAGATAAAAATTAATTACTATTCCAGTTAATTATTAAATAATTATAAAAATATATAACA
Source organism: Leucaena leucocephala (assembly GCA_037074615.1). Lineage (NCBI taxonomy): Eukaryota > Viridiplantae > Streptophyta > Magnoliopsida > Fabales > Fabaceae > Leucaena > Leucaena leucocephala. The sequence continues at coordinate 11,672,557 of CM073561.1, forward strand.
ATGATTATACTTCATTGTGTCCTCTATTCTTAAAGCTATCAAGCCCTAATCAATTGTGCCTAAGAACAAACAAAAATGGAAATGCCCCGCTTAAGTTTTTAAATTCTCCAGGCGAACAAATACAAAAGTATTCACGTGTCACTATATTATTGGTCACAAGTGCGAAGTATCAATACTTTCTTACACTTTCGGACACGGGCAAGAATCTTGCAGTGAACTACACGCGCTGCAGGACTTGCCCATGGTAGCTTCGTCTTCAATCCAAATTTAGAGGACCGTTGCGTCATTTCACAGCTCCACACCACCTGCCTCACCGTGTTGCCAAGCTCACATCTAGCTTTCATTTTGCTCTTGCCTTAGCCTACGTTCTCTCTCTGTATCTTTCTGTCAGTGCATTGACGTTTGTGCAAGTTAATTGAAAGATAGAGAGAGAGAGAGAGTGTGAGAGAGCGCGCGCGCTTCAGAAGACGGTGATCGGAGGTGGTAGCTTCCGCCGGTGTTGTTTTCACCCATCCTTCGTTTCTCTCCTTTTGGGTGGGAGATATGTGGTTAATTTCATCCGCAATTCTCAGATTGGTCCTTCTATGCATTCTTCTTCTCTGTTTCTCTACTCTTACATCGCACTCTTTGTCTCTCCTTGCGGTCGAGTCGGAGCCGGAAGTTGTCTTAGAGGTAATTAATGCAACCGCGAATGTGTCACTTGCGAGATCCAATGGGGATAGTTTCGCTAACATGATTGATCGGGCTCTGGAGAGGGAGTTCCCCGAGAATGAACAGAATGAAGGTTTGTAGATCTATCTTCTGTCACTTTAGGTTCAAATGCTTGAGCATTGAATCTTTTCCCTTTCTTGATTTGGTCACGCAGACTTATGGTGTCGATGTTTGAGCCGGGCCTTTGTATTTCGGAAAATGCAGTTCAATAATTGGAGTTTCACTCCTGTTTTGAATGCTTGTATTTTGATGTTTTCTTATTAGAGTTTGAAACGAATGCGTGGCGCGGTTTAACCTTGTGCTCATGCGTTAACCAGTCTTGTTACAATGTGTGGAGATTGATCCGATGGTTTCATTAGCAATTTGTGTGTAACCTTCAATAAAGATAATTAGATAATTTGGAACCATTTTATAGTGGTTTTCTAAAATTAGATTCTGTGCTTTGGATGGAATACTAATGAATAATTCCTCAATTCTGAAATTACTTTTATCTTCTCTGTATTTTCTTTTATGAAAGTATTGAATGTTTTAAACCCATGCATTGCTCATTGGAATAATTTTCTTTAGAAGCCATTGGGGTGAGTTACCATGACATTCTTTCTGTTACAGATGCTGATACTGGCAGTTTCAATAATAGTGTTGCTGGGCAGCAGGTGTGTAATGCTATGCGTTTATATAGTATATTTAATATATTTAATTTTAGTTAATTTAATTGCTTTCTGAAGTATTGGATGATATTTAAAGTGAAAATGCCCTGAGAGCAATTGATTCTGGCTTTAGTGGTGTACTTTCAGTTATTACCTAAAGCCCGAGTTTGATTTGATGTCAAGTTCAGCAACACAAGGTCCTATTATTTCATTTAAGTTATATCAAGAAAAAAATATCTATATTGGTTAGAAGAGCCATGGGCTGATTTCTGACAGAAGTTTTTAGATTGTATCTTGACTGCAAAAAAATTAGTGGGGATAATTTATATGGTTCTTTAAGTTTGGCACGCAAATCTTGTTTAATAGGTTAAAATTGTGAAAATGTTCTCTGTTTTGAAGGTTATATATGTGTTATTATTCCTTTATCTGATTCCTTCTGCTCATATATGTGATGTATCAGGCTGTTTTGGAAACTGTTGCTAGAGTTAAGTCCAAGAAAAATGAGAGCAAAGAGGAAAAGTAAGTGCCATCTTCTATATCTATAGTAAAATGAATTGTTGGCTTTTCTTGGAGGTGGAAGTGGATTTGATCACAAAATTTTACTGCTATCCTAATAATTATTTTTTTCCTGTAACAAGCTAAAGTTTATTGCTTTATGACATTAGGTTTGTCGTGTATCAGGTCATTTCAGTTCCATGATGTTTTCAATTTGGATAATGAGAATGGAGCAGAAGACATGCCAACATTAATTGATCGGAAGGTATGCCTTGTTCATGCTATCGAGGTTTATTTTTTTCATGATTCAAACATGAAGGATTAATAGTGATCCTTTGGTACTAGCATATTATCACTATACCAGAACAAATTTTATATTTATTCCTCATATAAGTGAATTAACTTTTTGTTAATTTAATGTTTCATCTTCAGGATAATGTCTTTATTATGTCCAACCGCAAATCAAAGTATCCTGTTCTTCAATTAGACTTGAGGTTTATTTACAATTTCTTGTGTTTTCCTTCTGTTCCTAGAGGCATTGCATATACCAATTGTATGAGTGGCTACAGCTAGTTAAGTTGCTCACTTTGTTTGATTTGCTATTTTTGCAGATTAATATCAGATCTTGTGGTTGTCATTGTATCTGCAACATGTGGTGGTATTGCCTTTGCTTGTGCGGGACAACCGGTTTGATAATAATCCTTGCTTTAATGTTCTTCATAAAATATATCTACTATATCTCGCTTATCAGTTGTGTTATCCACACTTAATATTTTTCAGGTCATGACAGGATACCTGCTAGCGGGGTCACTCATTGGACCTGGAGGCCTGAGTTTTGTCAGTGAAATGGTCCAAGTATGTTATCATTTTAGTTCTTTTGTTGAATGTCTAAGTCTAAAAGATTTCCTTATTCTCTTTCTTGCTACCTTTGATGTTTCTTAGTTTGCTATAGTTCATTTACAATGTTATAAAAACCATACCTGAATGTTTTGTTGAACTGAAAATCCAATAAATCACCCATGCTCTTGGTCCCTTTTAGACATAAAAGCGGCCTTCCAAAGAATGGCTCAGAGGTTGGCCAAACTAATCAAAACCCAGAGAATTGGGGTAAAACAGGGTGGTTTCCATAAAAGTTGGTTTGCAACTATCAACTAATTGGACCTGATCAAGCCACAGTAGAATACTGGGTAGCCTTCACTTTCTACAAATTATACCCCAGTCCATTAGTCTATTGAATATACTCAAATACCCCCTTCCCCTCCCTTTATTAACCTCTCAACTTTTCTCTGTTTTTCATGCAATGTGGTGGGTCTTCTAATCGCAATGCACATTTATAGTCAGATCTGGCACATTTTTAGTCACATTGTAGATGGGTATAGTGAAGGACTTGCTAAGAGGTCCTGCTTCCTACACTATTTCCATATATCTCGTGAAACATTTCATGATGGGGTACCAAGACCCACGTTACATGCCTAAGAATTAGGAAGCTCTCTTAGTATTTTTTGTAATTTTTGTGTGGAAAATTATATATTAATTAGCGGTAATGTGCCTTTATTTATTTCCTTTTATTTCAGTCTTTGTGTGTGTTTGAGAAGAGGTTTGGGCAAAACCTAAATTTTGAGAAATTTTAAAACAAGCAGCTATATTTGTTCAAACAGGCTTTTGGATTAAACCATGGTTTAAAACCAAGGTTTCAGATAAGCTGGTCAGAGTAGCTTATGGAACAGTAAAAGAGTTTATGAACTAACCAATTACTATATTACCCCTATTTTTTCTTACACCCTCTTTCCTCTCCTACTTTTTCTTACACTATCTCTCCTCTCTTCTACTTTTTCTTACACCCTCTTTCCTCTCTTATCTTACACCCTCTCTCCTCTCTCCTCTCATATCTTATCACTCCTCATTTAATACTCATACCCGTTTTTGTAATTTACTAATAATAAAAGTACTTCTGGAAATAATTATCCAAACACTAATTTATTCAAAATCACTTTTTTTTTCATAAGTTCTTCTCCAAAAACCCTTTTCTAAAAGTTGCCAAAAAACCCTTTTTTTTTCATAAGCACATTTCTAAAATCTTATCCAAACGGGCCCTTTATTATGTAAATAGTCAGACCTAGGATTTGATTCTCTCTTCCCTGATTTCTAGCCTCCGTTCATCTCAATGATTAATGTATTTGTGTATACATTGTAATCTTCACATCAATGAGATATGAACTATTTGCATCTCCACTAGCGGTTTGTATTGAAAATAATAATGACAAAAGCAAAAAGCAAAAGTGGTAGATTTTTTTTTAATTAAGGATAATTTTTCAAACATCATATATAAAACTTGCTTTAGTAAAAGCATAAACAATAATGTATAGTTAAGTGTTATATGATCAAAATTTATTCCTTGTGTTTCTATTTTCTTGTTCTTGTTCTTTTTTATCCAAAATCATCAATATAAAATTAAAATACATCAGTTTGATTATGACCATTTTAATCATGGTTTGATCACAATCAGAGTAGTGAACAGCCCTTACCGGTTTGATGACTAGTCTGGCTTTAAAAACATTGTTCACAAATTGCGAATGAGATCATGATGTCATCAATTGTTCTCTTTTACTTTCTTTTGTTCTTACAATGTGAAAATATAATATCCTGAAATATGATATAATAAATAAGTGATGGACTCAAAAAGAATCAAATATATTACCAAGTATCTCAAATACTAAACCCATTACATGCAGGTTGAAACTGTGGCTCAATTTGGTGTCATATTTTTGCTTTTTGCATTGGGCCTAGAGTTTTCCACCGCAAAGGTTTGTTTGCATGCTCCCTTGTTTAATCTGAATCTGTTTCATTGATGTGTTTATACATCTGTCTTTTCATGTTTGCAGCTTAGAATTGTCCGAGCAGTGGCTATTCTTGGAGGTCTTATCCAAATTTTCTTGTTTATGTGTTTGTGTGGAATAACAGCCCTGGTATGCCTGACATTTTTTATAAATATTATTAAGAAAGTATAATTTTTCATTACATCCGAATTGCTGGTCTTCCATAGATTTCAAATTCTTTATGTTGATCATAATAATCTGATTTCTTTTCTTTTCTTTTGTTTTTTTTGTGTATATATATTGTGGCAGAACATTAACTTGAAGTCTTTGTTTTTCCTTTTTTCCTCCCCCTGCTGTTCTTGCTTTTAAAGTTATGAAAAGTTTCTATCATCTGTATGAAGCAGGAGATGACTTAAACATTTTTTGCATGTGAGAAAAATTAATCTGGTTACTGAGCCAATATGAATATGTTGCCAATACTAAGCTAAATTCTGATGAGACCAACCTAACTTTGAGATTTTATGTTTTATGTACTGACATGCCAAAACTTCTTGGGTTGATATTCTGCAGTGTCGACAGTTTCATTCATGTGGTAGATCTGATTATCAAAGATACAAGACGTTTAGGATAATCTTGTATAATCTAAGACATTTTATGGTTCTTGCTTTTTACATTAGTCTAGTTGGTTATTTGTTGAAGCTGAGGCTGAAAATTGAATGAAACAATGCATGAATTTATTCACTTGTTCATTACAAAGCTTGTCCACTTTAGCAGAATTGAGTTTCTGATACATGCAACTACCTTCCTGCAGTTATGCGGTGGCAAATCTTCTGAGGGAGTATTTGTTGGAACGTTTCTTTCTATGTCTTCGACAGCAGTGGTAACTATCAGAGTCCAGACCACATTACTACATAGTTTATGCCTTTTTCTTTCAACATTATAAATGTCAATTAAACTCGTACAATTTATTGGACAGATTCTTTTTGCAATATTACTGCACATGTATAAGTATTTTAGCCTCTGCCTATAATAATTGTGATATACTACTGGAATCATTGCTGGTGGTGCTTAAAATAGAGATGATGGTGATTCATCTTTGGTATCTCCTTTTCTTGGAGGCATACAAAAAGATTTAGACAATTCAACTCTGAAGAATTTGGGCAGACTATTTGTTGTAGGACAAGGGATGAAAAGGTGGATGGAAAAGATGAAAGAGGGCGAGAACAAGAAAGATTACGGTAGAAAAAGAGAATGAGAGAAAGTGGTGTATTTGATGGTAAAATTCTCCATGGCAATTTAATAATCAATGAGGTCAACAATGCAATTAACCTTGGGCTGTTTATAGAGCCCCAAGTACAATATTCAAAATAATAATAAAATAAAGCCTAATTTGAAATTACACCAAAGGAAATGTAACTTCCTATAACTTTGTAAAATATTAAAACACATACATATTGTACGCCTAGAGAACATCTTCAATTTCCCTTCATTATTTTTGTGATAACTAGAAAATATAACGTAGTTAGAACGTGGTAGGGGATGTGCTCCTAAATACTGCTTGATGGAGGAGGAAAGCCATGTCATATCCTCCAGTAATTGGATTGGTGCATTTGAGTGAAGTTTTCCTGTTCAGAATATAACTTTTAAGCTGTTTCTTTGATCACATTTATGCTTGGGGTTATTTCTTCTAATTTATATTTATTTATATTAATTACATTAATGACATGTTTTGAAAATGTAATTTATAGCTTGTGTTTTCTGGTTTGACCCATAGGTCTTGAAATTCTTGATGGAAAGAAATAGTGTCAATGCCCTTCATGGCCAGGTTACAATTGGAACTCTAATTCTGCAGGTATGTGCTAATATTAGGATAAACTAAGTGTAAAGAATGATTTATTACTATCAGCTATTGAGCAGAAGAGTGTAGACAAATTAATCATGGCCATGACATTCCGTATTGGGATTTTCTTTCCCATATATCTTATAATGCATATTCAAATCTTTTGGCTCCTCCAGGATTGTGCTGTTGGTTTGCTCTTTGCACTGCTGCCAGTCCTGGGTGGTACATCAGGCATTCTTCAGGGAGTAATATCCATGACTAAATCGTAAGTAACTAATACAGTGAACTGTCCTTTATATAGGCATATCATCCATCTATATGCGCCTTTCCTTTATTTTTTCTTACTAACTGATATTGTTTCAGGTTGGTGGTTTTAATACTGTTTTTGGCCCTTCTATCAGTATTATCACGCACTTGTGTGCCATGGTTCCTTAAGCTTATGATAAGTTTATCATCTCAGGTGAAGATAGACCTTTTGCTTTGCTGTAACGTGCTAGGTTTTGGTTATGCATTCTTTAACTTGGGATTTTTCTATGTGCAGACCAATGAACTCTATCAATTGGCATCAGTGGCATTCTGCCTTCTTGTTGCTTGGGTTTGTATATTCTCAGCCGTTTGTTTTCATTAATTGGTAGTGGTAACAGTTCATTTTCTCATTACATAGTAGTGATTGTCTGTACTATTTTTTGTGATGAAAAGTGTCCTTAGTCATGGTGCAAAGGACGTCTTATGCTGTTCCTTTTTGGTGTATGAAGGCTGATGTCCGCACTCCCTATTTACTTGTTTTAAATCTGAGAGGTTGCTTGAATGCAACCATGCATCCACATATAAGTATACGCATTTATGCAAACCCAACAACTTCTGTCATATAATTTGTTGTTTCATTTCAGTGTAGTGATAAGTTGGGTTTAAGTCTTGAACTGGGTTCCTTTGCTGCGGGAGTGATGATATCAACAACAGATCTTGGTCAACACACTCTTGAGCAGGTAACATATTTGTCTAGTGTGTTTTAATTTCTGGAGTTGGATGTTTCCTGGAGATCTTTAAGAAACTATTTTATCTTAACTAAATTTAAATTCTGCTTTTTCCCGTTTGATGATCATAATATTCATATCTTTCTGGGTGGGTTGTGGGGAATATCAATTGCACAATGGTTGTCCTGAGCATGTGATGATTGCTCAGGGATAGTTTATTTTCTTAACACTGCCTTGTCTATATTTTGACCATAGGTGGCATTGTGTCACTCCATGCTAGGGTGATCTGATGGAGGTTTCTTACTATTGGCCATGGCCTTCCTTTTCTATGTTGTTGAAATCTGCTGGCTATTTTGGCTAACAAAATGTGTAATGATGCACAGCGATCTAAAAGTTTGAAATTTCATTGTGAAGTTCAGGAAGAAACTTTAATGTATATTTAATATACTTATTTGAGAACTCTGAGTTTGTGATTTTTAGGTTGAGCCAATTCGCAACTTTTTTGCTGCTCTGTTCTTGGCCAGCATTGGGATGCTTATACATGTCCATTTCCTTTGGAATCATGTTGATATTTTACTGGCAGCTGTTATATTGGTGATCATTGTAAAAACTATAGTAGCTGCTTCTGTTGTTAAAGGATTTGGATACAGCAACAAGACTTCAATTCTTGTAAGATTCAACAAAAACTGTTCCCTCGGTAATATCTTGTTGATTACATCATACATTTAATTGACAGAGGAACCTTAGGTTATTCCACATGCGTAGGTTGGGATGTCATTGGCACAAATTGGGGAGTTTGCCTTTGTTCTTCTCAGTCGTGCCTCAAACCTTCATTTAGTTGAGGTGGGTGCGCTTCATATAGAAATGAATATTTTGGATTGGATGCGTCAATTTTAAAATAGAAGGCTGTCTTCCTAATAATTTATCAGCTTTTATTTTATTTTGCCCCTTAATTACTGACCTACTCAATTCTCTGTCAGCTAGATTTATATTTTTGTTGTGGAGATTCAATAAAATTTATCTTCTCATGTTGCTGCGTACAATTGCTACTCAAGTAGATTGCAGATTTTTGTCACTACAAAATTTAATTGCTATTTCTAACAGAGGATATACATGAACTCTGAAAATATTGACTGCTTTGTGCGTTACCTTCTACATACTTAAGCTAAAGCTGACTAAATTATATTGCAGGGGAAATTATATCTATTGCTCCTTGGAACCACAGCTCTCAGTCTGGTATGTTTGCTTGCACTATATGCATCAATAGTTTCCTCCCTATGATACGACTCTTGATATTTGGATCTTTGAAACAATCTTGGCGCATTATTTTTACCTGTATGCAAACTATTGCCAGTTAAATTCTGGCTTTTAATATATATTCAAAGTTCCTGTGCATATACTCCTCCGGTCCTTAATATAGGATTTATTAGGGAGTTGATATTGGTCCTCTTTCCCATATTTATCCTTTCTTTCCTAAATTACCTCTATAGATACTCTCTCAACAATAATTGTAAGAGATGGAGGGAGGGAATTAAGGAAGATGGATAGAGTGTTTTAGAAAACACATGCTATATTAACTAACTTAACTAACTTCTTTAATCTAATCAAATTAATTAAATAGGTCTCATATTAAGGATTAGAGGAGTATCATTTTGATTGTGAAGATTCAATAAACACACGACATGCTTTCAATGCTGTGAAACTTTATATGGGTAATCTTGATGTGATTGACTATTAATTTTTCAAGTTACATATAGCCACTTGATTTGTGGATATTTGAAGCTTATGCCAACATAAAAACGGTACAGGTGACTACACCATTGCTTTTCAAGCTCATTCCTGCTGTTGTGCATCTTGGAGTGTTGTTGCGATGGTTCCCTCCTGATAGTCCAATGGAGGTAACTTATCTTAAAAAGATTTTTTGAAGGGAAAATTAATCATTTGGTCACTATAGTTTTGTTTAAATTGTAACTCAATTCTTAAACTTTAACTTAGTGCAATTTAATTTCTATAGTTTTAACTCAGTTAAAATTCAATCCCTCAATTTTCACTTTGTACAACTCAATACTTATAGTGTAGCCATATAAAACATTAGTCTCTTAAGTTTTATATAATAACTTTAGTCCTTATAATTTTATTTTCTAAAATGTAGGGACTAATATTTTAAATAGTTAAAAGTAGGAATTGAGTTGCCACAAGCTAAAGTTTAAGGCTGAGTTGCACGAAGTTAAAGTTTAAGAATTGAGTTATAACCGAGTCTAAACTACATGGATTAAATAATTAATCCCTTTTCTGATTATATATTTGTCTAAATAGTTATCAAGATTTTTAATATGATTGGCCTCCTCCCAGATTGCATATAAAGGAGAGAGCTTTCGTTCAGACAGTGGTAAGCGTATTACTTTGATAGTTCAAGGCGCTCATGATTCATGATACTTGAATGAAGAAGAAATTCAATTTGTGGCATTTACCTAATGCTGATGGAGTCTAAGGCCGAGAAAGTGCCAGAGGAAGTTGAGTATACCGTATATACTTTATTCGATTGCCAAGCACTTCACATGCTGCTGCCTGCGTCCGAAACCACAGTGTAATGGAAACAGCAAATATTCCAAATTACAAACTCAGATGGAGTGGCCAGGCCCTTAAGCTTCATAATCCTCATACTGACTTACCAAATTTGGGCCATGTTATTAACCAGAACGGCCTATTTTTTGTAAAGTAATATCCATTTTGTAATGTAGTTCATTCCAATATGCATTCTTTCCATTTTTTGCCTAAAAGTGTCAGTTTTTTTGGTTTTCATATATGTATAAAATTGCAACTGTATAAGTCTCAAATCAAATTCGGCCAAAAAAACAAATCTCAATCAATTTGGCCGTCAAACTCTACAAGTATTAATATTCATCAGTGATTAACCCGTAGAAGGAAAATTGGTTTTTAGTCTCTGTCCTTATTGATTCACAATGTAGAATGATGTGCTGTGGTTGAAAAATATATCTATCAGTTGTCTAATACTAGCGATTGTGAAAACGATATTCTAGAACCAGTTTTTGACACATGGAGGGATTTCTTGTTCTGAGTTGATGGTTTAACTTTAATCCGTCCTATGCATTATGATTCAATTCATCGTGTGCTAGAATGATGCCGCATCTATACTTGCATTGCCCACCTTATAAAGGTTTTAAAATGTTGAGTTATACTTATTTTATCATTTTATCCTTAATATAAGAGTTAGATAATTAATTTGTATAGATTAAATAAATTAGTTATGTTAGTTATTTGTAACAAACATAGTTTAATTTTTGAAAAATGTCATCTTTCATCATAATTACTCTTGGATAGAAACTTGTAAACATGAGCAATCAATAGAGATATTTTTAAAAAAATATATATAAATTTGAGAAACAAAGTGAATTGAGGTCTTAAATTTAAAATAAAATCTAGCTCCCAATTAATTCCTATATTAAGGATAGTCTATCTTTGGTAGATTGGAGTTTAAGCTCATTTGGATTGGAGCACAAATAAGAATGAGAAAAAAATAGGTGAAACTAAACTAATGAGGTTAAATTTGGTGGAAATTATTAGTGTTGTACAATATGTCAAATAAACAGAATTGTTTTTAACAAAAGAATACATGTACCTTTAAAAAAATGGGTGAAGGCTTCTAATATACCCATTTTATTTAAAATGATTAGTGGGAATAGTTACACTAGATGGAATAAACAAACTGATGGCAATTAAGTTTTGGTGTGAACAGATGGTAATGCGTTGCTTTCTTTTCTTCTCTTCCTCTAAAACAACACTTTTATCTCTTCTCTATGCGTGTGGTATTTGTTGTATAATGTAAACTGAGTCCTGAACGTGATTCAGTTTCTCGTGGACAATCCAGATACTCAATCAAATTCACAGGTACACCCCAAAATCCTTCATGAATTGAAATGAATTAAATAGATGGATAATGTTGAAACTATTGGCACTACACTGGCTTGTTATCGTTTTTGTTATCTTCCGAATATATCAATTATATGCAGATTTTATTGAAATTCTAGTACATGGCGTTAAGGACATAATCAAGTGTTCCCTTGGACTCTTCATTAGCATGTTCTAGATGATAGAGACATATGAACCAACAAGAGTGTAAAGGCGTCTGGGGATTCCGCCATTTGCTTGTCAGCTTCTCTGCAATGCCATATAGTCACATGTTCTCTGCATCTTTGGTCCCATTTGGTAGCAACCAAGGACAAATTGACCCATCGCATGTGCCTTGCACGTAGTATCATAGACCCATCGCTTGTTTTACATGGCTGTTTCTTATATGCTGGTTTGTCAAATTGTTTTAAGTGTATACCCCACTGACTTGATAAATTATATTCCCACATCCTCTCCCACATATACTTAAAATAGGAATTAGATAACTAATTTATAAAAATTAAAAAACTTAGTTAAATTAGTTATTTATAACTAATTTTCTAAAATACCTTTTTTAATTATTTACATTGGAATTACTCGGCCCCTAATAAAAATTTTCTTAATATATGCAATCAGTGAGGGATATTTTGGAAGAAAAATTATAAATTTTGAGGGACAAAATAGATTGAGATCATATATTTAAGACAAAAATAAACCCTATATTTCACTGATGTGGTAAATTATATTCCTACCCTCTTTTATCCTTAATGTAGGAATTAGATAAAGAATTTAGAGAAATTAAGAAAAATTAAAAAATATGTATTAGTTTTCCTTAACTACTATCTTTAATCATTTTCATTAGAACTATCCCTTAATATATACAATCATTCGAGATAGTTTTAAAAAAAATTATAAATTCGAGAGACAAAACAACAAAGTGGATTTATGTCTTACATTTAAGACTAAAGCAAATATTCTAATTAGCTCTTATATTTAGGATTAGAGAGAGTAAATATTCTTTAAATAAATATTTTAAGAAATTAATATATAAACATATAAATAGCATAACCCAAAACAGGTCATATTCATCAAATCGTAGCACTATTCACAAGTAATTGGTTTCTTACAAAAATTATATTATGTTTGATGATAATTTATTATTCTTGTGATCTTTCATTAAAAACACAAAAAAGACATGATTTTATATAATAATTTTTTTTTCACAAGAACTTAAAATCTTGCTAGTATGTTTAACCAATTTTAGAGAGACAAAACGCTTGAGCCCCTCCTCCTTTGAAAGCCATTTGTTTCCATGATTGATATGAACTATTGTTAGCACAGTACTCTTTGTAGCCTGCAATCAAGAATTGTACTGATTATATGCATTTGAATGTTGGCTTTATACAGTGACAGAAGATGACTCCCCCCCACATACACAAACAGTCACGTGCTTCAAAGAAAAAGGAATATAAAGGGAAAAGGAAAGGGTTAATATAATGGTTGTCCCTCAATTTTACTCTTATTTTAATTTTAGTCTCTCAAATTTATTTCTGTCTAAGACATTTATCTCTATAGTTTAATAAAAACTTAAAACTATTTTAAAATTTGGGGGACCAAAATTAAAATTTGTATTAATTTGAGGGACTAAAGATTATATTAACAAACAAAAAAGACAATGTGATAGGAACATGATGATGAAGAGTGTTTGGAGATTATTGCTATAAGACATTCATATTTGTAAATGAAAGATATGAGGGTCAAAATAAGTCTGCTCAGAATAAGTCTGCTTCAAGACAACAAAATTTAATTTTCCACGAAATTCATGTGAATCTATGTGTTGTAAAAAAGTCCAAAACTTTGGACAACTCATTTATAGCTTTTCTTCTTGTTTGGAGGACGCTTAGTCGGTTGAAAGGTCACTATATCGTGGAAGTGTAAATAAAATGTGACTTATTTTATTAACTAATGGCACACTAATCATAGCTTGTTACTCCGCAAACAAAAGCAATCAATCCTACGATTCTAGAAGCACTAACTATAAATAAAGTTTTCTAGAAACACTAATAAAATGTGACTGATTATATTAACGGATGACACACTAATTATAGCATGTTATATAAATTTTTTCTTTTATAAACTGCTTTGATCCTATATATAAGTTTATCTTAAATTATTCTCATATACTAAAAAAAAGTTAGTTAAATTATTTAATATGTCTTAGATTTAAGATATTTTTTTCTTTTTAAATTTACCCTTATTTAAGAATGAATATTGCACTACATTTTCTCCTATATCATTTTCTCTCTCTATTTTCAATAGGGGTAAATTAGAAGATACTAATTAATATTCCTCTAAGTGGGTTTATTTTAAGGACAAAAAGTTTCAGCCAAAATGGACTGATATAGAAGACTAGAGTGGTATATAACAATCTAAGTGGTAAGCGGCTCAATATCCCTTAAATGAGGTCTCGAATTTGAGCCTTGGCGTATATAGAAAATTTCCGTTGGGAGACTCACACACTATAGTCAGGTGCGCGATGCGGGTCAGATCCGGATGTAGTTGGGGCAAAGCTCTGGTGAACCGAGTGGACAACTAAAAAAAACAATATAAGTTGTATGATTATTTAAGATCTTTGATATTTTTATTGAATGGAAATTTTTGGTATATATTTTGATTGAATTTTATTTGAGCTTATGATAAACATGTGATAATTGATTTTGAAGTGATTGTTGATGGTTTAATGTCGAAGTTTGATTGAATGGGTTGGTTTAATGTCAAATATTATGTGTATGGCTAAAATATAGTATGAATAGAGGACATAAGGATTGGTAACACTCGTTTTTAAGCCACTCTGCTGTCAAATTGTTTTTTCTTGTGAAAGGGCACATAATTGATAAAATTTATTTCAATTGCTAGTACTTAACAACTAGAATAGTAGGAATATAAGACTTAACAACTAGAATAGTAGGAATATAATTCATTTGTATGATTCAGATCATTTTTATTTTAGTTTAGTTACTAATTCTTAACAAGGTTGAAGGGGGATAATATGTGAAAGTATATGGCTTGTGTCCCATTGGTTTGTTCCTTACCTTTCTCTAACTCTCCCAATATCTATGGATCACTAATGACAGTTCCCTTTAAATGATTCATGCTAGATTGAGATTATGGATAAGGAATGAATGTCTACCAATCATCTATCCGGGGAATACTAGGATGGGCTGAAACAGTTAATTAGTTTTGTAGTTTAGCATGTCGAAGATCCAATTAGAATTGTTGGACCTTATTTTCAGTGTTGTCTTGTGAAACGAGTTTCTTCATCTATTTGTGAAGACTACTGTGATTCTTGGAATCGACCAAACTTATTAGTGTTAGATAATGCATGGCAAGACAAGGGATGTGATTTATTGTAGTCGAGGCATAGCGAAAACTGTGCATCATCTAATTTCTAGACAAGTACATTTGAGGTTGACCATCTTGAAGAGATGACCAATGCGATCGAAGAGGAACTCAATGATTGTATAGAAACATTTGAGAGGCTTAAAGTAACGTGAAGAAACCTTTTTATAATAGTTGTACTGGATTCATAAAATTATTTTTAGTGTTGAAATTGTTAGAACGATAGTTTCACCGGTGAATTGAGTGATTTTAAAATTTTAATTTAATTTGAAAAATAGAGTTTGAGTTAAGAAGGATATCATCAAAGAGAGAAGAAGCAAATAATGCACAGAGAGTTTAAATTGGTTCAGTCTAACCACTTGGACTACGTCTAGTCTTCAGAGGTCCTCTGAGTGTTATACTATTCTTCAAGATTCACAGGGCTTTTGATACTTTAGTATATCAACAAGAGATTACCTCTCTCACTCTCCCTTACTTTCTACAAGGTTATAATCTATCAACTCAAAAGACATACTCTTGAGTATCTTAGATAAAAAAATAAATGATTTATAAGTCTCTATCAAATAGAGTGATATTGATAAACATTGAAAATCGAATGCTCTGTTCAGAATATGAAAAATAGAGTAGAAATGAATGCAATAATCAATGCTCAATAAGTGTATTCGTTGTTCTCTATTGGTTCTCTATCTTCAACATTTACTATGGCTTCTTTTATAGTTGAGTCTGAAGTTTAGTTCGTCAGGTAGTCGTTGGAGTCATTGAAGTAGCTATTGAAGAATAAAGCCATTGCTACTGATGGTTGAAGCATTTAATACATCTGACACAAATTTACTTTTTGATGATCTTCTTCATTTGATTGTATTTCTGCCTGTAATTGACCTTGAAATGTATATGACAAATGATATAATAAGTATTTAAGAAAAGATCATTCAGTTTCTAATATTTTGGATTGAAATATCAAAGTCTGATTTAAAAATTATTTTGAAGAATAGAAAGATTTATCGAAGTGTTTATCGAAAAATAGTTTTATTGAAAATAACTTCAATAAACCTTCAAACAATGTGTATTCAACTAAATAGACTCTTATAGAATAATATTTCAAAAACCAACCGTATCAAAATGTTATTCGAAAATAAGTTTTACAGAAGCTTAGTTCAGGCTTATCAAAATATTTATCGAGAAGAAGTCTTTTCATAATATTTATTACATTGACCAGACTAAGTAACTTATCGAAGTGTTATTCGATAAGTGGGTTTATCGAATAACTATTGGATAAATACCTAATGTTTCGGAACAATGGTCTGACTTTGAAACTCTCTTTGATTCTTCTAACTTCATTACAAATGCTATGTAATACATTTTCAAATCAAGATTTTATAATATCATTTTCTAAATCATAAAATTATTGTTCATATAATTACATATTCTAAAAATTGCTTATTTTGCTTTTAGAAACTGGTTTAAAAACTAAAACTTCTCTATTTATTGAAATGTTTATCGATAAATTATCTTCTCAAATAATGCTTTGATAAATGTCATTTAAGAACTGATTTTATAAACATAATTTATTTTTATTTATTAAAAAGTTTATCAATAAATACCTTTATTAATAAATGTTTCGATAAATGTCTAATAGAAATAGAGTTGAATTGAGTTTTTGAATAAATACGTAATATTCTTTTGATACTTTGAGTACTACGAGGAAACTGTGATGCCATAATGTTATGATGTTATGAATTTGAGTTTATACATAATATTATAATTTATTTGGTCAAACTTACAATAAAGGAAGTTCAAGTCAAATAACCTATTCTACTCAATAAGTTTTTGTAAACTATTAGTATACTTCTTGAGCTGAATTAAGTGGTAGCTCATTTATTTGGAAGAGTATACAAATAGTTATATTTAAGTTTGAAAGTATAATTTAACCAAATAAAGAGTAAAGATGTACAATTTTTTTCTTGTTGGAAGAGAAGAAAATATTTCTTTTGACTCCCGAGTCACTTGTATTATCGAATTTATTGGAATTTAAGATTTGTGAAAATTTTCATGTACTTGAGAAATAGTCTCAATTTGTTCCTAAATTTTGCTTTTGTTCCTAAACTCTTGTAACATCATCTCTTGGGGAGTATTTTGGAACACGTTGAGACTATTTCTCAAGTATTTCAAAATTTCTTCAAATCTTAAATTCCAATAAATTTTATAATACAAGTGACTTGGGAGTTGTAAGAAATGTTTTCATTTCTTTGAATACAAAAACTTGTACATCTTTACCTTTTATTTGGCCCGGAGCATACTTTTAAACTTAATATAACTACTAGTATACTTTTCCAAATAAATGAGCTACTGCTTAATTTAAGATCAAGAAGTATACTATAATAGCTTACCAAAAATTCTTGAGTAGAATAGCTTGTTTGACTTTGAAATTCCTTTATAGTAAGTTTGACTAAATAACTTGACATAAATAAACTATAATATTTAGTAGAAACTCAAAATTATAATATTGTAACATCATGGCATCATAAAGAACTTTTAAAGGAAAATATATTTTCTAAAAAGTATTTATCGAATACCTATTTGATAAGGTTTCTTATCGATAAAGATTTTGATAAATCAATTTAAATTTAGTTTATGAAAATTCTGAGTTATTGTTTTGAAGCTGAAATTATTCGATAAGTTTTGTAAAGACTCAACTTTAGGAAAAGATTTTACAAAAGTGTTTGTGAAAAGTTATATAAAAAAAATTAATCAAACAAAGTATTTATTGGTAAGATATTTGATCAATCATCTCTGATTTTCAAAAGAAGTTATTTTGTTTTCAAGGACTTATTTATCAAAGGAATATTCGATAAGAGGATTTATCGAATAATTTTTTGATAAATAAGAGAAAATTTTTTAGGTTATCAAAAGGACTAAAATATGATTTTTCACACTATTTGCTTTTGATTATCTTAACATAGTTTATAAAACCTATGATAAGAGAATGAAAAGGTTTACATGTTTAAAATATGATCATTGAAAATATTTTTAAAATTGTCTATATCACTGAATTTGAGTTTTTTGATAAATGATCTTTATAAGCGATCTAATTGCTTTCTTCTCTGTAATCTTAAGTTATAAATTTATAAGATCAATTTGAAAAAAGAAAAGATAAGATATTTTCAAATTCAAATCACTGAAGTTCTAATCTTGATTAATGTTTTGATATTGATTTGATTGATTGAAATGGTATTAAAGATGATTCGTTGCTTACAAAGTTTGACTGTTATGTTTGAATCATCTATAGATTGCTTAGTCTTGAACTTATGAAGATAATCTTATTATGAAAGATTTAAAGTAAAGATTCATGATGCTCTTATCGATGAACTATTCAATCAGGTTATTTATGAAAGAGATTTTCAATGAGATCCTTTATTAAGATTAATCTTTCAAATTCTGATTAGATAAGTCATATAATAACTTTGATGAGCTTATGAATTACTTGAATTTGATTTAATGGTCTTCATAAATTTTATAGCCTGATCTTAATTGATGAAAGACTATATGTTGTGATTTGCTCTAATTGCTAACATGCATAATGATTAATGAATGATCTTACAATCTTGTGAATTTGCTCTGTTATGCTTAATGATAACCTTGACACTGTGTTACTAAATGATCGTATGAGTAATAATTTTTAAATATATTACATGCTGATTTGAGAAAAGATCTAAAATGTTTGAAAGTCTATTAGAAAATATTTGAAAAGAATGTTCTTCAGCATTTATCGATAAGATATTCAAAGAATCAATTTATAGAATAACCTTTCGATAAATGATATATTGTGAAATATATCGATAAAACTGAAAATATATGTTTGAAAGACTATTTTTTAAAGAGTTTATCGATAAGGATATTTATTAAAGAACTATTCTATAAATCATGAACTATATCTTTGTAATTCATTGAAGATTTATCGAAGTCATTTTCTATAAAACTTATTATCAAAGAATTGCTCGATAAGTTTTAAACTATTTCAAATACATTTCTGCAGCAATTATATATCTATACCTCTTGGATAAGTCAACTAGTTTGTGAAAAGTGTTTTAAACAAGATTTTATCATATTTGATCTTTAATTCTAAATAATTTGGAATCACTTGCTTTATGCTTACATCAATTATATATCTTTACTAAAGCATGTTTCATGATTATTCAGAGGCTGAATCAAGAATTAACAAAGAGATCAACTACATAGCCAAATTATCCATGTTAACAAATATACAATAGCTATATTTGATAATAGCTATTTGAACGGTTACTTCAATTCTGTTATACTCTGTGTCTCTCATTTGATTCAAAGCGTAGAATATTTCTGAAAAAGAGAGACTTAGAAAGATTGAGCTTAAGTGTTTATTTTATTTATTCTATTAAGAGAGTTTTATATGTATCAGTCATTTTCTAAATTGCTCAAGTGAGATGCTTGAGTGACAATAACCTTATGGGTGTAAAGAGGAGTAAGAGAGATTCTCATTGATTGTAACCTCATGGATTATAAGGGAGAGTGAGAAGGGATTCTCACGTGAATGTATTGAGGCATCAAGATTCCACGAAATCTTAGAGATAGTGGAACACTCAGAGAAGCTCTTTGGGAATTGGAAATAGGCCAAGGGGATTGGGCTAAATAAGTATAAATCGTCTGTGCAATATTCTCTTCATCAACTTCTTCCTAGGTGATATCTTTCTAACTCTTCACTTTAAAAATTTTATTCAAATGTGTTTAGTTTTCAGAAGTTTCAAAATTTATAAAAATATCCAATCCACCCCCTCTTCGGTGAAACAACCAAATTCAACATTTGATATCAGAGCTGATTACTTGTTAAATGATCTAACGATCTTAAGTGCAAAGATCATAGATGTACTTGATTGTAAAATGTTTTCTAAAGGTTTTGATATCAACATTCCTCCTACTGTAGAAAATTATGAGTTTTTGTATTGGAAAGGTCGGATGACCATATTTTTGAAAAATTTTAATTTTGATATGAGAAAAATCATTTCAAACGATTTTATTTTTAAACCAAGAAATAATTGGAAAGAAAATAAAAAAAATTATTTTCCTTGAATCTTAGAGCAATGAAAATTTTATACAATGCTTTATCTAAAAGTGATTATTTGAAAATCAAATTTTGTTCTAATGTCAAAGATATTTTTAAAACTCTTGATTATATTTATTCCTCTAACGGTTATATTGAAGTTAGTGTTGGCAGTATTCATCATTAGTAATTGAAAGTTGCAAATGTACACCTGATAAACAAATGGAATATGGTGTTGAAAAAAGAAAAATCTCCAAACATCTTGATGAAACAATCAACATGGGAAAATAAGAGGAAGAAGATAATCAATCAAGAAGAGCTCAAAGTTCATGAATATGATGAATCCTTATTCAAATTTATGAAAGGCCATAGCTATGTATGAGACAGATTTATGAGATTCTGATGATGAAGGACAACTTCTCATGTGATCTGAAGTTTGTTCCAAAAGATATGTGTGATTATTATAGGATAATCCACTACATATATTCGAGAAGTATAATGAACAAGTCAGGGAGCTTCACATACATGACTCAAGAAGATTATGGGATGCTAGCAAGGATAATAAGTAGGGATAAGATCAACATTGGAGATTTAATCTACAACGAAATGAGAAATTTCTATTTCTCAAAATCCAAGTCCACTCCAATGCCTTATCCTTAACTAATATGTCTCTTCCTTTAACACTACAACATAGGATATCTGGAGAAAGGGGAGAAGGAAGTAAAGGTGCCAAGATTTGGGGCTGAGCAGATATATTGAATGAGAATTTATTTGCCACTAACAGATGGAGGGAAGAAGCTGTAAGGAATTGAAAGACACGCAGCGGAAATTATCTTAAAAATTTTTCATTCCTTGCCAGGATCTACCGTATGTGTTTAAGTCAAGTGGGAAGAAGCATTACCCTCAGTGTGTCTCAGCGACTTCCACAGCTTTCGGTCACGACGTTCACAGCTTCTCTCTGCGGCTCGTGCTCCCTTTCTGATCACAAGAAGTCGACGACTCAGGTCGGCTTCCTCTACTGGTATCCACACGAACAGCTTTTCAACCACGAACGACGTGCTAGCGTCTCTTGTCCCTCCAGGGCTTTCTCAAGAGTTCGTCCTCTCCGTCTCTATTTCAGCAGTTTCTTATCTGCAAACCTTTTGCAGAGTCCCCTTCGGCCTTTCTGTGTTCTATGTGTGTGTCTGTTCCAAAACGTAGCTCCTAATATTAGATATATAGGATGCTCTGCGTTTTCCCTAACCGAAAAGGATTTTAGGAGTTAATCTTATATTAATTCTGAAAATAATACAATATCATATATTGTATAATTTTATAAGAAACTAATTAAATAAATAATATTAAATCTGTCCCACAGATTTAATTACCTATTTATTTAACTTTAAATAAAGATGAGACTTAACTATATTTGATTTATTCTCATAAAATAAATTTGAGATATCCTATCAATTTGAATTTCAAATTCAAACATGATAGGGATTTAATTTATCCTTAAAATTAAATCTTATAAATATCTCTTATATGAGATATCCTATCAATTTGAATTTCGAATTCAAACGTGATAGAGATTTAATTTATCCTTATAAATTAAATCTTATAAATATCTCTTATATGAGATATCCTATCAATTTGAATTTCGAATTCAAACGTGATAGAGATTTAATTTATCCTTATAAATTAAATCTTATAAATATCTCTTATATGAGATATCCTATCAATTTGAATTTTGAATTCAAACGTGATAGGGATTTAATTTATCCTTATAAATTAAATCTCATATATCTCATATATATAATATATATATATACGAATTTATATATATACGAATATAAATATAAATAAATATATATACATTCACCTGGATCATTCATTGAATCTGGACATGTCTTAGATTCAATGAATCTGGACATCATAGCTCGTGTTGGGCTATTTTGTGTGCGACCCTGTAGGCCCATATGAAGTTGGCAGTGGGCCATTTGCTATACTAGCCCACAAATCGTAAGCGGTCTCTAGCAAGACACAACGACTACCCAAATCATATGAGGATCGATAAACGATGTAACCTTTTATACAACCATATCATGTCCCTTCTGTCAAGCGATATTTTGGTCATGGATGAGGCATGGATGATGTCATCCTCCTATTCCCGACCGTTACTTTCTCGATCCCTGAGTAGTCTGACTATAGAAATGGAACTACCTTTCCATTACAGTATGGCCATATATTTCTTAGACTCACTCATCGAGGGGCCCAGTAATATCTCTCCACGAATGTGAGGGACAAATTCCATCTTGACCATTCACATTCCTCCGCATGAAAAACCACTAAGCCCGAACATAGTCTTTATGATCACTCGGTCAAAAGTGACTTTTGACTAGGTTAAAGCTGAGCGTTTTGTCATGTAGGAATCCATGATGATCTCAGGTCAAAGGGCATATTGACATGGTTTGTATATGAGAGAAGCTTATGACGTTACCCATGCAGTTCTCTCATAGCGGGTCGGTCCAACACCCTGTACTCTTACATGTGCTTATGACTTTGATTTATATCTCTATACATTTTTAAAGTCATACTAGTCTTATTTCATCTGTTCTCCCACATAGATAATCGACCAGGGACATTTAGGATAATATCATGAATTATCCAAGGATGGTCATCATAGTAAACATGCAAATAATATGATAACTCAATTAATAAATTCATAAATCAATAATGTTCATAAGACAATGATTGGCTCCTAGGGCACGAGTTCCAACAGAAGCCATAAAAAGGGAAGCAGCTTATGCAACAAAATGAAGCTGGGTCTTCAGCTGTTCCTACTACCCATTCCACTGCACATTCCTTTTCTCAAGCAGATGTGCATCATATGATCTAGTAAGAGCTTAGAAGTTTTAAAGAATACCTGCTTTCTCAAGTTAAGGAAATCATGGAGACATCTCATTTTGATCCTAACCTTCCCCAATTGCTCTAAGTGTTAGGAGACTCTTTGGAAAATAAAGTTGTCTCAGAAGTAGAAAAAGTCAAGCTAGCAAGGATCATTCAACCACTCTTCTTCATATAATTGTGTTGCAGAAACAAGCCATCACATTTTTGAGACAAGATATGACTGAATTGAAGAATCAAGTTGCATCTACCTCTTTTGATCCCTTAACCCAACTCATCATCAACCTTTACCCTTAGACCTACCTACAACTTACCTTATCTACAAGGTTCCATTTTTTGGACTTCAAGACACCGTTTTTTATAGATGTCAAAAAAGGGAGAGATGAACTTTTTTAGTATCTGTTTGTTTTAATTTTAAAATGAATGAAATATGTTTCTGAGATATGTCTTGATATGCTACCCTATGTATGTTTGAGTTTATATGATTCCTCATTAATCAGGGCCTAATTAAAAATACAATTTATAAATTTTAAAGATTGTCAATTAAGTTTTGACATCATAAAAAATGGGGAGAAATGTTAGACTCTAATATTTTGATGAAGACAATTAATTGAGAACAGATTTTAAAAAGAAACTTAATTGATAAAGAGTTTTTATCGATAAGATCAGTATTGATAAGTTATTCGATAAATGAGAAAAAAAGATTTTAAAGGAAAATATGTTTTCTAGAAATCATTTATCGAAGACCTATTAGATAAGGTTCCTCATCGATAAAGATTTGATAAATCAATTTAAATTTAGTTTATGAAAATTATGAGTCATTGTTCTAAAATTAGAATTATTCAAAGCTCTATTCGATAAGTGTGTTTATCAAATAAGCCTTTGATAAGTTTTGTAAAGACTGAGCTTTGGGAAAATATTTTCTAGAAGTGTTTTATGAGAAGTTTTATTGAAAAATTGATCGAACATAGTATTTATTGATAAGATCTTCGATCAATCATTTCTGATTTTCAAAAGAAGCTATTCTATTTTCAAAGACTCATTTATTTATCGAATAACTCTTTGATAAATAAGAAAAAAATTTATGTTTTCAAAAGCACTAACCTATGATTTTTCACACTATTTGTTTTTGATTATCTTAACATAATTTAGAAGACTTATGATTAGAAAATGAAAAGGTTTACATGTTTAAAGTATGATCATTAAAAATGCTTTTGAAATTATCCATATCACTGAGTTTGAGTTTTCTGATAAATGATCTTTTCAAGAGATCTAATTGCTTTCTTCTTTGGAATACTAAGTTATAAATTTATAAGAAAAAATTGAAGAAAGAAAAGATAAGACATTTTCAAATTCAAATCACTGAAATTCTAATATTGATTAATATTTTGATGGTGATTTGATTGATTGGAATGATAAAAGATGATTCATTGTTTACAATGTTTGACTGCTCTGTTTGAATCATCTATAGATTGCTCAATCTTGAACTTATGTAGATAATCTTGTTATGAAAGGTTTAAAGTAAAGAATAATGATTCTCTTATCGATGAACTATTCAATCATGTTATTTATCAAAGAGATATTCGATAAGATCATTTGTTAAGATTAATCTGTCAAATTTTGATTGGATAAGTTCTAGAATAACTTTTATGAGCTTATGAATTTCTTAGATTTGATTGAATGATCTTTATAAATTTTATAGCCTCTTCTTAATTGATGAAATATTATATGTTGTGATTTGCTCTAATTGCTGACATGCTTAATGATTAATGAGTGCCCTTATGATCTTGTGAATTTTCTCTATTGTGCTAAATGATAACCTTGACACTGTGTTGCTAAATGATCTTATGAGTAATGATTTTCAAATGTATTACATGCTGATTTGAGAAAAGATCTAAAATATTTGAAAGTCTGTTAGAAAAGATTTGAAAATAATGTTCTTAAGCATTTAGCGATAAGATATTTAAAGAATCAATTTATAGAATAACCCTTCAATAAATGATATATTATGAAATATATCGATAAATCTAAAAATATATGTTTGAAAGACTATTTTTAAAGAGTTTATCGATAAGGACATTTATAAAAGAACTATTCGATAAATCATAAACTATCTCTTTGTAATTTATTGAAAATTTATCGAAGTCATTTTCTATAAAACTGATTATCAAAGAATTGCTTAATAAGTTTTAAACTATTTCAAATATATTTCTGCAGCAATTTATCGAAGACTTTTATGATAAGGGAGTTCTTCGATAAATCAATCCAATCTGTGAAAATTGTTTTAAACCAGATTTTATCATATTTGATCTTTAATTCTAAATCATTTGGAATCACTTGCTTTATGCTTACATCAATTATATATCTTTACTAAAATATATTTTAAGATTATTCATAGGCTGAATAAAGAATTAACAAAGAGATCAACTATAGAGCCAAATTATCCATGTCAACAAATATACAATAGCTATATTTGATGATAGCTATTTGAACGGCTACTTCAATATTTCACTAGTTGTTGGCCACCTCTTGAAAAATTATTTTTTTAATTTCCTAGAACTTCAATGTTATTTTTTCATGAAATTACAAAGATGAAATGGCAATCAAAGGAGCTTGATATGTGTCCATTTTATCATTTCCTTATCCTCTTTCTTACTTGGTGGTGCCATTTGTGGAAGAAGGAGGAGGAGAATATGAACTTGAGTTTCTAACATGTTATCTTGATGCCACATGTCTTGCTACATGATTTCTTCTTATTCTTCGCAGGTTCAGATTTAGTTATATTCGAGCAGGGCTGTCTCATCTCCATAAGTTGTGAGCACAGTGGATAATTTGTCTCATCCAATACAAGGTCACATGAAACGGGGAGTTGTTTTGACTGGCGATGATCGACGTTGCGCTAGGCTTCATGATTTAATTTTCCATTGTTGGCTTCAAGATTTCATTTACGGATACTGAAAATAGAGTTTTTTGATGACTTGAAGAATCACAAACTAGGCTCTCATGCCATGTTGCAGTATGTAGAAAATATTTGCCATGTTATTATGTATAGCAAAGGGATACATATATAGGTACATAGTCATAACTACATGATCCTATAAATCTAATCAAATCCCACCATATCAGCTAATATATACAACAATATCTTCTAAATTATATTTATAGAAATGATATAAAATAATATCTCTGAGTCATATCTTTTTTTATACTATTTATTTGATTATATTATCATGTATTTAGTTTTGGGGTTTATGGCTGCTTTTTTTAACATATGTATATCTTCTAAAAATCAAACTAGAAACTTAAAGAGATTTAGTGGAACCTCACACTATTAAATTAATTATATGTCGGTTCCCTATCATATCTTTAACAAAAGACATGAAAATGAGGCTCCATCAGCTTTGTTTCTCAGTGTTCAAGGATGAAAAGCATACATAATGAGCTAGTGATTCCTAGAACCTACATTTAATGATATATAATATGATTAGTTTTAGTCAGAATTAAAAACTGGGACAAGTTGCTACTAAGATTGGATCCACAAATTAAATAAATAATACAAAGATAAAATTAATCTGAATTATTTGCTTCGTCAAATATTTCTCTGAATGGAATGTAAGGTAATAGATACGCACCTTCCGTGTTCCTTCAAAATCTAGTGGATAAGCTTCACCTTTCCCCTATCCATATCTTCCAAAAAATGTTTGTACACGTATACATGTGTCAGATTTTACAACTATGTATATCCCATATCCTTAGATTCCCCGAATGATTAAAATTCAAACTCATTATCATAAGGGTCTCCTGCTTTTAAGGTTTCTCAAATTTTAATGATTTGCATTTATTTATTTAATATTTTTATAAAATATTTTTTCCAATTCTAAATATAACATTTAATAAAAATATTTGTTCTAGTTATTTTTTATACTATTTTCTTAATTTTATTATCAAGGTTTATGTTTGTTTTGGGTCTGAATGATTAAATATATTTTATCTTTTAAATTTATAATATTTTTACTAATTAAAGTCTCGTTGTTAATTGTATATATTAAAAATAATTTGATCAAGAGAATAATATACAACACAAATAGTTAAAAAGGAAAACTTTAGAGAAATTAATATATTTTTTTATAAATAATTAACTCAATTAATTTTTTAAATCTCTATAAATAAGTTATCTAGCTTATACATTTAGAACTAGAAGGAGTATTATATTTAAGCATCTAAAGTTGATGTAGATTTGTTGTTTTAATTTTTATTTGAAAATTTTATTAGTTAGAAGAACTAGGTATATTTTTATACATAAAAAAATACTGGTACTCTAAAAAATTTATACACATAGATTGTCAATACTTAAATTCAAGTCATTTTTACCAATAAAATTTTTAAACAACAAAATTTCTACCAATTTTTCCTTTTAATATTGCAGGGTTTTACTAATTTAATGTTTCTCAAATTTTAATTATTTAGATTTATTTATTAGTTTTAAATTAATTAATAACATTTTATTATATCCTAGTATCAACCATCTAAATTTGATTTGTGCATCGATTAGGACAGGACAAGAGGAGGAGAGGGTAGTTAGAAGTTAGAAAGAATAATAACAATAAAATTATGAATAAACTATCAAGTTCTTTGGAGCTTGTTAATTTTTTTTAAATCATATAATTGAAAATATCAAGAGGAAAAGCAGTTATACTCCTTTTGTCATCAATATAACACATATTTAAATAATTTATTTAGATTAATAAAATTAATTAAATTAATTATTATAGTATATTTTCTTAAAACACTTTAATTATCTTCATTAATTACTCAACTTTTTCTTTTATTTGATTATTATTGAAAAAATATCAATAGGAATAATTTAAAATAAGTTGATAAATTTAAAAAAAAAATATTTTATACTTAAGATTTTAATTAACTCATTAATTAAAGTGTATATTTAAAATAGAAGAATATTTTACATTAAAATAATTAAAATAACGAAACACTAATGTCAATTCAATAAAAACAATCAAGTGGAAAACTGACACAATTGACTTAAGCTTTCTATCTACTTGTTCTTTCTCTACAATTTTCTTTCTGAAAATTTCTGCTCTCTCTCCTTTGTTAATGGAGATAGTAGTTGTGGTCTTTGTTTGATTCTTTGTTTTTAAAGGTCTTCGAAGAAATCAAACGTACGTGGAAACACTGAAAAAGCAGAAGGTATATAATATATATATATATATATATATATATATATATTCATGCATGTTGCCAGCTAGCTATATACAGCTATGATTCTTGTTTGCTTTTGAGAATTCCGATGTTCTTTTACTAATGAGTTGTTTTGTAGATTAAAGTACCAAAGCACAGAGTGATAACCTTAGACAAGTCAAATTAAACTTACTCACCACAAGTCAAATTAAACTTACTCACCACGGCACAATCCTAAACAACTAGTAGTCTAATTAATTATATAAAGAATTTCAAATTCTTCAAAAGCCATTTTCGAAGTCCCGAGTTTTTTTTTTTTAATTAGAGAGTTTAGGTGAGTTAGGAGTTAAAGTTGTCTCATATGCATGCTTAGAAGATCAATAAATAAACGTAGCCTAAAGTAATTGAGCAATAAAAGGGTATATAGTTGAATAAATAATTACAAAGGGTATTTTTATAAACATATAAAATTAAATGTTCATTAAAATATATGATATTGCTTATATTTAGTAACAAAGATTTCTTCCATTTTGTTACTTATTTCTTTTTTACTAAAATATATGTTTTGTCATGTATATTTATATTAAATTGTATTTTAATCTCTTAAATTTAAAAATATATTTTTAGTCCTTCAAACTTATACTATTAACTTCACTAACAGTAAATATTTACTCATTAAACATAAGTGATGACAATACAATTACATGTTAATAAAAACATGTGTGTATTTTAATTATTTTAAGTCATGTTATATTTTATATTAAAAAATTAAAATTTAAACATTTTATTAGTATTTAACTATTGAGTTATCAGTTAAATTTATAAGTTTTCAGTATTTTTCTGTTAGTAAACTTAATGACTTTAAATTTAGAGGATTAAAAATATATTTTTTAAATTTAATTGACTGAAATGAAACCTAAGTCATACAAAGAACTAAACATATTCTTTAGTATTTTTTTTTATATACCCCACTTTGTTGCTTATATTAATTAGTAATTAACGGAGGGATTACAAAACTCATCTTTATTGACAGCCTATTGTATATAAGTTAGGTAAATTAAATTTTGAGGATTTACAAGGTCACATAAAAAACTTCATAATTATATATATGCATCATCAATGAAGGGCAATGAGGGAAGCATAAGCTTTCTAAACCCTTACTCTATTTATCTTCCATCATACTGAACTTCACATTAGGGCATCCTTTTGGTTCCATTCTCCTAACAATTTGATTTCATTTTAATATACTCAAAATGTAATTATTTATTTTTAACTTCAAGTATTCTTTTAATAAAAGACAATGGAGAACCCACAAAAGAAGAGAGAGCATTATATTGTCCAAGTGCGCTAAGCTCCTACAATACAAGTTAAAGGAGGATCAATTTGTGAAAGATTAATTATTAACATTAAAATTCTAAGCCATTCCAACGACTCAATTGGCACATTTATTAGCTTCCTATGTTTTTTGATTTAAAACAAAATTTTAGTATTCTCTATTATATAATTCTAGCATATTCCTCAATGAGGACCTTCAATTTTCAATTATTAGTTTCGAGAGTAATTATTACTCTTTTCAATCTTAAATATAGGAGTTCATCTTAGAGTTTATTTTAGTATTAAATGTTAAATTTTAATTTATTTTAAGCTTAAATTAAAGATTAGAAGAGTATATTTTCTTTTGGCAGAAAAAGCCAAACAACTCTGTCATTCTCATCTTTAGATATAATTGAATTAGGTATAGAATAACTACATATCGAAAGCAAACCAATTCTTATTAAAATATAATATAAAGTTTGAATTTGATACTAAATTCAAGAGTAATTTAAACACGATATGCTGCCCTCATGTTTGAGCCATCTACACTTAATTTCAACAGTGAAGACTTTATTTTTTAATTATTTGTTAAAATTGAGTCAGATAATTAATTTTATTTTATATTTTATATACCTATTAAAATTATAAAAATATGAAATTAGAAATCAAATAAATTTAAATATGAACTATATTTAATTCTGATTTTCGAATCCATAATTTAAGTGAAGGATAAGAACAAGATCCAAACTGTCGCTAACATGGCTAGTACAATATGTTTGAAGGATAAAAAACATACACGTTTCCCAATCACAACCAGATGAGTAAAGTATATTTTTCTTTTCTTTTTTTATTTTTTCATTAATACCATGAAAATAATAAAGTTGGATTTAATGCCAAAAGGTAGGAACTGAAACAAACATTATCTAATCATATGTCTCCACTAGGTATAAACAACTTGGTCAAGTTGCAAATTTATTGATAAGCATATATGGTCAAGCTTTGAGCCCACTGATCAAGATTTCATTCACTAATAACCAGTGTGATTTGGAACAAGTGGGTAATTCATATAGATAAGAATTCTCCATCTCACCAATGGGCGTTGGTTTGAAACCTTTCAAAACTATCCAAATTCCTACTTGTATTTATGTTCAAGGGTTATTTGAAAAGTGATATTGATGAAAATAATTGTGATTTAGGTATATGAGTAGTAATCCTCTAATTCAGCCATCCGAGGCTAGCTTAGATTAGTAAAAGTGAGATGGGGTGTGGGTAGAGTTCAAATGTTTAGTTTTTCTTAATAAAGGATTGATACCATTATCAATATAGAATTCATCTAGTTGTATAAAGCATCTTTAGATCTCTCTGGGTCTCGAATTCATATATTAGAGGAGACACTTGAGAGGGGGAGCAACGAATTCTAAAACTGAATTGATTGGTTGCTCAAATACTTAGTAATAGAATCTATAAAAAAAACGCTAGATATGGATTGATAGTATACAAATAGGTTAATACTATTGTTGATCCTTATAATTTGATCAAATTTTAGTGTTAGCGCCCTAGAATTTAATAAGAATTTGGCTTGAGTTTAACGGGGTTAACTTTAGTTAACGCTATTAAGTAGTTAACTACAATTTTGATTTTGGTCCTTATACTTTTAATAAGATTTTTTATCTCTATATTTAATGGCGTTAACTAAAATTAATATTGTTAAACTCATACCAAGTCCTTATGAAACTATAGAGGTCAAAAACTACAATTTCAAATTATAGGAATCACAACTAGAATTGGATTAAATTGTAAAGACTAACCATGATATTAACTCCTTGATAAACAAAACAGTAATATTCTAATTAGACTTCTACTGGCCTTCCCAACATGCCATTGGCACTTTATCTAGTGGGGTCTAGGATGCCAACTCTTTCATAATTTTAATAGTTATCCTTTCATTTCAGCAGAAAAAAATAAAAAAGATAAGCAAAAGAAAAAAAAATTAACCCCAATTAACCTGTCTAAAACTCTTAATTGGATCAGTTAGGGGACTAGTTCATCGGTTTATTGATCTAACTAGCTAACTTAGGTTGGGTTTTAATACCATGATTTTAAATCAATAAAATCACTTTTTCCCCTTCCATTCATTTCCATTTCCAATTTGATTCCATTCCATGTGAGTATTCATTGAGTAGGTACCAAACATGTATCATGAAGAAACAGATTTTAAAAGCATAAATGTCAAGTAGGTATTTATGTCCGTGAGACAACCGATTTTTTCAAAACATAAATTATCATTAGGTCCTGTACATGTCTGTTTTTGTTATGCACATTCCGAGAAAAACAATAGCTTAAGTTAGTTGATACATATACATATATATATAAACATATTTGAGTAAAAGCCCATTTATCATGGAGGAATATCTGAGTAATATTCATTGATACATAATTAGATCCTATGACTACCATAAATACAAAGAAAAGTATTGCTTTTGGATCTGATATTTCTACAACAAATAAAAGAGTACAGACTGCATGCCTATATATATATATATATATATATATATAGCTTAGGTGACACAAATAGAGCTTAGAAGAAAAGAAGAAGAAGATGATGATCCATTTTGTTGCAAGGACT
This sequence comes from Leucaena leucocephala, assembly GCA_037074615.1. Taxonomy (NCBI): domain Eukaryota; kingdom Viridiplantae; phylum Streptophyta; class Magnoliopsida; order Fabales; family Fabaceae; genus Leucaena; species Leucaena leucocephala. Next base: position 11,704,438 of record CM073561.1, read on the forward strand.
TGGGTGCTGCAAGGGTGAGCTCCAGATCAGGCGATGATGATGTGGGTGAAAAAGAAGATTTCTTCATCTGGGAATTATTATTCTGCCACGTAGGCACTATTATTGCTTCAGATTTAGTTCCCTTTTGGCCCATCAATGTCAAGCTAGTATCATTCTGCAGGTCATCTTCTTCACACTTATTATTGGAGTTTCCAGATTTAACATCCTCTTGTATACCCACCTATGATATAGTCAACTTTATACCATCAATTTCAATCTAAAACATAAAATTTATAACAAATCCCACTTTTATAAGAAAAATGATGTTAATCTTGAGCAAAGCACCAAAGGTTAAGATCAGATAATGAGGTAAGGAAGAAGTTCATCTTCAACCATGGGTTTTGATTTTGGTCTCTCAAATTTTAAATTATAGATTTTGGTCCTTCAAAGAGTAAAATTGTTCCTTTATTTAATTATAGGGATCAATATTTTAGACTAAAGGAAAGTTGAAAGACCAGAACTTATAGTTTGTAAATTGAGGGATTAAAACTAAAATGAAGACGAACTTAACAAAAAAAATTGTATTAACTCAATATATATTTATATGTATATATTTGTCATATGACGTACCATGTCGAAGAGGCTTGATCGTCTCTTGTTCTTGTTAAAGGCGGCAAGCCGAAGAAAGTATTTTTGAGCATGACTAGCTACTTGAGTAGGTGTTCTTGTTGTTACATAATTTCTGGAGATTCCTCTCCAATCTCCTTTTCCTAGCTTCTCAAGTCCAACCAGGAATCTTCTGTGTTCATCTTCTGTCCAAGCTACTCCTATATGCAGTAGAAATAATTCATTATATCAAATCTGACATAAGCAAATTACAGATTATTATTAAACCTCTAAGGAGAGAAATAATTAATAATAGAGGAATAATATATATAAGACAGTAAGGCAATAAATATATATATATATATATATATACCTTTTCTTCTGTCTTGTGCTGATGCGGCATCTATTAGACCGTCTGATAGATACTCAACAGAGGATCTCTCTGCCGCAAAGTTTTCATCAATGGTGATTCTTGATGAATTGGAGAACGATGAAGATGGGGAAGATGACGATGATGAAGCTGGTAAAGAATCCACGCTCAAACTTTTCTTAATGGAGAAAACACAAGAAGAAGAAGCATAAGAAGGAGAAGATGTTTCAAGCTGAACACCAAAGAGACGAAGTCCTACACAAGTTCTTCTAAAATATGTGCAAGTCCTAGAATTATGCCCTATTTTCCCACAATGCGAGCACTTTCTCGCCATTCTCACTTTCACAGACTCTTAAGAGGGAGAGAGAGAGAGCAGAGAAATATTGATAAGTGTGGAGGTATATATTATGATGATGAAGGTGATGGTGGGGTTATAATTTGAACGCACACAAAGCTGATTACTCCATATATAATTTATTATTGCAGATTTTTTTCTTAATTTTATATTTTTTCTTTTGCACACACAAATAAATAATTTAAATAATATATGAGGTATTAATAATTGTCCTTCAATTTATGCTGATAGACTCTATAATGGCTATAGTTATGGGTACTTTTTTTAAAGTTTCAGTAATAATTCAGCATACCAGTAATTCATGTTTAAATTTATTTTAAAAAATGTTTATATTATGTTAGTAAATTATTAATTGAGTTTTTTATGTGCAGGCTAACACAAATGGTCAATAATTTGAGCGAGAAATTTCCATTTCATTTACGGGAAATTATATGGTCTTCTAAAGTAGTTCCATTGGTATATACTCTTTGTAGTGTTTTTTGAAAAACTATAAAAAAAAGAAACAAAAATTAATTAGGTTTCAAGTACATGATTCTTGTTCAAAACGTGGTAAAATATGTAGAAACATTGAATCAGAAGTTTCACTTCATATTATTACATTATCTTTGGGAGGTAGGCCTGTGACTTTAAAGAAAAGAAATAACGTAGAAAATGTGTTTAGTTTGAAATTTGTGTCCAATAATCAACAATCCTTTATTGGCCAAAAAAATCAACATTGCTTTCAATTGAAATTACTCCACGGGTGTGTATATTATTAAAATAATAATAAAAAAATAAACTGTGAAGAGAACGGGAAAATTTCAGGGTCTACCCAACTTTGATTTGAATGTTCAAATTTCAAATTTTCAAGTTTCAACCAAAAAAAAAAAAAAAGAGGAAACAACTAGTCATCGTTTCATAACATTCTCATAAATATTCCCCCGGATTCTGTTCAAAGTCAGAAGATATATACTCTTACTTTGTGGAAGGCAAGAAATTAAGTCCCAGTTTCTCACTAGTATTATTATTGATCAGACCTTTTCAATTTCAATTATAATTATTTTATAGTTGTAATTAATTTATTCTTAGTCATCCTTAAGTATTATTAAAATCCATACAAAGAACACAAAGGTTAAAAGCCATATTAGACAAATCTCATCAAGTTGTAAAAGTACTATGTCATCCAACAAAGTATACTCGATCTACATGAATCCTTAGGTTTTTTTTTTTTTTTCATTCAACTAACGAAATCTTTTAAAAGCTGGAAGGCACGTTAAATCAGAAAAGTTAGCAAGTCTCAATTTGTATGGTTCAACCGGTTAGACCAATAATCAAATTAGTGACACAAAATTAACAAAAATTTAATAAAATAATTATATGCACATATAATAATAGAGTTATGGTGCAAATCTTTCTATAAAGTATTTTTCTATGCGTACTTAACACTATATAGTTTTCTTAGATGAAAAAGTACACATGAAGATTCTAAAATAGTATAAAAATATCATGGTTATTAAGTTGACCAACATTGATAGTTTTACAAACATGCCAATAAAAAAAATAGCGTAAAATTACACATGAAGGTCCTAGAATGGTTCAAAAATGCTATAGCAGTCAAGTCTACCAATGTTGACCATTTACTGGACTGCCCCCATACGCTTTGCATAGCATGTTCTCTACCAATGGCCTCGTCCGCCACAGTGGGGTGATCGAGCCCATTTCTTATATATTAAATCATTCATTATTTGGGGTTTATAGCATGACTTAAGAGCTTAGATGCATATATTTGTGACTAATTTGAGATAGGAGACTAGGAGTGCTTGCATTGAATTAGGGTTTCAAAGGGTCATTTTTGTCATACTTGGTTATTAATTATAACTAATTGATCTATAACAAAAATTATGCTTCTTTAGCTCGATTTTCATTTTAGGACAATTGGGAATTGGAGCCAAGAAGATAGACCAAAAGATTGCACTACACAAGAATCAAGGATGATGCCACTATGTCGTTTGATGTAGCGTTTTCTGTGGCAAATGTTACATAAGTGAAACTGTGCGTTTTAGCTATTACTGTGTTGTTTGTGGTGGTATTTACCATAACAAATGTGACAAATTCTGCAGTTCATAAATTAGTGTTCAAAATTGAACCTAAGACCTAAGACCTGACTTTTATTTGTTTTAATGATCAAAATCGAACCCTAGGAGCCACCAACTGATTTTCCTTCTTTCCATTCATCTTCCACCTCTCTTCTCTCCATTTTCTTCCATCCATTCCCATCATTTCGCCCATTCTTCATCCTTTTCACTCATTACACCTCAAATCCGTCCCACCACCTCATCCTCCATGGTGGTTTAGTGGTTGTGGAGCTATGGTTGGGTAGAGTTCATCAATTCCTGAAGACGGGGATGATTGACTTGAGTTTCTAAGATTCAAAGGGGAGTTCTATGTGTTAATCCATTGTTTAGATGTGCAATTATGATAATTCAAGTTGGATGCTTGTAACTAATAACTGAATATTAGTTTCTTTGTTTAAGTGGCTATGTGGCATATGTGTTAGATAGCTTAGTTGAAGTGAAGTTGCATTAGGTGTTTGTGTTGAGCATTCATTAAAATGGAATCAATTGCATCAATTAATTATCAATCACACACTAAGAGGGCCTAATAGTGTTCAAGGGTAGAAGTCTCTCTCTTAATGCAATAGACTCAACCTTATTGAGGTTTGGTATTCTAGGAAGCTTAGTGGTTTTGAACTCCTAACATCTTTTGAATTATGATTTTCATCACTCCATTTTCATAAGAATCACTATCATTTCACTCATCCATTTTCACATTCCATTTTATAAAGAAAACACGGAAAAGATAGTAGCTTTAGAACTTCATTTTGTTGCATAGGGAATTATAGTTTAAAACAACCCCAACCATGTGTTTATTGTATTTTTGCATTTAGTTTACTAGGTCTCTACACTACTAGGTCTCTACACTAGTTTACTAGGACTTTGCATTTAGTTTACTGAAAGTAGATTTTTAGTGGTGACTATAATTGTCGCAGTTGAAGGTCCTAAGTTTCTGCAGTGACAACAAAGTCGCCACTGAAAGTCGACATTTTTTATCGCCGTAGATACTATGACCTTCTGCGGCAACACATATTGTCGCCACAGAAGATCATAGTATATGTGGCGACATATATGTGTCACGGCATAAAATGTATATTTTCTGCGACGATAATTTTTTGTCGTCGCAAAAGGTATGATTCAGCGGCGATTTTTGCATTCTTATTTGTCATCACTAAAAGTCTTCATACAATCTTTTTCCAATTTAGAGGAGTTCTAAGCAACTATGTATTATATAGAGATAAATTATTGAATAATATCATTTTTAAATAATACATAAAGGAATTTCACATGTTATTGTAATAAGAAGAGATTATACAGATAATAATGTGACGTATGTGAAAGAAGGAGATGAAGTAGGGGTATGTGTATAAGAGTGATATCATAAATGTATATTAATGAGCATGAGAGTTAGTATGTGTGTGTTAGAGACAATTTAGGGGAGGAGATAGAGAGAGGGAGATGTGTGTATGTGTGAGAGATATATATAAGGAGAAATAAGGGATGTAAAATACATACATACATACATACATACATACATACATACATACATACATACATACATACATACATACATACATACATACATACATACATACATACATACATACATACATACATACATACGTACGTACGTACGTACGTACGTACGTACATACATACATAGTTATTGTTGCATGTGCTCTTTGTTACTGCATTTCATGTCACATTCCAACTTTTATAAAAAGGATTTATGAGATATTATTGAGTTTAAGAGTATTTGTATGAAATTAAAAAGTCTCAAAAGTGAAATTTTAGAAAAAGAATAAATGAAAGAATAATCATTAAAAATATTTTTGGGATAAAGAAGAATTAAGAAAAAAATCATAAAATGAGTATTTTGGGGGCTTATAAAATTATGAAAGAGTTTATTTTCCCAAAAGAGACCCAAATAATTTAATAGCTATTTTTCGGGAATTAAAAGCCTATTTTCTTAAAAACTCAAGAAAAATAGTCAAAGGTTATCATTTACTATAACATTTTATAAAAATTTCCTAATGAGTTGAAGAAGTTATTAAAGAAAAAATATTATTATTTTATTAAGAGGATTATTTCCTAAAAAATATTGGGCAAAAGAAAGACTTTAAGAGGCGACAAAATAGTCGCCGTTGAAAGTATACATTCAGCGGCAACGGTTAATGTCGCCGCAGAAAGTTAATAAAGAAAAAGTCAATCTTTTCTGCGGTGACATTCTTGTGTCACCATAAAAGGTCATAGTATCTACGATGACAATTTTTGTCACTGTAGAAAGTGTGATTCAGCGCCATCACTATTCATTTTTCCAGCCCACACCCAAAACCCTACTTCCCCTTCAGTAGTAAGAGTGAGCGTGAGAGACAACAAGAAAGAGAAATCGAGAGCGAGAGTCTGAATTATAGTCGGAGGCCATCGTCGTCAGAAGAGAGGTCAAGAGTATAGGCAAGAGATTCAGACTCACCGGTAACCGTATCATGGTTGTCCCTCTTTGTTCATCTACCGTCGTTCTTCTCTACAAAGATCTTAGTTGCTGTTAAGATTCTGTTGGCTACCGTCAGCTGAGTTACCATCATCGGAGGAGGAAGAGAGGAAGCTTTGCAGTGCCGTCTACCACTTGAGGTGAGTCATCTAAAGCCTATTGCATCGTTAGTTTCTCTGATTTGCAAGTTTTTTGGTTGTGTGTACTATAGCTATTGGAGAAGGAAAAGAGGTATAGAGAGTCAGAGGATGCTATCGGTAAGATTATTGAAGTAATTAAGCCTCTAAATTTTTTGTTCTTAGTATTATCGTGACTTTTACACTATTTAGCATTTGCTACAGTAGGATATTTAATTTCTTTTTGGCTGCGCGTTGGGCAATCTAAATGTGAGTTTTAGTTCACCTTCTGCTTGAGTCTTTCCACTTTCTTGCTGAGGAAAGGTTAGAAAATGAAGGAATTTGGAAAATGAAGGTTAGAATCTCAATTATCCGTAAGCAAGAAATGTAAGTTGTAACATGTCTTTACATTTGTTTATTGTGAGATAAGGAACAAAATAAAGTGTTATGGTGTGTGTCATCTGTTTTGGTGCGTGTGAGAAGTTGCGAGATAAAAACAACCATTAGAGTGATAGAAGCTATTGAGCAAAACCCTGTTCAGTAAACTAACGTCTATTAGTAATACACTAACACTTGATTGTATGGTCTCTTCACATTCTTTTTGCGTTATTTCCACATTGTTTTGTTCTAAAATCACTCATCATTGATCATGAGGTTAAACCTGTACTGTCAAATGTCAATATAGCATAATAGAAGCTATTGATATTCATCATGCATGTTTTAATTTCAAATTTAAAAACTAAGCATGCATATTGATTTCATTTTTCATCTCATTGATTTGTACTGTTTGGAATCAATGGAGCCAGAACATACACAAATTGTTCATTATTATAGGAGCAAGATGTAATCAGCATAACACTGACATTCATTCAGGCATTATAATATTGAAATTCGATGCTTACCATTGAAGTAAAAGACTCTAAAATTTGAATCAACTAAAAAGACAAAATTGGTATCAATCTTAAAGCTAGTACCAAGAGATTTCACCTTTTGAAGTCAAGTATCTTGCTTTTAAGAATCTCCTAAGGATATTAGACTAGAGCCGTTGAGGTTTAAAAACAATGCTAGGATCACCTCATTCAGACGTGATTATTGTTCAGTGGGGAGGAAATTTGCAAGAGATTATTGGAAATCAATATGCCATGTTTAAGGTAACCATTTTGGGATTAAGGTGATCAAGAATAGCAGGAGGTTGTTGAGAGACAATTTTTACAGGTTTGAATTTCTACTTGTTACTTGATGATTTTAACCATTTGCATTCTGTCGTGCACACATTCCCTTGATATAGTTTTTGTTTTTGGTCCTGTAATTGTCAATAACTAGCACAAGACCTGATAAGGAGGTATTTTTTGTGTTCCAAGTTTTTTCTTTACTTGAAGAAAATTTCTTCTTGAAGTTATTCTTATAACTATTTCATATTGTGTAGACAATAGATAGATTAATTGACATAGGAGACAGTGACCAAATTCTACAAAAGGTTATTCAGGAACAAGAAAGAGGCCAGGTTTGTCTTTTCTCCTATGTGTGGCTTTTACCTTAATGTAAATAGATATTTGAAGATGATATAATTTCTTAATGTAAAATATTTTTGAACTTTTTTGTCTTTAACCTAATTTTAATGTATTGTAACTTTAGACAATATTTCACTTTTGCCTTTGCTATTTATTTATTTATTTAGATATATATAGTCATTTTTATGTAAAAACTATTCAAATGATTGTTTCTATCCTACCACGCCATCTTTAAAAAAACTGTTGCAGCTCCTTAGTGATGAATCTTCAACACCTCATTACTTTTAATTTCTATTAAATTGACACATGAGATTGTCAATTAAACTCGCTAGCTAATAGTTTAGCTTAGACCAGAAAACTATTTTCATAATTAATTCATTAAATTATTGGAACTCTGAATTAAATTGAAATGGTTTTTAAATAGTTGGAAATAATCTGAAATGGGAACCACATATGTTTATGCATTGATATGTTTGTTAGATTTTTTTGCTGCATCATTTGTTTAACTTTGTAGGGAATATATATGGATAAAAGTTGGCTACATATTAAAGACAGAGGCAACATATCATATATTAGAGGAGTGGATGCTTTTCTAGAATGGGCATTTAGCCAACGTGATGTGGTAAATCAAATACGTTGCCTTTGTAAAAGATGCATGAATGTTATATTTAAAGTGAGAAGATATGTTAGGACAAACTTATTGAGTAAGGATTTCTGGAATAGTTATAAGGTGTGGGAATTGCATGGGAAAATTAGATGATTTAAGACAGATTGTGGAACTTTCAGTAGTGACCTAGAAGATGATACTGATAATGAGAACTTTGTAAGGATGGTATGTGATGTATATGGAGTTCCATGTATGGATTATACAAATACTAGCGACTATGAGAGGGAAGAGCCTAATGTTCAGACTAAAAGGTTCTTTAACTTATTAAAAGATGCTGAAACTGAACTTTATCTAGGTTGTGTGAAGATGTCCAAACTTTCTTTTATTGTAAAATTGCTTCAAACAGAAAGGGAAGATGGTTCCACATAAAGTGTTGAGGTATTTTCCCATAACACCTAAGCTACAAATACTTGATATGTCAAGAGATATAGCTAAAGAAATGAGGTGGCACAATGAGAAACACTCAAATGATGATGTACTAAGACATCCAGTTGATTTTTTAGCTTGAAAACACTTTGACCACCAATACCCTAACTTCTCTACTGATCCAAGAAGTGTTTGATTAGGTTTAGTAAGTGATGGATTTCAAACTTTTAGGAATATGAGTGCCAATCATATTATCTAGCATGTTGTCTTGGTGCCATATAACTTGCCACCATGGCTTTGTATGAAAAGCCTATACTTTACGATGACACTTCTTATTCCTGGTCAGAAGTTTCTAGGTGATGAAATAGATGTTTACCTCCAACTAATGATTGAGGAGCTGAAACAATTGTGGAAAGTAGGGGTATAGACGTATGATGCATATTGTCAATCAAATTTTATCATTCATGAAGCAATCTTATGGACTATAAATGATTTTCCCGCATATGAAAACCTTTCAGGGTGGTCAATTAAAGGTAAACTTGCATGTCCATGTTGCCACAAAGACACGCATTGTATTTCAATAAGGAGCAAGTTGTCTTACATAGGGCATAGACGTTTTCTTTCACAAAATCACCCATGGCATAAAAATAAGGTATCATTTGATGATAAATAAGAGCATATGGATCCACTAGTTCCATTGACTGGAGATGAAATACTTAAGCAACTAGAATACTTGGGTGATGTGTCATTTGGGAAGGGTACAAAATAAAAGCGTCATACACATAATAATGCTTACAATTGAAGGAAAAGAAGTATTTTTTCCAATTGCCTTGTTAGAAGAACTTACTAATACGACATAATCTTGATGTGATGCATATAGAAAGAAATGTTTCTCATAATATTATGTGCAATGTGATGGATTTGGCTGGAAAGACAGGATACAATTAAAAGTAGGTACGACTTGATGGACTTGGGTATTATGAGTGATATGCACCCAGTTGAAGATGGTAATAATTTTTCTATTCCTCTTGCTCCTTACACATTGTCCACTAAAAGTAAACAATCCCTTTTGAAATTCTTGGCTAAATTAAAAGTGCCTGATACTTTTTCATTTAATATTTCAAGATGTGTCAATGTTCAAGAGTGAAAATTATTTGGTTTGAAGTGTCATGATCACCATGTGTTATTACAAGAGATATTCCCAATTGCAATACGTGGGTTATTACCTTTTAAAGTGTGTGAACCAATTATAGAGTTGGGAAGATTTTTTAAAAATCTTTGTTCAAAGTCTTTGACTTGTGAACTACTTAACAAACTTCAAAGTCAGATAATATACTAACATTATGCAAATTGGATACTATCTTCCCATCTACTTTCTTTGATGTGATGGTTCACTTGCTAATACACTTGGCAAGGGAGGAAAAAGTTACTAGACCAATTCAATATCGTTGGATGTATCCAATAGAAAGATAACATGCGTCAATATATTGTATATTTATCATTCATAACTATATAAGGTTAATTAATTTTAATGCACTAGGTATTTGCGTACTCTCAAATTATATGTTCACAATAAAGCTATGCCTGAAGGATCAATTATAGAAGGATATTTGGCAGATGAAAGTCTCACATTTTGCTCAAGATATTTGAAAGATTTTCCTACAAAATTTAATGTGCCACATAGGAATGATGATATCAACCCTAAGTTTTCAATATTTAAGAAAAGTGGTCAAGTTAGGAGAAATTGTGAGTCAATTTCTCTTCCCTATGAAGAGTACTATCAAGCAAAAATGTATGTGCTCCAAAATTGTGAAGAAGTTTGGCCATTTATGGAGTAAGTTGACTCACTTAAAGAGAAAATTTATTTGTCATAATGCATATTTTTCTTATTAGTATGAAAATTTGTAGGGAATATACAACAGAGCTGAAGCCCATGGATTAAGGAGTGAGCAAAGCCAATATGAGTTTCCTCAATGGTTTCATTCACGATTAAGTTATAACAGTTTGAGCCATGATATTTTTAGCAATTACATTAGTATAAAATATCTAACACATGACTCTTGTCCTCAAAGGTGACATCATTGTCTACACAGAGCTATGTAAGTGATGAACTCATAAGTTTATTAATTGGTCCATTAATGATAGTGAATCGTTATTCCATGTTCATAGGCAATGAATTTTGTTTTCACACAAAAGACCGTGCAATAGGAAAAAAAAACCTAAAATAGTGGTATCCTGGCAAAGGGTGATGACACTAATGCTGACAAAGAATATTATGGTGTGTTATAGTATATTTATGAGTTGTCTTACATAGGCAACAGAAAAGTATATTTGTTTAAGTGTCATTAGTGGGATGTGGCTCATTATGACAAATGATATAAAGTTAATAAGTACGGGTTTATAAGTATCAATACGCGATATTCATTACAAACGAATGAACCATTTATTCTAGTATCTCAAGTTGAGCAAGTTTTCTATGTGGATGATATTGTTGCACCTGGTTGGCTCGTTGTTGTCAAAATAAACCCACGTGACTTGTTTAATGTACCAATTGACAATGATACTGATGATAGTACGGTCAATGATCCTATAGTTGATAAAAAACCTTATCAATAGTTGGTGGTAGACTTAAAATGTTTACCATGCGAGTCCTACACAACTTGATAATATTATCATTAACTTATATAGAGAAGATGGACAAACGCAGACCTTAGCTCAAGGAGAACCATCACAAATACATAAAAATAATGCCATTGAGATTAGATTTAGTGATGAAGAGGATCTTCTTGATGACTTTGATAGTGATACTGAAGAAGAAAGTTACATAGAAACTGAAATAGAAGAAACAGATGAATCAGAAGACATTGATAGAAGTGATAGTACGATAGAAGATTCAATTGAATGAAATTAATTGATATGGTAGATTTTATTAATATCTAGATTGATTCTTGATTACTTGCTATGCCAAATTTGATTAATTGCTATTTCCTAAATGAAATATATATTTTTGTAGGATATGTCAGTATTAAATAGAGGTAGAGGTGGGAAAGGTCTTTCTGTTACATCTCATGACAACACAAATAGTCGAGGTACATACTCTGCACCTCAATCAAGACCTGTTATTTCACCTCTATCAATGCAACAGCAACTTGAGGAAATGCCTATCAACTCTCCTCCTACTCCCCATACTCAAAATAGCAGTGCAGGTAAGTTTGTTTCAATTTTATAATAATTGATTTACATCGTATATATCATTTAATTGTTTTAATTTAACTTCAATTATAGGCTCTAGGAGTTTATAAGCCTATTAATATGAATTTGAGGACTGCACAAGGAGCAAATATTCGAGTCAAATTTTCATATTCCATATCAAGAGCAATCGGTCCAAAAGCAAGAGACTTTTCTAATTATTGTGGTTTAACTCTTAGAATCACAATTTCTTTTAGGGATGGTGCAGGTAACTGGAATAATATTTTTTAAAAATATGGTTAGGATATGATTTTAAAAATAAATGTATTATTTATGTCAAATTTTTATACTTATCTTAGTTTATTTATATTAGTATATAAAGTATTTATATTTATTTGTTTCAAGATAAATTTTAACCTGCTGATGCAATTGCTGAAGAAAAGTTTGATATAGCTATATCAATTATTTTACAAAATGCATTCACAAATTGGAAGACCAATATGCACTCTCACTATAAGAAATATGAGACTGGTAAGGATAGGTTGACTGATCTTTCTCAAACTATTAGTTTGCAAGATTGGGAGTGATTATTAATATATTTTAAATCTAACATGTTTAAGGTACCTCACTATCCTTCTAAATAAATTATATTTTTTGTTTGAATAATTAAATTCTTAATAGTTACCAAATTTTGTTGTTGAACAAAAGTGCAAGAAATACAATAAATTCAGAAAAACAAATGACTAAACATACTTGTGGTCCTCGATCATTTGCAGAGATTGAGTATGCTACAGTCAGTTCAATCTATTACCATTATAATTTAAGTTTTTAATCCTTTTTTATTTTAAAATATATTCTTTATATTTTCTTGTAGGTTATTATTTTGTAGAGAGATCCTACTAATAGACAACCTACCCCTCCTGACCAGCTGTGGCAGATAACGTATACTAGGAAGATATTAGATGGACAAGTAGTATGGGCTGACCCACATTCTAAATAGATTCATGTATGTATTGTAGTTTAATATTTTATTTTGATTTAATTTTATTTTTAATCTAATAGTTTCATATGTTTTTATAGAGTCGTATGTACGAACTTTCTCAGCAACAAGACTAAGATTTAGAGAGTAATGCTCGAATGACATCAGAGGAAATATTGACGACAATTCTTGGTGAGAGATCAGGGTATATAAGAGGGAAAGGGTATGGAGCAGAACCTTCAAAGAAGAGAAATCGCTATCAATCTAGTGATAGTTTAGTTGTACAGAGTGTGCGTGCCCAATTGCAGGAAGAGTTTGATAAGTGAAATTTGGTCATTTCAAAACTTGGAATAGATGAATATGATTTTAAAATGGATAACAAATCTAAATGAACAAGGATTGTTTTTTTTTAACAAAATTAGATTGGAAACTAGAAAACTACAATAAACTGTCTTTTTTTTTTTTCAAACTTGGCCTCTATATAGTTTTGTTTTCAAATATAATTGATATGGTTAGAATTTGATCTCTGAAATATAGTATTTTTGGGTTTGGGGGTTTTTAGTGTAATTCTATTCTATTTCAATCCATTACTTTTTTCGTACTATATAACCCCCTGCACTAAATGAAATGATATCGTTTTATATTTAGATTGAACAACTTGATACAATGTTCGATGGCAGATCAAAACAACCATTGAAAATCTTCCTAATTAGATTAGACTTAAAACTACCAAAGCGAAATCCTTTCCCCCAAAAAAAGAGCCTCTTGCATGTTTAGAATCTAAGTGTCAACTCTCAGCTCTGAAATATATCTATTTGCTAAGGTGTTTGGATTAACATTTTAAAAGTAATGTTACAGTGTAGAAATAAATATGTGAGATGAGTTTTGTTTCGAAATACATAAAATTGTTTCTATGTGAGAAAGCTGATTGAGATATTTGGACATGGATATTACTTTCTCATGCACTACTTAGCTAGCAATTATAGGATCAGCCCCACTTGTTTATGATGTATATATTCCATCTGCTCCTTCTTTATAAATTTCAATTAACTATTTTACAGTAAATGAGGAAATTTATTTTAAATTAGTTCTTTTTTGGTAAAATAAGTAAGTATAGATGAGCTGTGTCTGCGGGCTTACTAGGACCTAGGCACACTTTTAGACTCAAAGATTAGTTAATTAGATTAGGGGATACCTTCTAGATTCTAACAAAAAAAATTATATACTTAATATAAGAGTTAAGGGATTGATTTTGATAGATTAAAAATTATAATTTAACAGATTTATTTAGTTTTTTTAATTTTTTAAATTTTAAGAAAAAAAATTAAAGAAACTAAATAAATATGTTAAAAATTAACTAATTCTTATATTTAGTATAAGAGGAGTAGTAGTTAGTTAGGGATGATAGGTGGAAAAATATGCTACAGCCCTTTGGCATGCTTGGTCCTCATTTGTGAGGACTTCACTGGTTCTAATTTGGGTGTGTGAAGCGCTTCCTGGGAGAAAGAAAAATGGATAAAACAAAATTGATGAAAAAAAATTAATACTTTAAACAAAACATATTATATATTACTATATCTAATTCTTAACATAAGATTTAGTTAATTCTTTTAAGAAGATTAAAAAAGTAAAATAAATTACTTTAAAATATTTATATTTATCTTTTTTCTCTATATTAATTTGTTTGACTTATAAATTGATAGATAATCTAACGATATTTTATATATATTATGATTAAATTATTTATTTAATAATATTTTTAAAAAATTAAATGGGCTTTATATTAAAGATTGAGGGAGTATAAAATATGTACGAGGTCCTTCTAACAGGGATTGAAGGGAGGATATATAATTTATTAGGGCCAACTTGTTGAGATTTTGTGTCAAGATTAGTTATTAATTATGCAAGTAGAATGTAACCCAAGTGGATCATTCTTTAGTGATTTTTGTTTCTGTAGTACGAACATTCATTCGTCATGTAATTGAGACTCATTTGGCATTATCCTTCAAAGAATCTTCTTCATAACAAGATACTGTTAGTACTCATGTAAACACGAGGTGTATTTTTTTTATTATTATTATAGGGGAATGATAGTTGTATTATATCCAAATGATTATTTAATTATAGTTAGGTCTCAAGACAATTATTTACCATTAACAATTTTTTATTTGCAGCTTTATAAAATACTACTTCTAGTTCTTTATAAAAGAGCTAAATAATTAATTTATATAGATTAAGAAAATTAGTTAGATTAATTATTTATAATAAATATAGTTTAATTTTTCTAAAATGTCAATTTTTATTATCACTATTATTGGATATAAACTCTTTAATATATACAAATAATAGTGATACTTTAAAAAAAATTATAAATTTGGGGGACAATTAGAAAGTGAATTAAGGTATTATATTTATGACTAAATTTAACCCTCTAACTACTTTTATATTAAAGACTGGAGAGAATATAATTTACAAAATCCAATGCTACTTGCTACAACAACATACCAGCTAGATTATAAGGTGGGCGGAATAAGTTCGAATCCCATATTATTCAAAGAGACCCCTAAGAAAATATATCCTAATTATAAAATCTCAATTCGGATTAATCCGTTATTTGGATACCTAGTAATAGGATATAAAAAAAGTAAATACCCGTGGCCCAAGGGTTATAAAAGAAAGAACATAATTTACAATTACTCTGCCACAATTTGCAATTAAAGATTGCTTTATGACCTAACTTTAATTAAATTAGTCTTTTCTAGATTATCATTCATCCTACTTTCTTATTTGTCACCTCCACCATTTTATAACCTATGAACCTGCCCTTTCCATGTCTTTAGTGACTATTATGTTAATATAAAAACTCTAATATTCCATTTTCCGAAGTTACATTTGAGGTATTCCTTTGTGTACCCAGAAGTTGAGAATGAATATTTTTATTCATGACTTGTGAAGTTACAAAAAGTACAACTAATTATAAATTTTATACCAATGATTTGAAGAAAATCTTTATAGTGTGAAAATTGAAATATGTAAATTGTATTCACCTTATTCTTAATGTAAGGGCTAAATAACTAATATTTATATATTAAAAAAATTAGTTAAATTAATTATTTATAAAAAAATATTTATTGATTTTCTTAAAATATCATATTTAATAATTTGTATTGAAACTACTCTATAGAATTTTCTTTAATATTTGCAATCAATAGGGATAATTAAAAAAAATTATAAATTTAGAAGAAAAATATATTAAGACATTATATTTGCTATCAAATTTGCTAACTAGCTCTCACAAAACCCTAGAGTATATTAAAAATTTTTATTTAGAAATATAAAAGATATTTTTATTTTGTGCACCAACGAAATAACAATTTATTTCTGAAAATAGATGCAATATAATTTTTCAAATACACAATCTAATTCTTTCCAGTCTTATTTTATTCCACTTGAAAAAAATTAAATAATTACTCGTATTGGTTCTCTGATTAAAACCGATCGCTCAGAATACCAATAGTACTGTCCATGATGTTTATATTAAAAATTATCTAATTGGTTTGTTTAAAAGGAAAATCTTGTGCTCACCGATAAATAATATAAACATATATCAAGTACTTTAAGATCATTTATTTTTCTTTTCTTTTCTGTTTTTGGCCAGATACGATTATACCTTTTCATGCATAACATAATATATATATATATATATATATATATATATATATATAATATGTATCTAGACGGATTTATCTCAACTATTAATTTACTCGTATACTAAAAAGCTATCGAGTTCTGGGGCTATATATGAAACATTATTAAATTGCATCTATATGGACTATTATAAATTATAACTATTCAATCAGCTTTCAGCATTTTGAAATTTGGAAATCTTTTCCAATCCACTTGCTAAGTTAAAAATAAATCCTATTTGTGAAAGTACACTACTAATTTATCTTTATGCCTTTAACTTGTCTAAAGATATTATTAACCATCAGCATCACCAATCCCATTTTAGTCGTTCACACACACACACACACACACACACACACACACACATATTTTGCCGTAGCACAGATATAATAGATTTGTTTTTTCAAAGACAGAATATCTAACAAATTATATATATATATATATATATATATATATTAGAATAATTTCTTTTTGAACATTATATCCACTTTCCAATTTTTTTTTAGTGAAATCCAATAGCTTTCAAAAGATAAGCGATTTTTTATATAAAAAAAAGACACAATGGATTCTAACTAATTAAATTGAGTCATATTAGACCATATGGGTGTAAAACTTCCAATTCAACTACAATTTTCACTTACCAAGTGTTAGATCTAATTGAAGAAGCTAGCTCCTCACAACAAAGTGACAAAAAATATTTAAATTTCTATTAAGAAATATGTCCATATTTAATACATGATGGTACCTCAAATAAAATTACTTCTAATAGGAAGATACATGTGCTTTGCTTTAAAAAAACTGGGAAAGCTGGAAACCCTACTTAAGAAGTATAAAACCAGTGAAACAATTTGTCGTTGATATTCTTTTTAATATAAATGCTATTATAATACCACTTTATACGTGATTTGTGAATAAGCCACCCAAAATTTAATATTATTAATAATATGGATGAGAACATCCACCTTGCCTGTCTATTTCTGCATTTTTATTTATCTTACCAAATTGGGGCATGAACTTAGTTACAAGTCACAGCAAACACAGATCATTGGTCTATTGCGGGGGGAAAAAGAGCACTCATTTCAAACTCAAGATGTTTTTTTTTTTTTGGGGGGGGGGGGGTGTGGTTGGGCGGCGAGGAAGTAAAGAACGGATCAGGTTAGTTCACAGGTCACAATCAATCAATAATATAAAAACTACGATAAATCATTGGCAGTTAGTCTCCCATATGCTTTTGGATCATATCACTGAGTCTTATTATTTATATACTAAAGAAAGAAAAAACAATGTCCATTGTACAAGCACTTTGATAACTGATATAATAGCTCCAATGATTTTCTCTGTTTCAGTGGTACCACTTGATGGTGGTGAAGGACCAAAGAGATAAGCACTTAAGAGTTTTGTTAATTTATGTTGAAACAAATCTTGCAATTTTCAAATACACTTTGATGTGGCTTTCTAATTTTGCAAAGAGTTGTCATGCAGAGTAATCACTTTCTTTAAGTCAAAAGTGACAAATATAACAGCTAATAAGGGTTGATATTGGCGATAAGGACCCACCATCCCATGCCCCCCCCTAAATGAATTTGAATCTTAGTGTTGATATTACTAGGTAATTAGAAAACCTTGCTTTTTCCCCCATTAAGAAAAACAAAGCTAAATTATACATAACCCTCTGAACCTTGGAGCATGTACATATAACTTCTATAATCTTTGAAACTTCAAAATAAACCTCCCTAAACTCTTAACATTTATACATATAACTCCTATAAATTAATTTTGTACATTACTTATCTGCATACAATTTAAAGTTTAGGGGGATTATTTACATATAAATTAAAGTTTGAGGGGTTATATGCAAACAAAATAAAGTTTAAAGGGGTATATAATTGATAATTAGGGCTACCAACACAGACTTCAAATTTCATGAAGGTTTGTTATTAAGTTTTAAAGGTTAAGGGGATTATTTGCACATAATCCAAAGTTTAGAAAAGTTGTGTAATTTAGCTAAAATACTACCATAATGAATATTAATTTATAATTGTTTGACGACACATATTTGTAAATAATGATCCGCAATTGTATGAGTCAATATCACAGTATATATCTTATTTCCCCAATAATTCCAATCAGAGCTACCAGAAGGATTACAGTATAAACAATCTCAGGCAATAATATATAAAGGTTTATTTAACATTAAATGAGCTCTTTAGATCCTGAACCATCAAATCAAGAAGGGGAAAAACCTGGAGTCAGCCGTTGAAACCAGATATGATTGGATTAATAAGACAAAAACAAGCTGCTAAATGATCCTTCATTATCCAACTTTAGAATCTCTGAGACTCTGACACATTTCCTACAGAACTGCTCAAGTCAATTACTTGAATCCAAAATTACTATTGGTAAGCATAAGAAGAAAGCAACTCGCTTATGCCACTCATGCCATAATTTGAAGTTCTTAAGCCCTATTTGGTACGCAGGCTTGAATTTTGATGGATCAAGAGTAGGAATGGAATTGGGAATGAGAGTGGGAATGGGGCTTTAAAATTACCTATGGTATGGAGTAATATTTGAAGGCAATGCTAGTATTAATTTTATTTTATAATTAGTCATAATTTATCAAAACAGTGGAGTGGTGGAGGTGCTTGTGAGTTCGACAGCACTGTCTTTGTCTTCTTCACCGAGGAGGGAGAGAGTGATGAAATGTGCATGGAGGGAGTGGCCGAGAGAAAAGGAGGGCATTTTGGTCTGAAAAGTTTCAATCCCAAGATTGAACTTCCAATCCCACCTCTCTCCGGGTTTTTCCCCAATCCCACCTACATGGGTTTTACCAGTCCCAAGGAGAAAGCAATCCATCCTACCCAAACCGTCTTTTAGTAGGCTTTCCCAATCCCAATCCCCAAATGCTTCCTACTAAACAGGGCCTTATGGTCTAGACTATACAGAATACAAGGAGCAATGCAATTAAAGCAAAACTGTACCGGCATTACTACATCTCTCAAGAAATCTCTATTTCACAAATCAATATTTGGAAACATACAAGAATTCATTGTTCCAAACAATTTTTTATATCGTAATAATTGCTCTTCATGCCACAAGCTCTTAGTATTACAACATTATACATCAAAATTGCTTCAGTGTACGCTGACTTTACAAGAGTTTCCAGAACAGCTGTCATAGTTTACCCCATAGAATGCACATGAGCTGGTAATTTAGGCAAAAACTGCATATCTGAAAAACTATCAACTCTTCACATTAAACACAATTAAACAACATAGTATTTTAATGATAAGTTGATTTCCTTGACATGAGAATTCCTAGCTAAATGGGCATGGCAAGCAGAGGATTTATGAATTAAGCATACCTTGACACTGGAGGAGTGGCGCAGAATATCCTGGTATATTTGTTTGTGTTCACGAGAGCTCACTTTATCACATGCTTCAAGAGCTAATCGAGTCTCTAAACTTGCATATTCCACGTCGATTTTCTGCAAAAGAATCATGGATAAATTTCAACATTGCACCTACAGCAGGAAAGTGAGTCAATTCTTCGTGCTTCTCCTGCAAAAGTAGTTCACGTTAATTAAGATTTGACCCCAGAAGGAGGCCTCCAGATCCATAACTTGATTACTCAAACCACCACAAAAGAACGAGAATACCACACCAGCAAGCCTTTCTTCAAAGGACCTAGTCTTGGCATCTGTGGGAATGAATATCTTTCGATAAGCTGTTCTAAGGCTCCTGATCTAGAATGTTGAATAAGAACTATTAATTGCACAGTAAGATCTAATTTAACTTGAAATTAAATGAACTTAACATTTTATCAGCAAGAACCTCTGTATTGCTGAATCCACGCTGAGTAAGGCCCACTACATATAGACCACGAAGTTCAGCTCTTTCTCCAGACACCATCATGTATTTGGGGACATCTTGTGAAACCTTCATTTATGCAACAATGAGAGATTATAGTTGCAGCAATTCATTTGGCATAAACTCACTGTAGAAGTACGTTGTTCAACAAGGACCTTCTAGCATTAGCAATTTAATACAAAGTAGACATAATCCTTATGTGCAAGACTCCATCTACAGAGGCTGGCACTACTACAAAATTCAACTATTATTTAAATCATCCAATGAAAATTACTGGTATAGTCCATTCCAAAACAAAGGACAAAACCCTTTTCTCAAGACAGCAGACTGAAAGATGACCTTACCACAGAACCACCGCCAATAAAAGAGTAGGAGACAAGATGGCAGAATTGGTGAACAATGATGGCACCTGCAGTGTGAACATAGTCCTACATTTGAAGAGTGCTGATTAATTTTACGATCATACATGCTAAAAATTTACTTGAATTTCTCTTTTGTAAAAAGAATATATTTGTTTGAAAAGGCATACCTCCACTATGACATGCCCAGCTAGAAGAGTATTGTTTGCAAAAATATTATCATTACCAATCTTGCAATCATGGGCAATATGACAAGATCCCATGATGAGATTGTTATTCCCAATAACCAGTTAGAGCATGAAAAACTACAAAGAAACACAAACAAATGAGAAATCTTCTTACAGTCCTATCAGTTGACTTTGAAGATCGGTGGATTGAAGTATGTTCCCTAATGTCATTATTGTCACCAACTCCCAGGAAACATTCTGTTACGTAATTGTAGAAATAAAAGGGGAAATAGAGAAGAATAGAAGGAGCATGGAAAGAAAATAGAAGAGAAACTGAAACTATACTGAATACTCAAAGGTTCACATCATAATCAAAGCATATCCCCATAAGACTTATGATTACCTTTATTTATAAGTGGTGGGTAATCCTAATCCTAATTAAATATCTAATACTAATATATTATAATATCTAATCATGATATATATTATAATATCTAATCCTAATATATCATAATATATATATATTATGATATCTAATCCTAATCGTAGAATATCTAATACTAATTCTAATAAAATAATAAAACTACTTAAATTATTTATTTATATTTTACATATCAATACTCCCCCCCAAAAGACCCTTGTCCCCAAGAGTCAAGTATCAAGAACGATACTAAACTACAACCAAGAAGCATTTTTAATCAATTTTCCTTTGAACCAAATATGGATTAGGAGATTTGAAATCGTCAGCTTTATCAGTGCCAGGTTTAAAGACATGTTGCAAAGTGCACTCTTAAACCCCTTATAACAGTTGAGATTTAATGATCCATCAGCTATAAACTTTTATTTCATCACTTTCTTTTTACACGTTATGTGTGAAGGTTCCTGTAAACTATCAGTTGTGCTCCGAAAATTGATCTCCTTTGAACATGCTAAACTTCTTGCGTCTTGGAGAATGATAGACTGAATTGTCAACTCTTCTTGAACTGTTATCTGCACCGCATTAGAATCTTGAGTTTGGTTAGGGTTCTTGGGACTTTCTTGCATATCTTTTTGCTCATCAATAGGTGCTGAAAGGGAAGACTCATCTTCTTGAGTTGCCAGGTACTCTTCTTGATCATCAGAAATGTCATTTTCCTTTTGCAATATTTTCTATGACTCTGCCACATCTTTTTTTACCGGCTGAGTTTTCTGTAGAAGGAAACTCATCCTGTCAAGATGCCTTACCATATTCTGAAAACGTCACTCTATATCCATACTCATCCCGTCAAGATTATTCGCTATATTCTGAAGACACGATTCTATATCCATGCTCATTCTATTATTGATTCTTGTGACTGACCAAGGAACAACCACTCTGATACCACTGTTACGTAATTGTAGAAATAAAAGGAGAAATAAAGAAGAATAGAAGGAGAATAGAAGAGAAACTGAAACTATACTGAATACTCAAAGGTTCACATCATAATCAAAGCATATCCTGATAAGACTGATGATTACCCTTATTTATAAGTGGTGGGTAATCGTAATTCTAATTAAATATCTAATACTAATATATCATAATATCTAATCATGATATATATTATAATATCTAATCCTAATATATTATAATATATATATATTATGATATCTAATTCTAATCGCAGAATATCTAATACTAATTCTAATAAAATAATAAAACTATTTAAATTATTTATTTATATTTTACATATCACATTCATCCTCTAGCTAAACAGAACCATAATTAGGACCATTTATTATGACCCAAAAGACAACAGAGAGAGATGAATTACATGACACTGCTACAAAAGGAATATATACATATAATATAATTCAGTCCATTCAAAGATGGTTTAATACAGAGGTCATAAGGCTTAAAGAGTTAGTGCACATAGCAGGACATTCTAATTGATAACTACGTTTGCAGGCTAGCATGTGATCTTTTGGCACATGACATCATGAATAAGCATCCATGGAAACTCACTATTTTAGACATCTATTTGTTAGGATCTCTACTTCATATTTTTCTGTTATAGGTCTCCAGTTCCTTATCAGGTTCTTAAACCTTGATCTCCTACATCACGAGTCTTCTAAGGTGATTTATGTGTTGTGTTTTCCGTTAGAAGTATCCAGAAACGCTAAGTAATTAGTTGTCCATATATATTAAGAAAATATCCAAAAAGCCAAGAATAGAGGTTGTAACATTCTTGATGAGAATAACACTCTACTAGCCATTTTATTACTCGACTAATACGCTATTTTATATATTAATTTAGTCCCAAAAGCATGAATATAACTGATGACATGATTTCCATTTCAACAATCAGAACGTAAAGGGAAAATTGACAAAGAGTGAGTACTGTCAATAAGATAAATCATCACACACCCACACACACAGTCCTTTAATGTGAATAGCAACGGATGAGATACCTTGTATTTCAAGTCTTGACATTTGACACCAATTACAGCATGAGACCCTATTATATTATTTCTTCCGATGATGGTACATCCAGGAAGATCATCACCAACAACTGCACCACTGCCATATAAAGTTCCCCAAATATGTGATCAAATAATGGTTCAATAGAAAGTATTCCCTGAAGAAAGCAGAAACTCAGGAAAAATAAGAAGTCATAGGTCTGAACTCACGTCATCAACGTACAGTTGTCTCCTAATTCAGTACTTCCAAAAATATGGCTTCCTGGATATAGCTTACAAAAATTGCCAAGCTTTGCAGAGGAACTCACAGAACAAAATGGTCCTACTGAAACCCCCTAAGCATAACAGCACAGCGGGAGACCAATCACTAGAAAACATTAGGTTGATCAATCGCTAGAAAACATTAAGCTGTGCAAAATATGTTTCATGAGTTCAAAAGATAATAAGCTCTGAAAGATACAAGGCTGCATTAATACTCGAAGACAGCATTGCATTTACAATATTCCACACCATGGTATGAACATAAGGGGCATATTAACCAATCGGAGCTCTACTCTTGTCCCTCTTCTTTTTTCTTTCACAAATTGCAAAATCAATGTTACTTGTCAAGCAAGCCAAAATTACCTGTCTCATAATTGACAGCTCTTAGTTTAGGGGCATAGGAAGAGTATAATCAATAATAATTCTCAGTGAAACAAGCAGCAATTAGTGTTATCTATAGAAGAGTTCTGAGTTCCAGCCACAATCACAGTCCCACCAGCAGTACATTCTACACTCAAAACAGAAACAAAATATAGAGACACATGTAGACTAATGTTCTACCTCATAAAACCCTAACGCATAGATACAATCCGACAAAGAATACCTACGGGGACAAAACTGAGATAGTGCAGATGTCAAGTGAAGAATTCAGATTCCAGAAAATACCTCGCCTATGATGGCATTGGGATGAACAATCGCACTGGGGTGAATTAAGCTAGAATTTCCTCTATCTGAAGCTTCCATCCCCTTACTCTGGGCAGCATCTAGGGGATGATAGACACAACTTACAGTCAAGAACGATCAAAAGTAAATTAAGATGAGAGAAAGGTACAAATTCAAACAAGAAAGGAGTTAGAGAGAACGTTACAGGAGAAACAACGAGAGTACAACAGCGACCTTTGGAGGGCCGATAAAGAGGGCCCGCGAAGTTTTAGGAAATATTCAAACATTTGGGTGCAATCTCGTCTTCCCTGAGCTTCTACCTCACAAGTCACAAAAGGCAATTGATCTTCACAACCACACTCGCCCAAATACAAATGCGGGGTTTTCCTCAACTCACTAAAAGCAATTGCTCTTATACGGCACTTTCATATATGCCATATATGCTTTCGAAAGGGGTTATAATGTTTTAGGCTATGTTTGGAATAGCGTTCTAGAAGGCAAAACGTACGTTGAACAAGGAAAAAGCTGGTTGAAACTGTTAGAAGTAGTTATTGGAGCATAGTATTGGGTCTATAAACCCAAAGTCCACTTTGAATGTATCTATATATATGGCAGCTCTGTAGACATTTATGAAAATGGAATACAACTATTATTTTTGCCATGTGTGTCTCCAATAGTTAACATGGTACCAAGGCACAGGTTCTATCGAAGGGTCTGTAACTGCACAAAAGAAAACTCAAGAATGAGTCCAGTTTTGTTCTGAAGAAACAAGAAACCTAAGAAGAAGGAGAATTACTGCCCAACAGCGAGAAATAGCACCTGTTGCCCTAATCACCACTTGGCACAACGAAGGAAAATCACCGAAAGAAAACAATGTCAAGTGTTGCGATTGAACACCCATTTACAATCTATTGCCTTCCTACCTCTCAGGAGTGGAACAATTTCTCAAGTTCCATTATTTTCTAATGCCTTTATCTACATGTCCATTGCTTTAATCCACTCTATGTTCTTTATTGCTTCTTCATAACTGGACGGTTCAGTTACAGAATCAATATGACATAAATAACACATGTATGATGCATATATATTTGAATAAGAGACACAATTTTCAATGGGATATAAATTCTTACCTTTGATCCTACTATATGCAGAATCTGCAGTAATTACATTGCAGACATAATCCTTTGACCATACGGGTGGCCTTCTCTGTCTCACTGACCTGTTACTGGTCTGTCTTTCGGCAAGTGTTTCTTGGTTACTTTCTTATACCTGTTGCCCTAATCACCGCTGGGCACAATGAAGGAAAATCACTGAAAGAAAAGAAAATAGCATCAAGTGTTGCGATTGAAGGTTTTTGACAGCGCAACACCCTGTGTTTGCTCGATCACCTTCAGTTAGGGTAACGGAGAAACCTATGAAAGAGGGTTCACCAGGAACTTACAAGGTTGATGGCAGAATTGAGGATCCCTCATAAACCACACCAAGATCTTTGGGATCTTGAAGCCACAGAAAGAAATCATAGCAGACGTGTACGCCTGGACCTTGTAGTCAGAATCAAGAAATGCGCGATAACTCAGGTACGTGATTTCCACATCGATGGACTCCAAGAAAGAATCAGAAGGTTCATCTGTTGAAAAATCGTCATTTGCTCATCCTTTATTCCTCCACCCTTCTGAAACCCAAACCACTACCATCATCCAGCATGTTCTCACCAGAACCGACAATTATACGGTCTGGTCGCAAGCTATGCGCATTGCCTTGTGAGAAAACAGAAATTAGGCTTTGTTGATAGGTCCTGCCCCAAAAGCACTCAGGAAGTGTCACTCAGAGAGCAATGGAACAGTGTAACGTCGTTGTTCTTTTTTGGATCCTCAATTCCCTCTCCAAAGAACTGGCCAGTAGTGTAATATTCTACCATAATGCATATATGGTGTGGATTGACTTGAAGGAACATTTTGATAAAGTGACCGGTTCCAGGGCCTTCTGTCTTTACCGTGAGATAGGTAATCTACGCCAAGAGTCCCTTACAGTTTCAGTATATTATTCCAAGCTGAAGGAACTATGGGAAGAGCAATTAATGCTGGTTCCCATACCCTCCTGTAAGTATGAAACATCAAGGGCCTATTCTGATATGATTAAGCAGCAAAAGTTGCTTCAATTTCTGCTAGGGCTGAACGACTATTTTACCACGGCAAGGAGCCAGATCCTCATGATGAGTCCTTTCCCATCTGTAACCAGGCTTTTGCATTGATAACTGAAGATGAAGCGTAGAGATCAATTACAAATTCATCAAGAAGCAATCCCATTGAAGGAGTTGCTATGAATATTAGAGGAAGAGGCCGTGGACACATAGGACCAATACCAGAGTGTGCACATTGTCATAAAAAAGGGCACATTAAGGATGCTTGCTGGGAAATTATGGGATACTCGCCAGACTTTAGGGGTAACAGAAGCAAACACAATTAGGATGCAATAGTCAATCAACTTACCACAAAGGGTAATATTGAAGGAGAAGGGCTGGCCAATAACCTCAAAGACACCACTGCGTCAACTCTAACCAGAGAGCAGTATGACAAGCTCCTGGGCATCCTTAAAAGAGATTCTAAAGGGACCATACACGCCTTAACGGGTACTACAATAGGTTTGACTAAATCCATTCATCATACACACGCACACACTACCTGGGTCATTGACTCAGGAGCTACTAATCA
Source organism: Leucaena leucocephala (assembly GCA_037074615.1). NCBI lineage: Eukaryota > Viridiplantae > Streptophyta > Magnoliopsida > Fabales > Fabaceae > Leucaena > Leucaena leucocephala. The sequence goes on from CM073561.1 coordinate 11,731,310, forward strand.
TATGGTAGGTGAATTAACATTGTTTTATAGTTATCAAGAAAATAATGGCATCATAAAAACAATACAAATACCGAATGGGGAAAGAATACAAGTCACTCATATAGGCAATATCAGACTCACTGATGAAATAATATTAACTAATGTATTGTATGCTCCATCATTAAAATTCAATTTAATTTTAGTCCCTAGATTGACTAGAGAACAGCATTACATGTTAGCATTTTTCTCTGATCATTGCATCATACAGGACCTTCAGGATGGGAGAGTGAAGGCGACTGGTAAACTGATAGAAGATATTTACATCTTAAGGTTGAAACCCACGTGTTATATCCTAAACTCTTCAAGTCATAAGGGAAATGTTTTAAGAAACTCACAGAAACACGTTGATGTTTGGTTACTACATAATAGACTAGGCCATGCACCTATGCTTGTATTGAAACACTTGGATATTGTTAGCAATGCGAATATGTCAGTGAATAAAATTTGTGATGTCTGCATATAATCAAAACATACACGACTTCCCTTTATATCCTGTTTTATCAAATCTAGTTGCTGTTTTGAATTGGTTCATGTGGATGTATGGGGACCATATTGAGTACCCACACATCAAGGCCAACAGTACTTTCTTACAATAGTAGATGATTATTCTAGAACTGTTTGGATTTTTCTAATGAAAAATAAATCAGAAACTATTGGTCATGTTAAAGGTTTTATTGCATATATTTTGAATCAATTTTCAGCCAAGATTAAAAAGGTAAGAAGTGATAATGGAGTAGAATTTGTTAATAATCAACTAGCATAATACTTTGCTGAAGAAGGAATTTTACATGAGACCACATGTCCCTACAGTCCACAACAAAATAGAGTTGTGGAAAGAAATCATAGAACCCTAATACAAGTTGCTAGAAGTTTGATGATACAATCAGGAATTTCGATTGAATATTGGGGAGAATGCATAAAAATGGTAGCCCATGTGATCAATAGAGTCCCTTCCAAGATTATCGCATATCAAACACCATATGAAAGGGTTTATGGGGAGAAACCAGATTATACTGATTTGAGAGCTTTGGGTCCTTAGCTTATGCAACAAATTTAAGAGTCACAGATAAATTTCTCCCTAGAGCCATACCATGTGTCTTCCTGGGATATCTAAGAGGTCAAAAAGGGTTCCTACTGATTAATCTAAAGACTAGAGAGATTATGGTCAGTAGACATGTAACCTTTTGTGAAAACCTTTTTGCATTCAAGGAAGTGGAAAGTAGTAACCCAAAGGGAGATCACCTTCAGGAATATAGGAAGCACACACAAGCTTTTATAGACCCCTTTGTTTTTTATGACATAGCTTCCAATGAATCATATAAGGTCACAGAACTAGAGGTACAAGAAAGTAACCAAGAAACACATGCCGAAAGACAGACCAGTAACAGGTCAGTGAGACATAGAAGACCACCCGTATGGTCATAGGATTATGTTTGCAATGCAATTGCTGCAGATTTTGCATATAGTAGGATCACATGTAAAAATTTATATCCCATTGAAAACTGTGTCTCTTATTCAAATATATATGCATCATACATGTGTTATTTATGTCATATTGATTCTGCAACTGAACCGTCCAATTATGAAGAAGCAATAAAGAACACAGAGTGGGTTAAGGCAATGGACATGAAGATAAAGGCATTAGAAAATAATGAAAATTGGGAAATTGTTCCACTCCCAAGAGGTAGGAAGGCAATAGGTTGTAAATAGGTGTTCAAAATTAAATATAATTCAAAAGGTAAGATAGATAAGTTCAAGGCAAGATTAGTTGCTAAGGGATACAGTCAGAAGGAAGGGATTGATTACCAAGAAACGTTTTCTCCTGTAATAAAAATGACAAGCATTAGGATAATAATTAAATTTGTTGTCTCATAATTGGAACTTGTACCATATGGATGTGCATAATGCTTTCTTGCAGGGGATCTTGATGAAGAAATATATGTCTATACCCCAAGGTTTTACTAGTAAGGGGGAGAACATGGTTTACAAACTTAAGAAGTCATTATATGGCTTAAAACAAGCCTAGACAATGGAACATCAAGCTGTCCATGGCTCTCATTAAATGGGGATTCACATAAGGTAATCATGACTATTCACTATTTTATAAGAAATATGCAAAGGATATAGTATTTGTACTGATTTATGTGGATGACTTGTTAATTACCGGAAGTTTAGAAATAAAGATAAGGGAAGTTAAACAATTTATGCACGATAATTTTAAAATTAAGGATTTAGAGATTATGAAATACTTCTTATGAATTGAAATGGCCAGGTCTAAATAAGATATAGTGTTATCACAGAGAAAATATGTATTGGATTTGCTTGCTGACACAGGTATGCGTGGGTGCAAACCACTTGCAATTCCTATGGCTCAAGGTTTGAAACTATTGGCTTATAAGGAAGGAAAAGATAAATGGTTTGATCTATTAAGAGATCTAGAGATATATAGAAGGTTGGTTGGGCGGTTGATATATTTGACTGTCACCTGTCCTGATATTTCCTTTTCTATACAGGTTCTTAGTTAGCACATGGCAAACCCTATGAAGGTACACATGACAGCAGCAATGAATGTGGTTAGATATCTAAAGGGAACGGCTGGACTTGGAGTGCTGATTAATGCTTCAGAAGGCTTGGAACTTGAATGCTATTGTGATGCCGACTAGGGGATTGTGGAATAACGAGAAGATCTGTAACTGGGTACTTGTTGAAGCTAGGAGGGTCACTCATCAAATGGAAGACCAAGAAGCAAGGTACAATATCCCGATCTTCTACAGGAGCTGAGTACCGCGCACTTGCTGCAGCCATGGCAGAAGTTGTGTGGCTTGTAGGATTACTCAAAGAAGTCAGAATTGAATATTCTTAACCAGTGAGGATATACTGCGACAGCAAAGAGGCAATACATATATCTTCAAATCCTATATTTCATGAAAGAACTAAGCACATAGAGATTGATTTACATTTTGTGAGAGAAAGGGTTCAAGATAAGATGATTAAATTAATACATGTAAAATCTGCAGATTAAGAAGCAGATATATTGATTAAGGCAGCAGGGAAAGATGTTCAATCTAGGCTACTTCTCAAGTTCGGAGCAATGGATATATTTAGGCCCCAACTTAAGGGGGAGTGTTAGAAGTAGTTATTGGAGCATAGTATTGGGTTTATAAGCCCAAATCCCACTTTAAATGTATTTATATATATGACGGCTCTGTAGACGTTTATGAAAATGTAATAAAACCATTATTTTTGTCATGTGTGTCTCTAACAGTTAACAGAAACTCCAAAATAAGGTTTAGATTAGCAGTAATTAAAAAGCGCATTACTCTCCTAACGCACGGTGAATTTGAAGCCACCTTTTGTAGCTTGTATGAGTTGGTTGCGTCGCGTTAGTATGAAGGACAGAAGTTGAAGATTAGAGAAATCGTCGCGTTAGTGTCAAAGAAGAATAGAAGAAGCAGATTGACGACGTCCTCCTCTTCATTGTCGACAGCAACAGCGTTCCATCGATGGTGTGCTCCTGTCGCTTCAAGAACAACTCAGATAGAGACGGACTTCCCCTTCAGTGCGACTTGACTTCTGAAATAAATTAAAAAATTGAAATAAAAAAAATTATTATAAAGTCCCATTCAATTACCTACAACTAAAAGTTCTAATAATAATTTAGAAGAAAACAATACAAAATTTATGGAATAAATTGATAATAAATTTATAATATTTAAATCATTTTAATATATTTTTTAGAGACCTTGTGATAATTCGTTCATAAAACAAATAGTTAATACAATATTTAATTTTATAATTTATTTTTATTTTAGTTTTAACTTATATAATTTTAAATTTTAAATTTTGATTTCTTAATTTTTTTCTATCTAAAATATTAGTATTTATATTTTAATAAAATTTTAAATCATTTATCTAGATGAAATTGTATTATATAAAATTATAGAGACTAAAATAAAAAGAAAAAAAGATCAAATATTATATTAAATATAAAATAAAATAAAGCCTCACTTTTTTTAAATTTTAAAAATTATTATTAACCTAAAATTATATTACTTAACCGAAACCTCTTACCACTAAAGATTTGATATTCACGTTAAAATCCCAAATGATGCCCATAATTAATTAATTTCCCCTCATAAAATCATGTAAAAACTTCCTATTTTGCCGAGGCGATAGCAATGGTTACCTACGCAATAGCTATCAGAAACTGATGTATTTATATACTTTGATATACACATTTGGATAATTTTTTTAAAAACATTTTATAAAAAAAATAGTTTTTAGATCATTTTTAAAAAAAATAGATAAAAATTTATAAAAAAATAATTTTAAATAAATAGATAAATAATTATTAAAAAAATTTAATATTTAGTAAATTATTAAAAAAAAGTATAAGACAAAAAAAATATTATTCTCACATAAGCTATGCACTGTTCACTTTTTCTTCTTGATGAATAAGCTTCTCCAATTGCTTCTTTATCTCTCAGTGGAAGGTAACGTCTCATAGTTGCAGTGGACAAAGAAGGGCATTAGGACGAACATATTCAAGGCGGAGAAAACTAGGGAGGACGATTTGATTCAAGGGATTTCATAGAGAAGAAAAACCTATCTATATTAAAAGAGAGAAGAAAGATTGAGCAGAATTGGGAGAAAACAAAAAAGACGGCGAACAGAGAACTGGGCAAATGAAGAGCAGACGCACACCACTGTCGTCGTCATTTTCTTGTGACAAGGTTGAAAAGAGAGGAGCAAGCAGCATAGAGACTCTTCATATCAAAACAAAGAGAAAAGAAAAAAAAAAGGAGAAAGAATGTTAAAAAATTATAATTAAAATAATAATTAAATAATTTATATTTTTTTTTATTATTTACAAAAATATTTTTAATAATTTATCTAAAATTATAGTTTTAAATTATAATTTAGTTCAAATATTATTTTAGATAAATATAACTGTTTATTTAAAATTTTTCTAAACTATAATTTAGGTTAAAAATATTTTTAAAATTAAAATTTATTTTCCATCCAAATAGGCACATAAGATGAAAAAGTTAGAAAATATCTTATTTTTCTTTATAAAGTGTAGTTTGGATTTATTTCATCATGTAATACGTTTTTTTTTTTCAATTTTACCATACTTTCTCTAGTTACCTTTTTCCTACATCTCGTTTTTGCATTTTTCACTATCCTTCATGACAAATTTAAAAAAAAAATTATATATCACATATATTTATTATTTTTAATTTATTTTAACTAATTTCATGATATACATAAATAAGTTGCTTATACCTTATAATTTTGTGTAGAATCATTAATTCTTCATATCTTAGGGACTAAAAGATAGCATATGAAATTACTTTTAAAGTCATTGAAGTCAAATTACATAATCTAAAATTGTACTCTATAGAGTACTGTTCATTGCGTAAATTTTAGATAAGCAAAATGACATTGAAAAATCATAATTAATTTTAGAAAAATCAAAATGAAGTGTTTCAAGTTGCTACATGAAGATAATTTAATCCTATTTTAAAGAAAAATATCTCGTTGACCATGAATTGACCAAGTCAACAATAGTCAATGCTTAAAATTTATTGTCCATCAAACATCATTCCCCTAATTCTAGCATTTTTAGTCCTAACTTTGAAAAATAATATCTCCACGTGTAGACATCCAAATGAGATGTTCTACATATCAAATCAAATATAGGTATGTCTACTATTCACTAGTAAAATATTGTACATTTATTCATCTATTTACTATTTTTAATCGGAGACACAAAAAGATGCTGCACAAAAGTGGCATTGTTCATGCTTAAATATATATTACATGCTATTGTTTATTTACAATATATACCAACAAATGAACAAGCTGTAAAGTAACCAGAAATCTTCAATTGGCCTTGCCTCTACCATGAGATAGGCCTGTTGTGTTTGGGGATAAGGTAGAGGTGAGATTTCTAGAAAAATCTCAATAGCAAATGATACCACAAACAATGTATGCAAGAATATGCTTAGTGTTAAATATACTTGCTTTACTATGATCATGCTTGCATAATGACATATATATGCTTCCATGATCTTACTTATAACATATAACTATAGCATAACAAGAAACATAGCATTTTCAATTATGCATGCTTCACATAATCAAGACAAGTCAACAGCATATTAACAACACTAAAGCAATAAGTATACAAGTTTAGGTGTAACTTCACTACCTGTCGGATAGCTCTTCCTTAGTCCTTAGCCTTTGCTTTGGGGTTCCTTCTTTATACAAGCCATAGTCTATATATATGGCATAATAATATTTTCACTATTATTCCATCTAGTATATTTCAACTAAACTTAAGCTTAACTTAAGGTAATTTCCTTAACCCGACAAGCCCCTAACTTTCTTTTTACTCACGGCTAGTCTTATCAATAGATATTTCATAATTCTAACTATTAAAACTATAAGAACAATCCTATAATTTATTAGAGAAGAGACTAACATTGGTTACTTACTTCAATCCTAAGCTTACTGAGTCCCTAAGCTCCTTGGATTGCTTATAGCTCAGTCGGATCTCCTCCTTTTTCTTCCTTTCTTTATCTCTTTCTCTCTTTTTCTTCTTGCTTTCCATGGTGTGGAATGGAATGATGGAGGGTGAGGGCATTTATAGGTGGAGTGAATTAGAATGGATGGTCCAGATCAAATTGCAATGAACGGCTTAGATCGCTTGCTTGCTCACCAAGTAACACCTGTATAATCATGATGACACCATCCCCCTTATGTTATCATGCTAGGGGGCACCTTGTGTGGTTCCCACAACGACACCTCACATGGTGAGTCATCGCTTCTGGAAACTTCTGGGTTACTCTAGAGTAATCTAGTATATTTTGTCCAATTATGTACAATCTTACACCGTATAACAGAGATTTCTTCTAAATTTTACTAAATTACTGCTTCAGTGTATTGAGCCCATCTCTTTAGTGCTATTCTAAGCCCACTTAGACCCAACTCTTCTACTGCTTAAATTTCACTATCCAGATATCAGGGTTCCACGAACTCTCGTCAAAATTTACTAAAACATGAATAAATTTTTCTACATAGCTCCTTTTAGGATTCCTTCAATTCCCTAACCTTTTACTTTATAGGATGCACCTTCCTATAACTTGTCATTTATATATGAGGTCCAAAATGTATGATAAAAAAATTTGGACAACTTTCATGAGTTTAGATCTATATCAACTATATAGAACCTCAAATAATTATTCTGGATCGCATTACATTTTAGTCCTAAATTTTAGTCACATTATATTGACTCTAATAATTTTCTCTATCTCTTAAAAAATTTGGGATTGAAATGCTTCCAAACAATTTTTAGCTATCTCTAACTCAATTTCCTCATAATTACCATTTTTACCTCAAAATTTGACAAATTACACTTTAGTTCTTGAACTTGTTAAATTCCAATTTGGTCCCTTACTATAATTTTTTATAATTATACTTTGTGACCCATAACTTATCTTTACATTTATTTTAGGCCTAAGGACTTTTCTAATTTACACTTAAATCCTTAAACTTTACACTATTTACAATTTATTCTTAAACTTTTATTATTTACAATTTAGTCTCTAAACTTTCACTATTTATAGTTTAGTCCCTAAAAATTTGTATGTTTATGGGACTTCTGTTCAAAGAGATCTGGTAGCCTATCTATTTCAGGCTACTTTTTGGGTCTCTGGACCTAAAAATTGGAATATTATAATTCTTCCCTCTTAAAATAAATTTCATCGTCAAAATTTAATTAGTACCTTAGTCAAATTATCTTGGATATATATATCCTCTTCTATTTTATGACTACCTTAGTCAAATTATCTTGGAATCTTGGATATATATATCCTCTTCTATTTTATGACTACCTTAGTCAAATTATCTTGGATATATATATCCTCTTCTATTTTATGACTAAAGCTTGGGGTATTTCTCTCTTATCTTGATATTTGGCGGAATTCTCTTAACATCTATAAAACTTCATATCTTTCTTGTGCTACTATGCTCCCTTTTATCGTAGTAAACTAAATCAGAGTCAAATTCTACTTCTTTCTGTTGCTTGCTTACTTGTCATGCATCTATTCGTTTATGGACATGCATGGGTCATGATGACCCATATGCTAATAGGAGTAGAAATATGTTCAACATATAACAGAGTACTAATAAGAAGACCTAGTTGCCCCATATAGTAATACATTACAAATGAAATGATCGGCGCCCGAGTCACATATCACATATATTTAGTGATCGTTATATCATCTCTTTAATCATCTCATGTGACTTCCTTGACTCTGCTCTAGTCAGGGCAAAACTATTTTATGTGCTTGGAGTCTCTCACCAATTGTTCTGCAAACACTCGCACATAAAATGTTCTAGCCTGCCACATCTGTATCAATTTTTGGACCTGCCAATCAAAACTTATCTCTGTGGTCTCTACCACCTATCTCATATCTCTTAGGTTTTGATTACATGTTTATACTTCCTAACTCATTAACTCTTCTATTCTTAATTTCTCTATTAATCTTATAACTTTTACCCTTTCTAGGCATTGCAAGTTTTTCTCTATAATCTTGCATACCTCCATCGCTTTGTTAAACCTTTACAACTACCTGGAAAGAATTCTTTCTTACATCACATAATTTAATCTGTAAGTCACTTGCTCAGTCGTACATCTCTCATAATTTATTTGGATGAACTCGACTAAGTATTTATTAAAAAAGGTTCCTAAGGTTCCTCTTACCATGTCTTATCACTTAAACTTAGTATCACGCTCATCTCTATCCGACTTAGGAAAATCCTTTCTCATAAAACTACTTAAGACTTCCCAAGTGAGCGGGTATTCTTTGCCTATAGGGTAATATTTATACTTCTTTACTGTCTCGTATCATTAGTTTAGGCCATATACTAGGTAGGTCTTTAGGCAAGCCTCAATCTAGCATTTACTTCTTTCATTCAAAACCAAAACTAGTAAGACGAAGTCTTTTGTAGTATAGACCCATTCCGAATTATCATATAGAGGATATACTTTTAAACATCTCTTTAAATTAATCACCTGCATCCTGGTGCATCGTACTATCTGGCTTTCCTGGACCTTGTACCAATCCTCTAGCTGAAGAACTTCAGCAAGGTTGGTGCCTTCATTCTCATCATTTATGCAGTATCTGGTTGCTGCTGTTAGGTACACATAATGATTTTGGTTTGTTCTCCTATCAATACCTCAAACTACTGTTGTAGCTTCCTTAACCTTGGACTGGTCAGCTTATGTATCTATCAGTAAAGGAAACTGGTCCCCGGACGTTATCCTACTCATTCAAGCCACATTGTGCTGAGAAACACGAGACATCTGAGGTAATGGCTGACTAAGATTAGTCTATCATAGTCCTATCCTTGAAGACTACCTTGTAAAGTTGTAAGGCTCGGGGTATAGTTTACTTATCTAGGTGTCACTATCTCTTGACTGAATCTTTCTCTAAGCAGTGAACATCATCCCCACATCTTACTCTAGGGAGGGAATCTCTTTGGTTCACTAAGGATTAAAATCTCTAACTTGTTTAAGGGGGTCAATCTAACTAAATCAGAGTATTCTAAGCCAGAACCTTATGTTCTGTTCTAGAATCTTATGCTCTGAAACTAAAATGTAACATCCTTAATTTTTCACATCTTATGGACCAAACGGTAACATTTGAAACCATTTTTAAGGTCATTGAAGTCAAATTGTAATTGTACTATATCAAGTACTGTTCACTGTGTAAATTCTAAATAAGCGACCTAACTTCGAAACATAATAATTAATTCTAGAAAAATTAAAACGAAGTGTTCAAGTTTCTACATGAAGATAACTTAATCCTATTTTAGGGAAAAATATCTGGTTGACTATGAATTGACCAAGTCAATGCTTAAACTTTACTATTCATCCAACGTCATTCCCCTAATTCTAGCATTTTTGTCCTAATTTTGAAAAATGAAATCTCTACGTGTAGACATCCAAATGAGGCGTTCTATATATCAAATCAAATATAGGCATGTCTACTGTTTATTGGTAAAATATCCCATCTACTATTTTTAATTAGAGTCATAAAAAGATGATGCATAGAAGTGGTACTGTTCATGCATAAATATACATTACATGTTATTGTTTATTTACAATATATACCAACAAATGAACAAGCTGTACAGTAACCAGACATCTTCAATTGGCCTTACCTCCCCCATGAGATATGCCTGTTATGTTTGGGGATAAGGTAGGGGTGAGATATCTGGGGAAATCTTAGTAGCAAACAGTACCATAAACAATGTATGTAAGAATATGCTTAGTGTTAACATGTTTGCTTTACATGATCATGCTTGCATAATGACATATACATGCTTATATGATTCTTAATTATAACATATAACCATAGCATAAAAAGAAACATAGCATTCTCAATCATACATGCTTCACATAATCAACATAAGTCAACAGCATATTAACAATACTCAAGCAATAAGCATATAAGTTTAGGTATAATTTTACTACTTGTCAGGTAGCTTTTCTTTGGTCCTCAGCCTTTGCCCTAAGGTTTCTTCTTTATACAAGCCATAACCTATATATGGAATAATAATATTTTCACTACTATTCCATCTAGTATATCTTAACTTAACTAAAGCTTAACTTGAGGTAATTAATTAATTTCCTTAACCCAACAAGCCCCTAACTTTCTTTCTACTCACTACTAGCCTTATCAAGAGAGATTCCATAATTCTAATTATTAAATCTATAAGAACAATCCTATAATTTATTAGAGCAAAGACTAGGATTGGTTTTTTACCTCAATCCTAAGCTTACTGAGTTCCTAAGCTACTTGGATTGCTCCTAACTCGGTCGAACCTCCTCCTTTTTCTTCCTTTCTTTATCTCTTTCTTTCTCTCTTTCTCCCTTCTTCTTGCTTGCTATGGTGTGGAATGGAATGGAGGGTGGGGTATTTATAGGTAGAGTGAAATAGAATGGATGGTCCAGATCAAATCGCGATGAACGGCTCAAATCGCTTACTTAGCTTGCTCACCATATAACAGTTGCATCATCATGATAACACTATCCCCTTATGTCATCATGCTAGGTGGCATGGTGAGTCATTGCTTATAGAAATTTATGGGTTACTCTATAGTAATCTTGTACATTTTGTCCAATTCTGTACAATCTTGCACCGTATAAGAGAGATTTCTTTTAAATTTTACTGAATTATTGCTTCAGTGTACTGAACCCATCTCTTTGGTGCTATTCTGAGCCCACTAAGAACCAGCTCTTCTACTACTTAAATTTTACTATCCAGATATCAAGCGTCCATGAAATCCCATCAAAATTCATTAAAACATTAATATCATTTTCTACAAAACCTTTTGCTTTAAAGGACACACCTTCTTATAACTTTTCATTTATATCTGAGGTTCAGAAGGTCTAATAAAAAATTTGGACAACTTTCAGGATTTAAGATCCATTTCAACTATCTAGGACCTTAAATAATTATTCTGGGTCACATAATATTAACCATAATAATTTTCTCTATCTCATGATAAAATTTGAAACTAAAATGCCTCTGGGTAGTTTTTGGTCAGCTCAGACTCAATTTTCTTATAATTACCATTTTTTGTCCTCAGATTTGACAAATTGAACTTTAGTCCTTCAATTTGCTAAATTTCACTTTTGTCCCTTATTATATTTTTTATAATTACACTTTATGGCCTATAACTTATATGTACATTTATTTTAGGCCTTGGGACTTTTCTAATTGACATTAAATCCTTAAAATTTCCACTATTTATAATTTAATTCCTAGACTTTCACTATTTATAGTTTAGTCCTTAAATTTTTACTATTTACAATTTAGTCTCTAAAAATTCTTCATATATTTTTGGGATTTTTGCTCAAAGGGGTTTGATAACCTCTATATTTTAGTCTACTTTCTAGGTCTTTAGGCTTAAAAATTATGATATTATATTTTTAACTAGAGAGAGTACTTCACATGAATTTAAAAGCTATGTTTGGCCCAATGGTAAGGAGAAGAGGGGAGGAATTGTAATGAAGGGGAGGGCAGAGATGAGAAGGAAATAAATTTTTGTATTATCTTATTTGGATTGTTGATAAAGAGGGAGGGGAGGGGAGGGATTTTAGTGTTATATTGTTTGGTTTAGGAGGACAGGGGAGGGAAAATACGTTTATATAGATAGCTTTACCCTTATTTCATTTAAGTTGTATTTTAACAAAATTGCTAAAATGTTCAATAAATATAATTATAAATCACATTTAATATATAAAATTAATAATTTTATAATTTAAAAAATGAAATAACTATAATTGAATTTATTATTTAAAAATACTAATAATTAGTATAATAACATTAAACTATTTCAAAAATGAATAACATTCTTACCCAAGTAGCCAAGTCAAAGAAATGAATGATTAAATCTAAAACTTATAATTATTTTCCATGAAACAAAAAGCTTTATCAAATGTTGAGTGAAATTTAAACCAAATATTTTAACATGTTTCTCTCCACCTCAAACAGAAAATAACACTGTGTGTGCATGAGAAGAGAGAGAGTGAACAAACAGCATAGAGCGAGAGGAACAGAAGAAGCAAAGAGGTGAGAGTGTAAAAAGAGAAGATAATAGTTTAGGAATATAAAAAGTAATCATAGGTAAAATGGTCCAAACATGTGAAAATATTACCCATTTTCTCTAAATCCCCCACTTTTGGAGGTGAAAGGAGGAAAATGGACTCCTAAAAATTTTATGTTGCTAAGAGGAGGAGAGTAAAATCCCCCATTCCTTCTAAATCCCTCATACTAAACAAGTCCTTGAGTACTAGATAGTGGGTAACTTATTTGTTGTATTGGAACGAACCTTTGTAACTTTAGGTGACTCTTTTGTATACATGGATATTATACTGTATGGTTTGATCCTATTTAAAACTAGTGATTTATACTTACGCATTGCGTGGGATGATTTCACATTAACGTATGCATCTTAGACAATTAGCTAGAAAATTTGTACGCTGTTATATTCACTTTAAGCAACATATTCATGCTTCACACATACAATGAGTGAAGGTACTCCTGTACATGAATGCAATAACATTACATTGGTTGTCAAAACTAAGGTACAATCTTTTGTACGAAGTTATGTATTAGGGAAGAGACTTGACACATTGTCCAATCATACCAAACCCACAAATGTATGCTGCCAAACTTGATGTTAAGATTTAATGGGGAAAAAATAATATGTAGTGATTGCAATAATTGGCAAAGTTAACTTCCTTGCACAATTGGTCCCCATCTATATCCAACCAAAAAGCCATGTACGAATAATATTATCACACAAGCAAACAAAAAAATTGATGCATGACAATTTATAGTGTGTACTAAACCTATTTACATGCTGTACAACTTAAACAACAATAAAGGAACGGTTCAAATTAGTAAATGTATCAAGAAATAATGAATTGTTTAATCTACAAGCATGATAAATTCATTAACTAACTTCATTTATATTCAGTGAGTGAACGCGCAAATCCATTTCGCACTATGCATAAAATTAACGGCATGAAATACTAATATATAGTGAAATACTTAAGCTTGATAAATGAACACCTTTACAAAGGTGATTGATAATCAATTAGCTTAGGGTCCCAGATTGCTGAAAATCTCCTTGTAAATGACATTTGTGGTTGTCCTCTTCTCATGCTCACTATTTTCAAGAACATATATTTGTAGACCTTCCATGCTTTATACTCTTGAAAGTGTGACATATAGTTGTCAATGAGTGAACACTAGCTTCTAGAGATAAATACCTACTTTGCGCAATGATTGACCTGGCTTTTGTTTATTGTCATCACAAAACATATTGTTATTTTTTTACCAAAAAATAGAATGCTATTGCGAATTGCCTTCTTTTCATTCGAAATGGCCACCATGTCTTGGAAGGATTCATATCCATCCTATAGATAAGAACCTTTTGATTTGGATGAGAACAATTGAAAGTAATTACCTCAATAATAGATGCCCCAAGCTATGTTATATGTAGGCATGTTCAATTGCATAATCTTGCAGCTTGATCAATGTTCCTTAATAACATTATTGGTGATCCCACCTTTAAAGAAAGCTTATGAGCTGTGAGACCAGAGCTATCAATTGTGTTCAGGAAATCTGTTGTGTAAAAGTTATCAAAGGTATCCTCATCCTTTATTGCTTTACAGACTAAATCACTACTGAAACACTCCTCAGCTTCACTAGGCAATAATCATAACACATAGCCGTTAAGCTCATTCACCATATCAATGTTGGGGCAAGAATTGCCTTATCATTAAAGTACTCATTGCTACCTAGATGAAAAAGTAGATTGTCATAAGTTAACTTAGAAATTGCTTCCACTGGGTTGTTAGATAGAGTGATAAACAATTCAGGTGGAATTTTTATCTCTGCTGATCTATCGTTTGTGCTTCCTAAATTCCCATCGCCTACATCTAATAGCCACTTGAAAAACTTCTTCAGGTTATCATCTTCACTATTAGCTTTATTAGAAATTAAATGCATGTTCCGTGTTAGATGGAAAATTCAGCAATGATTCTATACATATGATGAATTGATGCATGAGTTGACAATGTTTGCTCTTGTCCCTTTATGAATAATTGTAGTATTTTCCTGATGTCACCACCCATAACAACACACTTACCACTAAAAGGTGAGCTACAATGCATAACATCTCTTGGTAACTGATCAAAAGATTCAATGCAATGTAGTTGAACAATTAGAGTATCATCCCATATTATCAAGCTTGTACTTTTGATTAAGTTAATAAGGGCAAAATTATGTTTGATTCAGCACATTGAGTTTTCATTTATTTCAATAGGGATTACAAATCTTGAGTGTGTTGTTCTACTTGATGATAATAACGTTGACACTATGCCACTAGAAGCACGATTAACACAACTTCACCTGATGCATGCAATGTTGATGCTAATGTGTTCCAAAGGAAAGTCTTTCAAGTTCCACCATAACCATGTACAAAGAAAAAACCACCAGAGTAGCTAATAAGTTCATTCATAACTTGGTCATAGATGTACCTCTATTAAGAGTTCATGCTACTTACGAGTTTATCAACTACATGCTATAGGTCATCTCGATCATAAGATAACTACTGTAAAAGTATATTATTTGTTACATTAATGATGTTTTCATCTGTTGGTAGTGGAAAGGATGAGAAATATTGTAGGCTTTTGCTATTCTTCTACAACATATCATGTATCTCCATAAAGATGCTTGTGCTTGTCCTTGGAATTGATAACCACATTTATACAAGAGGAAAGAGTGCATCAATATAAATTGTATATTACTTTATTATGTCAACCTATTTAATACATGGTAGTAAATGAATTTAGTCACCTGATAAAGAATGGTCATTGGGAGATATGTATAGTAGATCTTCTGACAGGTAGTTTAAGCATAGATTCCAAACATGATTATGTCATTGTATACAACAACATAACAACATGGTCATGAAGAGCTTCTTGAGTAAATTTCGTGTTGACCAAATTGCTACTTCTCTTATGCCAACAATAAAGTCAGAGTCATCATCCAATAAATCATAGGCAAAACATGCTTTCATGAAACTACTATGGACTACACCATTCACTATTTTTATTTCATCATAAGAACATGAATCCCTTACTTTAGAGAGTAATATACGCAAATAGTACAATTCTCAGGAGTTAGGTGATGCATGGCTAATATGAGCTCTACTAATATACAGTTATTCCATTTCATACATTTGGGCATTTCTTGTGCTTTCAACCATATCCTCAAAATTTGTGTTTCTCTTGGTGGGTCAGTTTTTGGTGTTTCAAATTTCATACAAATGCACACCACTACCCACACTAGTTTTCTTTCCTCTCATGTTTTCTCCTCAATCAAACCTAGCGTTGGTGCTAGTAGGTGCTAAAATTTGAAATTCAAATTCGAATTCTTTCACAAAACTTCCCCCTCAACTTTGAAATATCTATATATAATCGTTGTGACATGCAAGCATTCCACTGATGATGTTCGTGGGATAAGAAAGATGTTTCTAGGTACCCTAACAGTGTATCCGCACATATTTATTTTCATTTTTGTGTTGATGTTTTTGTTAACAATTAACAATACATATAATGGAAATACGTTTAGGAAGAATCGAGAACCATAGGATTCAAACTCAGTATACCTTCTTGTTAGGAAGAATTGAGCATCGTGGGATTCAAACTCAATATACTTTCTTGAGTCATATGATATATATGACACTTAGTACCTCCCAACTTGATCTATCTGCTCTTTAGAAACTCACTCATTTGTTTAGACTTGCATTTTCACTTGAATTTTTATACCAAGACATGACTACTAGCTTCTTGTCATATTCCTAATTTTCTTTATCTAGTATGTATGCAAAATATGTATTTAATAGATATGAAATTCTATAAGGAAAATGTTGCAATTTAATGGACAAAAATGATTAAATTGCAATATTGAAAAGTATTAAGAAAAGGAAAGACCTTAGGGACGAAATTGGAGTTTTGGAATTTGAAGTGAGAGATCAAAATAAAATTTTATAAATTTAGGGACTAAAGTATAATTTATCAAATTCAGGGGTAAAATTGTAATTATTAGAAAATTGAGCTAGAAAATGCCCAAAACTGCCCAAAAATATTACAGTATCAAATTTTACTAACAAATATATAATGGTAATTGTGTCAGACATATTTTTTCAGAATTTTGATTTAAAGTCCCAGATAATTTATATTAATTCTTAAAGTTTGAAAGTTATTACAGGACCTTCTGGACCTCCTAATCAGATAAAATTTTACAAAAGATTCCCATAATTAATATAATAATTTATGAAACTCACAACTCACAACATAATTAATATATGTAGAATTTATAATAGAATTTACAGTGAACTAAAATACCCTATAAATACTTTTAAATGAAGTTTCTTAGGAATTAAACCTATAAAGGTATTAGATCCAATTAAAGGCCTAAGTTGGCATACCATAGGCTCAGTAATATACTCTAACAGTTATGTGGGCTAGTGTTCAAAAAGACCCTAACAAGTACAAAATTTTACCCATGTTATAATATTGAACAAGAGATAAATGGAGGACATTTTGGTCCTATAGACACAGTCAAAAGGTCAAAAGGGACATAAGATTTACCAGAGTCAGAGTATATCCTAATAAAGTGTAAAGAAGAATAAAATGACACTTATGACATTAGGGTTAATACATTATAAAATAATGAATCAAGGGCATTTCAATCATTTTCTAAGGGATGGTAAGCAAGTAAATACCGAGTCTAACAATGTCAATAGTAGAAAAAAATCTAGACACTAGATTTAATGACATAATACATATTCTAGAATATTATAATAATTAGAATTAGAAAACAGTCTGATTTTTGTACAACTGACTGAATCAATACCGGATTGGATTGAAATTTTTTTCTATTAATATTTTGCTATGTGTTATGCCAAACAATATCTTATATGATGTCATGGATGATGTCATTTTGGACTTGGTGGGCAAGAAAAGTTGGAAGAATAAATATGGACCCTTAGATTAAATAGTGTTTGGATTAATCTTGGTCTTCCATTTTCATCCAAACTTTTCTATAAATACCCCTTAACAACCTATTTTGGAAGCCACTAGGAACCTTAGGAAAACTCTGCCAAAATTAATTTTGAGCTAGGAGAAAGCATATAACTTGGAGCAAAAAGACAAGGAATTGTTTCCTTTGATCTTGGACTTTATTCTAGGAAGTTTGCTCTTGGTTTTAAGTGATTTTTATAGAAATTTCCCTTCGGTATTACTGCTAGACGTGCTGCTCATATGTGGTGAGAATATGAATTTTATGTTATAGATAATGTAGACAAGTTTAAACAAGTTAGAATCAAGTAGTATTAGCTTAGAAATTCAAGTATGCATGTAATCAGGGTTTTGTGTTATTGGCTGCCACTGTATGAATCACTGTTTATATGTGAGAATTTCATTATTTTGATATTTCCATTGGGTTTAAAATGGAAAAATTGTGTGGGGTAAAGTAAAGAAACAAGTATTGGAAGCATTGTAATTAAAACGAGAATTTTTAAAAATAAATGGGTAGGTTTCAATACTATACAACAACCAAGGAAGGAGTTTGAATTTGGAAATTCTAACTTCATAATTGGATTCTACGTGAAAAAATTATGTGGAAATGGATCATGAGAATTTATTTTGGAATAATGAAAGTATAAGACATAAAATGGACAAAGAATAGAACCTAGTAAGAACTTAGTCTTGGAATTGTATTGGAACTAAGTTATAACTTGCTATTACTTTATAATGGCTAGGTTTTGACATTTGTTAGGAAAGAAGACTATCTCAAAGCTTAACATGGATAGCATAAGAGGTAGCACGAATACCTAACTATAATCTTATGGTTGTTTGATTTTTATACTTACTTGTTAGTTATGATATTTAGTTGAGCTTAAGATGATGCTATGATAATGACATATGAATGGATGTAACTCCTTGCAAGATATGTCATGACAATATGCATGTTAGAGTTTGCTTATGTATGATCATGAAGTAACTCCTATATCATGATAACATGTTAGGTGTTTAATCAAGCATGCATGATATTATAGTTTGTATGACTTTCTATTGGGATTTGAATGAAATATGATTCTTTCCATATCAATAACCATGTTATAGGTGCTAGAACCTCAAAGGGAAAATGGTTAAATTTGAATGAATGAACTTGTATTATAAGATAATTTGGTTATACAACATTATATAATGCAATAGTACATTATGGTATGTATATAATATAAGGCAATAACCTTATGAGGGTATTTTCAGTGACTTAATGTACGAGTTATGATGTGAAATTTGGTATAAATATATCTAAGATACAAAGATTTAAATGGACACCAAGAATTCCTCAATTGGTTAAGTTTTCGATTTAATATAATTTTTCAATTTTAGAAATAAAATCTAGAATGAGGTAAAATGAGTTCTAGAGGCAGTGAGGTTCAGATGACAATTTCAAAATAGCAAATGAAAGAATTTTTCCATAAACTTTTATAAGCTTAAATAAAACATTTTGAGCTTTAAATCCATAGGTAACAAGCCTCATTTGGATAAGTAAGCAAGGAGAAATAATTTTTTGAAGTTAAGGCAAGAAAACTGGAATTTCCAGATTTACCAAATGAAGAATAGTTTTTAACGAATAAACCGTATTCACTTGGACAATGAAACTTCAATTTTATATTTTTCCTTCAAAGTTTAATGAAAGAGCTTTTAATATAAATTTAAACCACTTTAGTTTATTTTTTAGATTTAATTATGAATTTTTAAAGTTGGATATGAATACTGAATTACCAAATTAAACAGTACCTGGAGTTTAATTTTTGAAAATTCACTTTTTCAAGTTAAAGAGGTTTTAAAGTGGTTCAAACTACTTCCAATTGAGTATATTAGTAATATAGAGATAAATTATCACAAATTATCATAATTGACCCTAAGATAGTGGGTGTAGGATAAAGATGGCTATACATATATTAGGATCAGAGACAATAGATAATCAAGTGACCTTATACCTGAGGTCATATGTTCAGATATATCCAGTTTAGCTTCAAAAAAGCAACTTCTATTGGATCTAGAGAAATTTTGGCTTCCAATGATTGATAATTCAAATTCCAAGGTCTTTAGTTTAGATAGATATGATAGTTCATCAGAAGAGTCTAATGATATGGATAGGATATCCAAAGAACCTATTACAACCCCTCGTTTATAGGTTGTACACCCATATATGCTAGAACCAGACCCTAACCCTGTACCTGATACAATTTATATATATGAGAGAGGTATACTGTACCTTGAACCATTATGACTAGATGAGTTTCATTCCTAAGTTTTAGGTATGATAGACCCTATTCCTAGGAAACTTGCCAGTCTAAATATTCCTGGACCTAGTCAATTACCTAACCAGACAGATGTACCAGGTTCTAGTCAACCTAGAGTAGTGATACATATAGAGTCTAAAGACAAAGAAATAGAAACTGCATAGGAAGTTAATGAAGAACAATTCAAGAAGGCCATGGAATTAGCTAGGTAGTTGTATGATTTAGCCCAATGTTTGGTTAGAGAGGTGAACCAAAATTATAGGATCTATCAATATTTTTTAGTTAGAGTATGGAAAGCCTATCAAGCCTTTCATTGAGATACTCTTGCTTTGGAAGATTGGGTTAATATCATGGATGGTATTTTGCCTACAACAGAGATCTAGAGATCAAGATTATACTGATGTTTTACTAAAGAACATCCAAATTCTATACCAAAATAGATCTTTCTAGTGGAGTTTACTAGTAGACTTTTCAGAAGGCATGATGTGATAGGAAACTCTTGTATGACAATGTTGTATGTGTAAATAAGTCATGTATAACAGATATATACATGTATGACAGTATGAAAGCTATGTGTGAAAGATATGTACATGTATGAGAAATGAGACATGATAGCATGTATATATATGATGTTTTGAAACTGCTTGTACATCATGTTTATAATGAATATGAGTTATGTTATTTATTTTATTCGTTCTCATATTTAGATAGTAAACAATATGTTTATAACTAGAAGAACATTTTTACCTGACCCAGAAGTACACCAAAGAGAAATGAGTAGAACAACAATAGATCTTATTCAGCTTGTACTAGAACGGTTAGATTAACAACAAAGAACAATGAAAGAGATGAGAGTGACTCAAGCTTGACAAGTTGAGAAAAGAGATACAGCTATTACAGCAATAGTAGCAACTGCAGTAATAAATCTACAATGGCAGCCTAAGGTATAGGTAGTCATAGGGCCACAACCAATATGTGAACAAATACTGCCTGAGAGGCAGGCAAGACCTGCTGTAGACCCAGGAGACATCCACAATGGATCATAAGGTTTTTTTGACATATCCTCCTTCTTTTGACAGAACTTTTGACGTGCATGCTGTAGAAGAATGGGTCAACCGTCTAGAGAAGATTTTCAAAGTTCTTAATTGCCCAACAGAGTATAAAGCTCATATCAATCTATAAGTTAGAAAGGGATGCTGACATATGGTGGAGAAACACAAAAATTATTCTATAAGGCCGTGAGACTCCGGTTACTTGGAAAATATTCCAAAAATAGTTAGTTAAGAAGTATTTTCCCCTTTCTATCTGAGATGAGAAGGAAGCAAAGTTCTTAACCCTATGCCAGGGTGAGAGGGAACCATTCGATTAGTATCTAACAAAGTGTATTTGCCTCTCCTATTATTCTACCTACCTTAGACAAGTTAACAATGAGAGGTGGACAACATAAAAGCTTATCAGGGGATTAAACTCAACCCTGAAAGAAAGGATTGCTCCTAGATAGTTACAGAAGTTTAATGAAGTAGTAGAGGCTTGTCGTATCACTGAGAATAGTTTGAATCACAGAATGACAACCTGAACAGTCTCTAAGAATGAGGGCTCAGTAGTTAAATTCAATCCAATAGGGCCTCAAGTCAAGGGAACAATTTTAACAAGAAGCGAAAGAGGTCAAAGTGTGGTAAAGGGTTTAAGAGAGGAGCAAGGCAAGGAGGCACAAGCTACTAATCTCAACCAAGAGAATGTGATAAGTGTGGTAAGAATCATGGGAGTAAGCCATGCTTATCAAGTCAGAATGTGTGCTATAACTATAGGAAATTGGGACATTATGCTAAGTAGTGTCCACAGAATGCTAAGGGGTCAAGAGTACAGACACAAGGAAAAGTATTTGCCTTTACTCAAGAGGAAGCACCACAGTCACCTGATATGATACAAGGTACGATTAGAGTTAATGATTGCCTTGTGAATGCTATGTTTGATTCAGCGCCAGTCATTCATTCATATCATATAACTTTGCTGGGTAATTAGGTCTCCCTATCAGTACTCTACCATATGATATATGTGTTTTTACTCCTACTAGCTCTAGAGTAATTATTAAACATGCATGTTTAAACTGTTTTATCGAATATGAGCATTGTTGCACTACATTAAACATGATATGCTTGCTATTCCATGATATTGATGTCATTATTGGTTTAAACTGGTTGTCTTCCCAAAATGCACTCCTTGATTACAAGAACAAAACCTTAATCCTTCCTCATATAGAAATGAATTCCCATACTAATATTAAGTTAAACTTTATAACTGAGGCCCAAGCGGACAAATGCTTACGTAGGGGTTGTCAAGGGTATGTATTATTCTTCTCAGTACAATTTGAGGTTGAAGAAGGGATTCATGATATTCTGATAGTTAGTGAATTTCTTGAAGTATTTCCTAAATATATTAAAGGGCTACCACCAAAAAGTAAATTGGAGTTTGCGATTGACATCGTACCTAGAGCAGGACCAATATTTAAGGCCCCTTACAGAATGGCTCCTAATGAGATAGTAGAACTGAAGAAGCATATTGAAGAGGTTCTTGAGAAGGGTTTCATCAAACCTAATGTCTCACTATGGGGTGCTCTGATACTATTTATCAAGAAGAAAGATGGTAGTCTTAGATTGTGCATAAACTATCAAGAGTTGAATAAGATTACTAGCAAGAATAAATATCCTCTTCCTAGAATTGGTGATCTTCTGGATCAATTAGCTGGTGCTAAAGTGTTATCTAAAATTGATATAAGATCAGGTTATCATCAATTGAGGATTAAGATAGAAGGTTTTTCAAATACAGCTTTCAGAACATGATACTGACATTATGAATTCTTGGTGATGCCAATTGGATTGACAAATGCGCTTGCCATATTCATGGATTCTATTAATTGGATTTTTAGTCTGTATCTAGACCAGTTTATGGTAGTTTTTATAGATGACATTCTAGTATATTCAAAGACTCTAGAAGAGCATGAACATCATCTGAGGATTGTCCTTAGTATTTTAAAAGGCAAGAGTTATATGCCAAACTAAACAAGTGTGAATTCTACCTTAGAGAAGTTAAGTTCTTAGGCCACGTTATCTCACAAGGAGTGGTTATTAATCCCAGCAAAGTAAAAGCAGTCTTAAACTAGGAATAACCAAAGTCAATAATATAAATTAGAAGTTTCCTTGGGTTAGCTTTATTAAGGACTTTTCTTAGACATCTCTTCTATTGACCAAGCTTACTAGAAAGGGTTAACTATTTCAGTGGAATGAGAAATGTGAGGCGAGTTTTCAAGAATTAAAACATAAGTCTTATGTTGATTATTCATGATCATACTCAAACTTATATAGTTTACACGGATACTAGTAAGAAAGGATTAGGATGTGTTCTTATGCGGCAAAGTTGAGTAGTAGCATATGCTTCATGGTAGCTCAAACCTCTTGAAGAAAATTACCCTACTCATGATCTAGAGTTAGCAGTAATAGTTTATGTTCTTAAAATATGAAGGGATTTTTTGTATAGGATAACCATTGAGTTGTATTGTGATCACAAAAGTCTCAAGTCTTTGCATGATCAGAAGGAGTTAAATAGGAGACAATGTAGATCCATGAAGTTACTAAAAGATTATGATATACAAATCAAGTACCATCAAGGTAAGGCCAATGTGGTGGCAGATACTTTAAGTAAAAAAGTTGTGCAACTAGCTTTACTAATGATCAAAGAGCAGGAACTATTAAAGAAATTCAAATATTGTTATTCTCTATACTAGATGCAAGTAATGGATACACAAGGAAAAACCCAAGTAACTACTTTGCTCTATGAAAAGATCATAAATGCATAAACACATGATTGTTTAGCAAAGATTTTTAAAGACAAAATGTTGAAAGTAGAAATGAAGAACTTTGAAACCTCTATGAGTGGATTGTTACAGTTTAGAGGTAGAACATATATGCCTAAAGCAGATGGCTTAATAGAAAAAATTCTAGATAAAGCTCATAAGAGCAAATATATGATACATCCAGGCATGATTAAAATGTATCATGATGTTAAGAATTGATTTTGGTAGCCTAGGATAAAGAAAGATGTAGTAAAATATGTGGCAAAATATCTTACTTGTTAAAAGGTTAAAGTTGAGCATCATAAGCTAGTAGGAAAACTACAACTGCTTGATATTCTAGAGTGAAAATGGGATAGCATCATGATGAATTTTGTAGTAGGTTTGCCAATAACCTTAACAAAACATGATGCTATATGGGTAGTAGTTGATCGGTTAACTAAGTCATCCAATTTCATAGCCATTAATGTAAAGCATTCTCTTGAGAAGCTGGCCAAACTCTACATAAAGGAGATTGTTAGGTTGCACGGTGTCCCGAACAGTATTATTTTAGACAGAGATCCACAATTTATATCAAATTTCTAAAGGGTTTTACATAAATTAAATGGACACTACTCTCATATTTAGCACAGCCTATCACCCGCAAACAGATGGACGGTCAAAAAGGATGATTCAAACACTAGAGGACATGCTGAGAGCCTGTGCTTTAGATTTTAAAGAAAACTAGGATGTTCATCTACCATTAATAGAATTTGCTTATAACATTATTTATCATTCTATCTTCATATGGCTCTTTTTGAAGCATTATACAATCAGAAATGTAGATATATACTATGTTGGACAAAGCTAAGTGAAAGGAGAATGTATGGTCTTGACATAGAATATCAAACTTTAGCTCATATTGATTTGATTAAGAAAAGGTTGTTAGTGGCATAAAGCAGATAGAAAAGTTACGTAAATATTAGAAGAAAGCCGCTAGAGTTTAAGGAAGGTGACTATGTATTCCTCAAAGTTATGCAAACTACAGGAGTTAAATGATTTATTAAAGTTAAGAAGCTTAACTCAAAGTATATTGGATCATTTTAGGTTCTCTCTAAAGTTAGACTAGTAGCTTACAAGCTAGCTCTTCATCCAAATCTTAGTAAAATTCATGACGTATTTCATGTTTCCTAGTGGAAGAAGTATGTACCAGACCCATCACGTGTGATTAAACAAGATGATATAGCGTTGCAAGCAACCTGACATATGAGGTTGGACCAGTATGAATTTGACCAATACAAATTATTGATCGAAAGACTAAGCAGCTATGAAATAAGCAGATTCCTTTAGTCAAGGTGGTCTGGAAAGGATTGACAAAGAATGAAGCTACCTGGGAAGCAGAATAAAGAATAAAGGAAAAATGTCATGAGTTATTGCCTAAGTATGTATTTATTGTAAATTTTGAGGACTAAATTTATTTTAGTGGGAGAGAAATGTCATATCCCCAATTTTCTTCTCTAGTATGTATGCAAAGTCTGTATTTAATATACATGAAATTCTATAAGAAAAATGTTGTAATTTAATGGAAGAAAAGATTAAATTGCAATGTTGAAAAATATTAAGAAAATGAAAGAAATATGAAGGAAAGACCTTAGGGACCAAATTGGAGTTTTGAAATTAGAAGTAAGGGACCAAATTGGAGTTTTGGAATTTGAAGTGAGAGATCAAAATAAAATTTTATAAATTTAGGGACTAAAGTGCAATTTGTCAAATTCATGGGTAAAATTGTAATTATGAAGAAATTAAGCCAACAAAGGCCCAAAATTGCTCAAAAATATTACAGTCCCAAATTTTACCAGTAAATAGAGAATGATAATTAGGGAGACATATTTTTCACAAATTTCGATTTGAGGTCCCAAATAATTGATATTAATTCTTAAAGTCTAGAAGTTATTACAGGACCTTCTGGACCACCTAACCAGATAAAATTTTAGATAAAATGTCTATAATTAACATAATAATTTATGAAACTGACATAACTAAAAAAAGTTATGTAGAATTTATAATAAAATTTAAAGTAAAATAAAATACCCGATAAATACTTTTAAGTGAAATTTCTTGGGAATTAAACCCATAAAGTCATTAGGCCTAATTAAAGGCCCAAGTTGGCATCCCATAGGCCCAATAATAAATCTAATAGTTATGTGGGCTAGTGTTCAGAAAGACCCTAAAAAGTACAAAATTGTAAAAATATCCTTGTGTTGTAATATTGAACAAGAGATGAATGTACATCTTTTTGGTCCTATAAACACAATTAAAATGTCAAAAGAGACACATGAATAATTGATCAAAGTCAGAATATATCCTGATACAGTGTAAAGAATAATAAAATGACAATATGCCCTTAGGGTTAGTATAATGTAAAACAATGAACCAAGGGCATTTTAGTCATTTTTAGGGTATGGTAAGCTGATAAATACCGAGTCTAACAATGTCAATAGTAGGCAAATTCCAGACACTAGATTTAATGATAGAATATTGTCATTTTATTCTAACTTCATATTTGGATTTGGAAATTCTAACTACATATTTGGATTCTACACAAAAAATTATGTGGAAATAGACCATGAGAATTTATTTTGGAAAGATAAACGTATAAGATATAAAATAGGCAAAGAATGGAACCTAGGAATAACCTAGTCTTGGAATGTATTGGAACTAAGTTATAACTTGCTATTACTTTATAATGGCTAGGTTTTGACATTTGTTTGTAAAAAAGACATCTCAAGGAAAGCTCGACAAGGATAGTATAAGATGTAGCAATAATACATAGCTATAATTTTATGGTTGTTTGATTTTATGCTTGCTTGTTAATTATATTTTTGGTTGAGCTTAAGATGATGCTATGATGATGATATATGAATGGATGCAACTCCTTGCAAGATATGTCATGACAATATGCATGTTAGAGTTTGCTTATATATGATCATGAACTAGCTCCCATATCATGATAATATATTAGGCATTTAATCAAAGCATGCATGATATTATAGTTTGTATGACTTTCTATTAGGATTTCAATGAAATCTGATTCTTTCCATATGAATAACCATGTTATAGGTGCTAGAACCTCAAAGGGGAAAAGGTTAAATGTGAATGAATGAACTTGTATTATAAGATAATTTGGTTATAAGACATTATGGAATGCAATAGTACATTATGGTATGTATGTAATATAAGGCAGTGACTTTATGACAGTATTTTCAGTGACTTTACATATGAGTTATGATGTGAAATTTCACATGAATATAGCTAATATATAGATCTTTAAATGGACACCAATAATGCCTCAATTGGTTAATTTCAATTTAATATGATTTTTGAGGTAAAACTAGTATCCAGATTTGAGGTAAAACTAGTATCCAGAGGCAGTGAGGTTCAAATGACAATTTGAAATAGCAAATGAAAGAATTTTTCTACAAACTTTTATAAGCATAAATAACCCGTCTTAAGTTTTAAATCCATAAGTAACAAGCCTCATTTGGATAAGCAAGGGGAGATAAATTTTTGAAGTTAAGGCAAGAAACTAGATTTTCCAGATTTACCAAATGAACAATAGTTTGTAACGAATAAACTGTATTCACTTGGATAATGAAACCTCAATTTTATATTTTCCCTCAAAGTTTAATGAAAAAACATTTAATAGAAATTGGAACCACTTGATTTTGTCTTTTTTAGATTTAATTATGATTTTTTAAAAGTTGAGTCTAAAATTTAGAATTACCAAATAAACAGTACCTGCAGATTTAATTTTTGAAAATTCACTTTTTCAAGTTAAAGAGATTTTAAAGTGGTTCAAACTACTTATAATTGAGTATAATTGAGAGTAAAAATAAGGACACGACACTTATCCTCTTATCTTATCTTTTCTTTTTTGTTTTGTTCTTTGAATATTTTAGGGTTTCTCTTCATTGATATCACAATATTATTTTTATTATATTTAGATTTTCTACATTATAGTTAATCATAGAATTTTAATCCACTCACACAATTGTAATTTTGTTTTGCTTTATTTGACTTTTATTCAAAAAAATAACATAAAATTATTTTATTTGGTTTAATAATTAGTTGGTGAACAGGTCTTCATCTAATAAGAAGATGGGAATTTTGGAGGTTGGGAGGAAACCAAGTCACTAAGTAGGTCCTTCTTCTATGGACATGAAATGTGAAGAGATGTCTACGAGCAGATATGAGCAACAAAACACAAAATGAGAAAATTAAAAAAAAAAGAAAATAAAGAAAGAAAAGAAGAGAAGAGAAGAGTGGATAGAGTAAATTGAGATCTTATACAACAACAAGCCTTATCCCATTAAATGGGGTCGGCTACATGGATCATACAACTCCATTGTGCTCTATCAAAAACTAAATCCTTAGATAGGTTATTGACCAGGAGATCCCGCTCAATGACCTCATTGAGCATTCTTTTTTGCCTCCCCCTACTCCTTTTAACCGGAGTCCATACTGTTTGATCCACTGTTTGATGCACCCTCCTCACCAGCGCATCCCTTGGCCTTCTTTGCATGTGTCCAAACCACCTAAGATGGTTCTCTACCAATTTCTCTTCAATAAGTGCCACTCCAACTTTTCTCTATATTTGTTCATTACGAATCTTATCTTTTCTTGTATGACCATACATCCATCTCAACATCCTCATTTGAGCTACCCCAATTTTATGCTCTTGCTGTCCTTTTAAAGCCCAACATTCACTTCCATAAAGCATTGCTGGTCTTATAGCAATGCAATAAAACTTTCCTTTTACTTTATTTGGTACTTTTCAATAACATATAACCCCAGTAGCCTTTCTCCATTTAAACCATCCAGCTTGAATGCTATGATTAACATCCTCCAAATTTTCACTATCCTTTTGTATAATTGATCCCAATATTTAAACTTATCTATTTGTGGAATAGCTTGATCTCCCAATATTCTAACCAACTAATCATGTGGAAAATATTTTCTCTTCCAAATTACTCTTCCAGTACTTAATATTTGACATAATTAAAGAGTTAATTTTAGTTCTAAATATAATATATATTTTCTATATTTATTTTTTTTAAATTATCCTTCTTAATATTTCATGATTAGGGCATTTAATAAAATAAAATAAAATATTAATATAATATAATATAATATTATTGGAGGTATTTTAATTTTCTCTAATTAGATATTATAATTTCCTCTTCAATTTGGTAATTCCTCGATTAACCTTCTTATATAATATAATTATGTAGTAGTTGATATAGGTCCCAATCATCATTTATTTATTTATCCTAATTTCATAAAATACATAAAAGCAAAATACCTTCATGCAAATCAATTTAATCAAGAGAAATAATAAAATCAATAAAAACACAAGAAAATAACGTTTTAATCATTTAATTCATATAATCAATTAAAACACAAAATAGCCACACCCACTACAATAATGTCTATTAAACATGATCAATTCCCTGAAATAGATAAAAATAATATGATAAAATAGGAACTCATCAGTATTTTAGAAACATATTTTATATTAACTAACTTTCTTAATCTAATTAAATAAATTCTATATTATGGACCGGATGAATATTATAGATAAGAAATTATAGAAATGTAATAGTAATAATATAGGTAATTATAGTAACATACTTATGTAGTTGTATTCTTACTTGCCGCAGATCATTTCAACATGTTAGTCTTTTCTTAACACACTCAAATTCAAAAGATTTGTCAGTAATTAAAATATTGAGTAAGCGTATAAATCATTGATAAGTCATTATTAAAGATCAAAGTTTTAATCAAGGTTGGATGGCTTTTAGTAAAATATACTTTATTAATCAAACACTTAATTGATTAATTATCATTAATTCTATCAATGCTTTAATTAATGAGAGAAATATAAAACATAGCATCACATTGATTAAAATTTTCAACTATAAATAATATAATTTGATAAGATAAGTTTCTCAAAAGATATATAATGAAGAATGATAAGAGACATATGCATACTTTATATTTGAAGTAATCATATATAGTTCAAAAATATATTCAATTTGATTTATGCAAATAGAGAAATATTTTTGAATTATATCAAATTAATTAATTAATCGATTAATATAAATTAATTGAATATATAGTCGATTAAGGTCTGTGAAAAAATTGAAACATAAATATTTTTAACACAAATTAATTGAACAATTAATCTATTAATATATTAATGGATTGATGGATTCATACTTGAATTTTCACAAAATGATTCTTTACTGATTAATTGAACAGTTAATAGATTAAAATAAATTAATCGATTAAATAATCTATTAATGTAATTATCTTTGTTCAAAATAAAGATTGTTCTTAACAGATTAATCGAACAAATAATTGATTAATTATAATTAATTGATTAATTAACTTATTTATTCAGTTCCAGAGAGCTTTCTTAACAGATTAATCTAACAAACAATTGATTAATTATAATTAATCGATTAACTAATCGATTAATTAACTTATCTATTCAGTTCCAGAGAGCTATCTTATGGCATTAATCAAATACTTAATTGATTAATAGACACTCATTAATCAATTAACTAATCGATTAATTTATTTTCTTTTATAGCTCATAACATTGTCTTTATATTAATTGAATAATTAATTGATTAATTGATACTCATTAATTGATTGACTAATCAATTAAGTATCATTAATCGTTTGACTAGTGTTAAAATATTATTAAATCTAACAACTTAAAGACCCAAAAAGTCATAAAGTGTCCTTAAAATTTTAAAAATTAAAATTCCCTTTTGAAAGACTAGTGTTACCATTAAAATTCAGTTATTATTTATATATTTTCTAAAATCAAAGGAGATGATATTAATAATAACAATAAAAAAATATATAATAAGACATAGTATTCATAAATTATAAATAGTATTGCTCACTTCAAACTTTAGTACTATGCACATGGAAAACATTTTGGGAGAAATACCCAAAAATGACTTTCAAATATGTAAATTCTAATTCAGGACCTGAAATAACATAATAATTGTGAAGTCTTAAGGGAATAGTCAAGGATTAAATTTTACAACAATTAAGTCGGTGACAACTAATTTAAAAAGTAAAAACTTTAACTTATCATATGACTACACGATTAAGCTATGACAACTCATTTCACAAAAAAAAAAAATATTGAGTATCAATGACAAATAACAGTTTAAAAAGTAACAACTTTAACTTATTAAACAATAACTAAAGTAGCCATAACTAATTTTTTATAGGTAATTAGGTCATTTCACAAAAAACCTTAATTCTCGAATAATCTTTATAAACTTCATAGGAATTAAGCCATTTCAAGAGAACATTTTGAAATTTCTATATTTTGGTTGTCCTCGACATTTTTACACGTGTTGACAAAAGATTATTAATTTTAAGTACTAATTAATGTTAATTGTTAGTGACAACAAGTTTGAGTCTTGAAGTAAAATATGTGATTCTAAAGGGAATAAGGTGTATGATTGACACAAGAATATTAATGTTACCTGTATGATTGACACAAGAATAAGTTAAGGCGTGGGTTGAGAGGCATTGGATCTGGGTGTATGGAAGGCATAATAAGTAGTGTAGCAGTTGATGCCAACAAAATCAAAAGAGCCTCTCCTAAGTCTTCTTTCTTTTATGTGAACTTTGGCAATATGCTTCCCACCAGAGATTTCATGCTTCTTGGGTATGTCCCTCTTGTTACGGTTCCATAAACCTTCAAATCCAATCAAATTAACCAATGACCAATCAATAACTATTCACCATTCATTATACTTCTTAAGTTATTAAAACCTAATTTGGGTCGACCGATTATATTAGTGAACCAATAAATTAATCCCATGACCGGTTTGATTAAAAATTTAGACATATATCCTCGTTGGTCTAAGGCTAAGTTAGACCATTAAACCTTTGAGCCATTGTATTGACTAGCTAAATGACTAGTCCCATTTTAATACATTAATACTCCTTAGTTAATAGATTCTTTTTTATGGGATAATTAATAGATTCTTTCACTATCAAATAGATGAGATACATGCTGTGTGTTCCTTATTGTTTAGAGAAATTATGAGAAACCATGAATTATTTACTTATTCACTTACCATCCCAATATAAAATTTGGGTAGGAAACCAAATTGGAAAAAATGGATTGTAAATATATAGTACATTGGTATGACACATGGAGCTTACTTTCCTTTATTTACCTAAAGAGTATAATCTCTTCTAAAGTTTAGAGCGTAAAATATTTGTGTTAAATGATTTGTTTGGTTAGGTTATTTATAATAAAAAATCTACAAAAATACTACTTGAATTTTAAAATCTCAAATAAAGAATTCCTATAAAAATATGTTATCATTTACTTATTAAGTATAGTCAATAGCTATTAAAGTATAAAGAACAACTAATTTAGGATTTTGAAATTCAAGTAGTATTTTTATGAGATTTTCTCTTTTTTTCGATTTTTCTTTGTGGCACTCACATTGACAAAATTTTAACTTATATTATAAGATAAAAGGGAAAATCCCTGAAAAATGGTATAAATTGATAAATTCTAAATTGACACACTAAATATTGCAAACGCTAGAAGAGTGTCATGACCCAAATTGGGATTTAGAAGTGTTGGAAATTGTGCCCTAGGGGCCAATCATTGTCTTATTAATATTGTTGATTTATGAATTTATTAATTGTGTTATCCTATTATTTGCATGTTTACTGTAATGACCATCCTTGGATAAGTCATGATCTTATCCTAAATGTCCCTGGTCGGTCATCTATGCGGGAGCGGAGATGAAATAAGACCAGTATGACTTTAAAAATGTATAGAGATATAAATCAAAGTCATAGGCACATGTAAGAGTATAAGGTGTTAGACCGACCCGCTATGAGAGAGCTGCATGGATTAAGTCATAAGCTTCTCTCATATACAAACCGTGTCACTATGCCCTTTGACCTGAGATCATCATGGATTCCTACATGACAAACGCTCAGCTTTGACCCATTCAAAAGTCACGTTTGACCGAGTGATCATAAAGACTGTGTTCGGGCTTAGTGGTTTTTCGTGTAGAGGTATGTGAATGGTCAAGATGGAATTTGTCCCTCACATTCATAGAGAGATATTACTGGGCCCCTTGATGAGTGAGTCTGAGAAATATATGGCCATATTGTAATGGAAAGGTAGTTCCATTTCTATAGTCAGACTACTCAGGGATCGAGAAAGTAACGGTCAGGAATAGGAGGATGACATTCTCCATGCCTCATCCATGACCAAAATATCGTGTGACAAAAGGGACATGATATGGTTGTATAAAATATTACATCGTTCATCGATCCTCATATGATTTGGGTAGTCGTGATGTTTTGCTAGAGACCGCTTGCGACTTATGAGTCAATATAGTAAATGGCCCACTGCCAACTTCATATGGGCCTACAGGGTCGCACACAAAATAGCCCAACACGAGCTATGATGTCCAGATTTAATGAATGATCCAGGGTGGATGCATATATTTATTTATATTTATACTTGTATATATATAAATTCATATATATATTGTATATAAGAGAGCATAAAAGAAAGAGTGTTGATGATAATACTAATGCAACTAATGTGAAAAATCAACCTAGACAAGCTAACCCCTCTATTTCTGTAGAAGATAATCCAAGTAAGAAAGCAAAGAAAACTACTTTTGATGTTTGGAACTACTTTACTAAAATCAATAAAGTAGATGGGAAAGAAAAAGTTGAATGTAAATGGTGTAAAAAACCATATAGAGTTGGAGATAAGGATTATGGGACATCATATCTTCGTCGTCATATAAATACTTGTGCAACAATCCCTAAATATAAAGATGTTGGTGCCATGATCTTCGTCAGACATGATGCTCCATATTCTTTTGTTGAGTGGGAGGCACTTAGAGATTTCTGCTCATATTTAAATCCTGATTATAGGCCCATTACTAGAAAAACTTCTATGGTTGATGTTATAAATTTCTATCTTAAAGCAAAAGATAACCTAAAAAATAAGTTAGCGAGGAGTATTGATAGAGTATGTTTAATTGCGGATTGTTGGACTTCTTTGGCTACTGAAGGATATCTTTATTTAACTGCACACTTTATTGATGAGAAATATAATCTTAATAGCAAGATACTAGCATTTGCTAGGATGAAGTGTCCACACTCTAGTATTGAATTGTCAAATAAGGCACATTATTTCATTACAGACTGGGGTATTCAAAATAAAATATTTTCTATTACTAGATAATGCCTCAGCAAACGATAATATGTAAACTTTGTTAAAAGATAGTTGAATTTATGTAATAGTTTGATATGTAATAGGGAATTCTTCCATGTGAGATGTTGTGCCCATATCTTAAATCTCATAGTGTAGGCGGGTTTGACAGTAGTGAGTTCTGCTATGCAAAAGATTAGGGGCAGTATTACATATGTGAAGTACTCAAATTTGAGATTGACAAACTTTAAGAAGTATGTTCAATAAGTTAGGGGCATTGATAGTTCAATGGGGTTGAGATTAGATGTCCACAGTAGATAGAATTCAACACATGCAATGCTTCAAAGTGCAATTAGATATCATCTTTCTTTTGTAAACTTATCTTCGCATGACATAAATTATAGACATTTCCTGGCACCTGAAGAGTGGATTAGAGAATAAGTGATGTACACATTCTTGAAGCCATTTGTAGTGATTATAAATATAATTTCTGGGTCATCTTATCTGGCTGCTAACATGTATTTCATGCAAATCTCCAAAATTGATTGATAATCTTTTCATTCAAGATATGTTGAGAGGATACTTCAAAAATTTGATAAATATTGGGGTAATTGTAGTGTCATTCTTGCATTGGCAAATATTCTTGAGCGATGGATAAAGTTTGATATTGTAAAGTTTTCTTATGCAAAACTTGATCCCATAAATTAGGAAGAGAAGATTGATCACATTAGGATAAAGTTATACTGTCTTCAATGAATATAAAAGCATAGGATCATCTTCATCATCCTCAGTCCCTTTTGTTAGAGGTGAATCAAGCTCTAATGTCAATGTGTCAAAAACCATGTCTTTCCCATAAAGTGGTGTTGAGTCCTATATAAATGATGAAAACAATTACTTGGATGCTTTTGAAGTAAGTTTAAGATATTTAATGTTAGTTCTTAATTTATATCATTGTCATGTTATCAATGTTAACATTTAATTTATATGATGCATGATTTTTTTGAAACAAAAAATAAAGATACTGTGGATTTCTAAAGTCTGAACTAAACATTTATTTAGAATAAATAATACTTGATCTTAGATTGTCTGTCAAATTTAATTTGTTAGTAACACTCCTCTAATTAGAGTATCAATTTAGGATTTAGCAATTTTTAGATTCTTCATAGATTTGCCAAGATTTGACTTATTCTAACAAGAAACAAAGGCAGAGGACATGCCTATACTTACTATCCCAACATAAAATCAAGTGCTCGTACCGCAGCATGTTTATCATATTGCTTATGTGAGAAAGTTATGAACCAATGGGAGGATAAAGTTATACCTATCACACCCTTTTGAGATTCCTGCATTGTCGCAAATGTAATTAATTTGCTTTTTTCCCCATTTAGTACCAAATATTTTTTGAGGAAATTAAATAATTTGTGTCAAAATTACATAAATGATTATCCTTCTATTTTAAATTTATAGATTAAAATATAATTATAAGAATGTGTATATTTATAAGTTTTTGGGCATACTTTAAAAGTTACTTTGATTCACCAAGATACCTACGCGAAACCAGAGCACTTTCTGTAGGCTCACAGCCACATCTTATGCAAATTTACGATCGAAAAAATGAAATAGAACTTGGAAGGTGAGAGAGAAAGAGGAGCAAAGGGGGAAATGGGATACAAATAAACTACCCACTCCCCTCACATTTAGCTCTTGTAAACAAATGGGTAACTCCTATTTTTTCACATATGAGGTATATTACACATATATACCCCACTCTTTCCCTTATTCACCCTAATACCTATTGGGTTTAGGCCTAATCTATCAAAGGTGGATCAACCCACTTTTCAACATCTCCCACTCATATTTGGTGAATTAGATGTCATATGTCCAATCTCATTTTATTTCTTCTTTCATACTAAATGATTTGCTGTGACCCCATACGCATGACATCTCTACTTGGCATTTATACTAGAAATTCCTTTTATAGAGATGAACACCAAGTAACCCTTTAGTGTAGCTCAAACAAAATATATTATAGTGTCTTGAATATCCTAGATTTATCCCTTTACAATTTTCTTATGGCTAATCTAATCCATCTTGAGTCAACTTGTAACTCAGATAGCCTCAACTTATGCATAGTATCTGAAACAACCTCATTTTCATACATCTTAGGGACTAAATGGTAGCATCTGGAACCACTTCTAAGGCTATAGAAGTCAAATTACTCAATCTGAAATTTTACTCTTAGCGAGTATTGTTCACCGTGTAAATTCCAGAGGAGTGACTCGACTTTAAAAAATCATAACTAATTCTAGAAAAATCAAAATGAAGTGGTTCAAATTGCTACACGAAGCTATCTTAATGCTCTTTCAGGGAAAAATAACTCGTTGACCACGCCTTGACTAGGTCAACATCAATCAATGTCCAAAGTTTACTGTTTATCCTGTATTTTTCCCTGATTCCAGCACTTTGGTCCTAACATTTGCACTATCCAATTCCCAACTTCTCTTCATACTTCATCAATCCTTTCCTAACATACACATGGGATTGGGATGTCATGGAAGGGGGTGAGATTTCTGGGGAAATCTCAGTAGCAAACAGAAACCATACAATGTATGCAACTATATGCTTGATGTTACTATGTGTGTACTTAATGATCATGCTTGCATCATAATAACATACATGCTTCCATGTTACTTAATTATAACATATGTCCATATCATAAAAAGAAACAGAGCATTACTTAATCATACATGCTTCACATCATCAAGGTAAGAAAATATCACATAAAACATCCAAGCAGTATAAGTATACAAGTAAGTAAGTTTACTACCTGGCGTGTAGCCTTTCCTTCCAGCTCGTAGCCTTATCTCTAAGGCACCTTCTTTTCATCATTCAGAGCCTATACATAGCATAATAATATCTTTATTATTATCCAGTATAGCTTGCTTACCTCATGCTCAACTAGGGCTAATATCCTTACTCTAACATTCCCCTAACTTTCTTTCTCTCTTTAGCTACCTTTATTAACAGAGATATTTCTCTATTCTAACCACTAAGAGAAATCATCTACTTTATTAGAGAAGAGACTAGATAACTTACTTACCTCATTCCTAAGCTTTGCCCAGTCCCTAAACTCCTTGGACTGCTCCTGGCTCCACCAGAACTCCTCCTTTCTTTCTCTTCCTTCCTTCCTTCCTTTCCTTTCTTTCTTTCCTTCCTCTCTTTCTCTCTTCTTTCTCTTCCTTTTCTTGCTAGATCCGTGGTGTGCCTTGAAATGGGAGGGGAGTGGCCTATTTATAGGTGAGAGGAGGTGGAATGAATGGTCCAGATTGATTCGCGATGAATGGCTCAGATTGCTTGCTTCCTCAAGAAGCTTTGCCTGCATCATCACGATGACATCACCCTCCTTGATGACTCACCACTCATTACATCACCTAGTACACCTCAAGGGTATATGTGGCGAAATGTGGGGCCATTGGGACACCTCACCAGCTGACTCAGCCTTTCCAGAGAGTTCCAGAGTCTTTCCCTGAATAGACGGCCGAGATTGTGCCACGTGTCCTCTTGCTTTTTCTCCTTTTTCTCTAATCATACCATGTGTCCTTTGCTTTTCCTCTTTTACTGTAATCATGCCATGTGGCGCATTGTGGGCCCCATTTATGTCCTCTCATGATTCCAGATTACTTTACCCAGTTCTATCTTAGACCGGGTCACTTTACTTTATTGAAAAAGCACTAAAATATTATTTTAATACCTCTTGGGCCCACATTACTCTTGGGCTACGTTTTTGGGCCTTGGATTGTCATCTTGGGTTTCTAACCAAGCCCAAGCACTCTGGTGGCTCGATTCCCAAGGAGCATCCTTAGCAAATTACCATAATACCCTTAGTTCCTTTTTAATACTTATAGGAGCACTGCTATATTTCTATACCTTACCAGAGTATCTCTTGACCCTGGTCAGCTATCTAGATACCCTTTCTTAACTATCTAACCTTACTCAAATGATCACAATGCCCTTCGTCTGACTCTGACTCAATGACACAACACAGTGGCATACTTTCAGTGGCATTTTCGTAATTCTTCATTTTTATCGGTGTTTATTAGCCCTGGCCCACATATTTATCTGAAAATATCATTGGGCCTATAAGGTGCCATTCTGGACCCTCTGTATGATCCACTATCGTTATGGGCTCAATTCTAGAGAAATTTCCCCGAAATCTATTTATCGGGTCTTTTAATCCACTGTAAATTCTGTAGTAAATTCTACAGAACTCCTTTTTGAGCTCTGTCAGTTTCAAAAATTCTTATATTAATTATAGGAATTTACTGCCATATTTCATCTGATTCTGAAGTCTAGAGCATACCGTACTAATTTTTCTTTTCTTTAAAAATTAATATAATTCTCTCGAGACCTCATATCAAAACTCTGTGTTGTATCAAACTGATCAGCATAATCTTCTCTATTTACTGAGACCTCTGCTCAATAGGGTCTAGTAGCATTCCTTTTTCAGGCTATATACTGGGCTTCTAAGCCTAAAAATTGGGATATAACATTTCTCCTCCCCTTAAAATAAATTTCGTCCTCGAAATTTCAGGGTTAAATCTCTATTCATCCTTCGATGAAGAGTTCCTCTGAGGAGAATGTCCCTTTCATTCATACTAAACTTTCTCATATACTCCTATATTCTGGAGTTTTTGTTGACTACTCATCATGATTCATAATGCAGTCATTTATTACTCATATGAGTATTCAGCAGAATTCTCTAAATATCCGCAAAACTTCATCTTTCATTCTCATATCATCATATGCTTTTATCATCTTTACTAACTCATCATAATACAGAGAGAGGACTTATATCATTATTCTTTCTTTTGTTGCTCTACTGCTAAACAGGAGCACATAATAGCATATAGGAGCATATAGGAGCACATACTCTAACATGCATAATGCCTGGCTAGCATGCTGCAGGACTACATACCTGCTCATGAATGCAAAGCTCTAACAGCGGAGCTCAAGCATTCCTTCTCTTAATATGCAAAGCTCTAACACTCGGAGCTTACACAGCTCTATCACATAGAGCTTGCACTGCTCTAACATTCGGAGCTTTAGCATAACATAACATAATATAACATAGCATAACATAATGCCTGGCATTTTATGCAAGGAGTGAAAGCTCTCATTTGCTTTTTCACACATAACTTATCATTCAAACATCTTATCTCTTTCAAAGCTAGAGCCTCTCAATCTGTTTATTACAAGGCTAGCTATAAAGTCACTTCATAGTGTACTTCTTAATACATATTTCTCATAATGTATCTCATTATGTACTTTTCATAGCATATCTCATTACATATCATTTATGCCGTATCATGGCATATCTGGCCACATCTGGCGATATCATAGTCTATCTGGCCTTATCATAAAACATTCTCTTAAAATATTGCTAGCCTTTACAAATATTTCCTTTCAAATCCATTTCATTTCGACTTGACATAAGGGTTCTATTCTCTTTCTGTTCATAACCCTTTCTAACTTTTCATAGCTCTTTCTATCATCTTACATAACTCTGGGTACATATATGCCAACCTCTTGTGACATTCAAATCTCTTTCATTACTTCCCAGGGGGTCACCCATCATTGGGCTACCTTTGCCTGAGCATGCTTAACTGAAATGTGCAGATATAAATCTGAAGCACAGATGCTTACAGGCTCAAACCCTGGTACTCTACTATCTTAGACCCATCTTATGCTATCTCTCTTGGGTCTATCTGGCCTTCTTATCTCTTTATCCTCATCTGGAGGATCTATCTGTCTTGTATAATCTTATCGTAAGGATCTCTTTATTCTCACTTGACCCTTTCTCATATGAGATTTACTCATAACTCCTTGGTACTCAGGATTAATAACTTTAACTTTGACCACTTAGTTCCTGTACGTGTAAGGAGATTTTGAGTTCAGTCCCTGATAGTAATAAGGCTATCTAACATCATGGGTACTCTCTCTGTTAGGAGCTAACTAACTTGTAAAGCTTTTGTACCTTAACTTTTCCTTGGTATTCGTCCTTCTAAAGACATACTGTACTTATAGCTCAATACTTTCTTGCTCTAGGCTTGGTCTACTGCGACCCTCGGGATCTACTGCGATCAACCGTAACCTCTTCAGGATCTAACTATGACCCTGGAATTCTATTCTCTAGGAGCCATACTAGGATCTAACTGCAATCCTCCAAAATCTACTGCGATTCTGTTGTATTGTATTCTCATCTCTGGAAGAGTTAAACCAATGGACAAAGTTACAAGGTTAATCACTTCCACATAGTTGTTAACTCAACAGATAATTCCCCTAAAATGATCACATAGGCCAATATTATCTATCAGGACTTTACTTATTTCCTCGATCACTCAGGAACTTCTCATACCATTCTCATCTTTCATAGCTTTACTATATCCTTTATTGCAGAGAGCTATACAGGCTCTACTATGCACATATCTATCATCTATTTGTTTTATTAGAGGGACCTTACTCTATATGAGTTATACTATCCCATCTCTTGGCTTTATTTCAAAAGCAATCCTTTTCTATTGCAAGAGCAATCTAGCTCTATTGCAACAATACTAACTTATATCTTTACTGCTCTTTCTTTAGAGCTGCACCATCTTTCATAAATGCTTCTTATTTCATTTCATATCACTCATATTCCTTACCCTTACTGAAGGGATATATCCTGAGTATCATAATCATCTATCTGTAGATTTACTATTAATCATCATCTTAATCTCATTGCCTATCATTGTCTGATCATATTGTCCAGATCCTAAACATTCATTTAGGAATCAGAAATAACTATTTATCTAACTTAGGCTACCACATTACCCTCTTACTAGGGTATAGACTCAATCCTTCATTACCCTTTCTTACATAGGGAACAGGAGAGTCACTTTATCTTTAAAACTGTGACTACCTTTCTCTTTATCAATCTTAGTCTACTCTAGACTATACTGTGGTTCCTCTATTTTGGGGACATTAACGGCCTATCTCATCTCTAACTTTAGGCTACATGCTAGAATCATTTCTAGGCAAGCCTTGAATCTGACTTTAATTCTTTCGTGGTGTAGATCTACTCTTATAGAGGATCTACTTCTGAACATCGTCTAACCTTTCATATCTCCTTACTTTATACTATCTAGCTGGATCATACTTTGTACCAATCATCTAGTTGATTAACTTCAACCAGGTTGGTACCTTCATTTACTATTACTATAACGTCTCACAGTTTCCTTTGACCTGGGACTAGTCAGCTTCTATCTCTATTCATAGAGAAAACTGCTCCCCAGACGTTATTCTGCTTAGCCCAGCCACATCGTGCTAAGAAACATGAGACCTCGGCGGTCACGGCTGACTAAGACTAGCCACTTCCTTGAAGATTATCCCGTACCGCTGTAAGTTATGGGGTACTATTCTATCTATCTGGGTGTCACTATCTCTTGTTCAAAACATTTTCTAGATAGTAAACATCATCCCCATATCTCATACTATGGAGGAAATCTCTGTAGTTCACATCCCTAACTTGTTTTAAGGGGTTAGTCTATCTACTCTAGAGCATCACTAAGGCAAAACCTTCTGTTCTGTGCCAGAATCTTATGCTCTGATACCAAATTACAGAGTCCTTCTTGGGACTATAAAAGGTACCTCAGACGCAAGTTTTACGCACCAGCCTCTCGACTGCAATGCAACCTCCCGGTGGCAAAGCTGGTTGGCCATGTTAGGGTAAGAGCCAACGCTTCATCCCACTCTCAAGCAGTGAGAACCCCCGATCATAGTGAAGAATCTTAGCCATCTCATAACTTGCTCTGATACCAAATTATAACATCCTCCTTTTCATAGATCTTAGGGACCCAACAGTAGCATATGGAACCACTTCCAAGGCTGTTGAAGTCAAATTACTCAATTTGGAATTTTACTCTGACGAGTACTGTTCACTGTGAAAATTTTAGAGAAGTGACCTGACTTTGAAAAATCATAACTAATTCTATAAAAATTGGAATGGAGTGGTTCAAATTGCTACACAAAGATGACATAATAATATTTCAGGTAAAAATAACTCATTGACCATGCCTTGACCAGGTCAACGTCAGTCAACGTTCTAAAATCACTGTTCATCCAGCGTCTTGTCCCTGATTCCAGCATTCTGGTCCCAACTTTGATAAAACATATCTTTATGTGTAGACATCCAAATGAGACGTTCTATATATCAAATTGAAGCTTGGAATGTTTACTATTTATTGGTAAAATATAATACATTTATTCAATCATTTACTATTTATAATTATAGCTCAAATGTCACTGCCTCCATCACGAGTTACTGTTCATAGTGACAATTTTCAACAATTATACATACATGAATCACATATCAATCATACTAAGCAATTAATATCTCTTCATGCATCTTTATCTCCTCCATCTTGAGAAGACCTGTTGTAATTGGATTGATATGGAAGGGGTGAGATTTCTAGGGAAATATCAGTAGCAAATAGCACTAAACAATGCATGCATTAATGTGAATACTTGTGCTTGCCTGTGAAAGTGTTAGCATTGCATATTGTGCATGCTTCCATGTTACATATGAAATACAATTGGCCAAAGTAATCATAGGAACAAAGCTTCATACATAAGCACATATTCAACACAATTCCACAAAGCCATAGCACATCAAGCATAACATTCAATGCATACAAGTTTAGGATTAGTTCACTACCTGACATGTAGCTTTCCTTCTAGCTCTTATCCTTTGCTCTAAGGTTCATTCTTTCCATAGGTTAAAGCCTATACATAGCATAATAATATCTTCATTATTACTCTATCAGTATAGCTCTATTTAACTCATGCATAGCTAGGGGAAATATCCTTACTCTGACATTCCTCTAACTTTCTTTCTATCTATAGCTAACTTTATTAGTAGAGATATTTCTCTATTCTAACAGTTAAGAGAAATCCTCTACTTTATTAGAGCAGGGACTAGATAACTTTCTTACCTCATTCCTAAGCTTTGCCCAGTCCCTCGGCTCCTTAGACTGCTCTTGGCTTCACCAGAACTCCTTCCTTTCTTTCCTTTCTTTCTTTCCTTCCTCTCTTCCTCTCTTCTTTCTCTTCCTTTTCTTGCTAGATCCCTGGTGTGACTTGAAATGGGACGGGAGTGGCCTACTTATAGGTGAGAGGAGGTGGAATGAATGGTCCAGATTGATTCGCGATGAATGGCTCAGATTGCTTGCTTCCTCAAGAAGCTTTGCCTGCATCATCACGATGACATCACCCTCCTTGATGACTCACCACTCATGACATCACCTAGTACACCTCAAGGGTATATATGGAGAAATGTGGGGCCATTGGGACACCTCACCAGCTGACTCAGCCTTTCCAGAGAGTTCCAGAGTCTTTCCCTGAATGGACGGCCAAGATCGTGCCACGTGTCCTCTTGCTTTTTCTCCTTTTTCTCTAATCATGCCATGTGTCCTTTGCTTTTCCTTTTTTACTGTAATCATGCCATGTGGCATATTGTGGGCCTTATTTATGTCCTCTCATGATTCCAGATCACTTTACCCAGTTCTATCTTGGACCGGGTCACTTTACTTTATTGAAAAAGCACTAAAACATTATTTTAATGCCTCTTGGGCCCACATTACTCTTGGGCTACGTTTTTGGGCCTTGGATTGTCATCTTGGGTTTCTAACCAAACCCAAGCACTCTGGTGGCTCGATTCCCAAGGAGCATCCTTAGCAAATTACCATAATACCCTTAGTTCCTTTTTAGTACTTATAGGAGCACTGCTATATTTCTATACCTTACCAGAGTATCTCTTGACCCTGGTCAGCTATCCAGATACCCTTTTTTAACTATCTAACCTTAGTCAAACGATCACAATGCCCTTCGTCTGACTCTGACTCAATGACACAACACAGTGGCCTACCTTCAGTGGCATTTTCGTAATTCTTCATTTTTCTCGGTCTTTATTAGCCCTGGCCCATATATTTATCTGAAAATATCATTGGACCTATAAGGTGCCATTCTGGACCCTCTGTATGATCCACTATCATCATTGGCTCAATTCTCGAGAAATTCCCCCGAAATCTATTTATCGGGTCTTTTAATCCACTGTAAATTCTGTAGTAAATTCTACAGAACTCCTTTTTGAGCTCTGTCAGTTTTAGAAATTCTTATATTAATTATAGGAATTTACTGCCATATTTCATCTGATTCTGAAGTCTAGAGCATACCTTACTAATTTTTCTTTCCTTTAAAAATTAATATAAATATCTCGAGACCTCACATCAAAACTCTGTGTTGTATTAAACTGATCAGCATAATCTTCTCTATTTACTGAGACCTCTGCTCAATAGGGTCTAGTAGCATTCCTTTTTCAGGATATATACTGCGCTTCTAAGCCTAAAAATTGGGATATGACATATTTTGGTCATTTGACTAAGGTTAGACAGTCAAGGAGAGTTCCTAGAATAGTTGACCAATGTCACGAAATATTCTGATGAGATGTGACAAGATAATAAT
Source organism: Leucaena leucocephala (assembly GCA_037074615.1). Lineage (NCBI taxonomy): Eukaryota > Viridiplantae > Streptophyta > Magnoliopsida > Fabales > Fabaceae > Leucaena > Leucaena leucocephala. The sequence continues at coordinate 11,776,003 of CM073561.1, forward strand.
TGTCACATCCTTATTTTCAACCTCAATTATATTCATTCATAAGTTATTGGAACCAATTACATAGCCTTTTGCTTTAGAAATCTTCATTTTCAAAAGACTTGCTTTCGGGTACTGTTCACTTTTACTGTTTATTTGGTAATTTTAGAACATGTACCCAACTTTAAAAATTCATAATTAAATGTAAAAAATCAAAATAGGGTAGTTCCAATTTCTAATGAAAGCTCTTTAATTGAACTTTGAGGGAAAAATATAAAACTGAGATTCCAATGTCCCAATGAAATTAGTTTATTCATTGAAAAACACTATTCATTTGGTAAAATCTGGAAGTTCCAGTTTCTTTGCCTCAACTTCAAAAATTCATTTCTCTTTCATTACTTGTCCAAATGAACCGTGTTACTTATGGTTTTAAATCTCTAGACGTCCTCTTTACACTCAAAAAATTTCATGGAAAAAATCATTCATTTGGTATACAAAATTAATGTCAGAACGTTATTGCCTCCAATTGCTTTCTTTATCTCTATTCCAGATTTTAACTTCAACTTTGGAAAATCATAACAATTTGAATACTTAACCAATTGAGGGGTTCTTGGTGTTCATTTAAATCTCAATATATTAAATATTACCATGAAAAATTTCAGATCTAAACTCTTTGGTTAAGGCATTGAAAATATCGTCACAAGGTCATGACCTCAGAACACCAGCACATGAACATACAATATACATACTAGTATGTGCATCCATAATGTCAAGTAACTCATATAGCTTATTATACAATTTTACTCATCCACAATTAATCTTTTACCTTGAAAAGATCCATCACCTAGAACATAGTTATACATATGGGAGGAATGAGATTTCATGGAAATCCTAATAGCAAGTTACACAAACCATAATATCATGCATGATTAATTGGATACTTAACATGTTATCATAAGATGGGAGCAACTTCATAATGGTACATAAACAAACTCTAACATGCATATTGTCATGACATAACTTGCAAGGAGTTGCAATAATTCATAACTCATCATCAACATGATGACACATTCTCATGCTCAACCAAACACCACAATTAACAAGCAAGCAAACAATTAAGCATACATGAGACTATAGTTAAGTATTCTTGCTACCTCTTAGCTATCCTTGTCAAGGTATTCTTGGAATGATTTCATTTCTTCACAAATTGTCAAAACCTAGCCATTACAAAGCCATATCAAGTTACAATTCAATTTGAAACCAAATCCAAGACTAGGTTTTCACTAACTTCATTTCTTTCCCCATTTTATGTTTCTTACTTCCATCTTTCCAAATTAAATTGTAATAGTTCATTTCCACATAATTCTTAATGTAGAATCCAAATATGAAACTAGAATTTATAAAATCAAAGGATCCCACATGCTACAGTACCAAACCGAAGTGAATGCTCTTATTTTCCAAAAATTCACATTTTAATTCCAATGCTTCCAATATTTGTTCTCCTACTTTTTCCCCACACAATTTTCCATTTTAAACTCATTGGAAGCATCAAAATCATGAAATTCCAACATATTAACAGTGTCATGCATAGTAACAGCAAGAACAGAAAACCCTAATTCCAAACATACTTGAATTTTCAAGCTTATACCACTTGATTCTAGCTTGTTTAAGCTTGTCTAAACTATCCATAACATAAAACTCATATTTTAAACATATATTAGCAGAACTTAGAGCAGCAACCATAAGAGAAATAAGGCACAAAAACCCCTTAAAACCATGAGCTAACTATCTAGAATAAAGCTCAAGATCAAGGGAGATGATTACCTTGATTGTTGCTTCACTGTGTGCTTCTTTCTTGGTTGAATGGAAATTTTGTAAGAGGTTCCCTATGGTTCACCATGCATGCCAAATAGGTTCTTATTTGGGGGGTATTTATAGATGAGCTTGAGTGCAAATGAATGGCCAAGATTGATTTGGTTACTATTTGATCTAATGGTCCATATTCATTCTTCAACTTGGCTTGCCCTAGAAGCTCCTCCCTTGACTCTATGCATGACATCATTTAGGGTCATGTTTGGTTGAAAAAATTAGAATATACTGATAGGAAAAATTATAGTCCATCTCGGTACCAATCGGAGTAGTTTCACCAAAGTCAGACTATTTTCTGTTCCTAATTTTTATAATATTCCAGGATATGTATTATGTCCTAGAAACCAAAGTCTAGGTTCCTCATACCATTGACATTGTTAGACTGAGTCTTTATCTGCCATCCATCCCTTGGAAAATGACCAAAATACCCTTGGTGTCCTTTCTTGCACTATATTAATCCTAAGGGCATAATTGTCATTTTACCCCTCTTTATACTGCCTCAAGGTACTTGCTCTAACTAATCATATTTATACTATATCTCATGTTTTTAGCCTGTCTAGAATGACCAAAATACCCTCCATCTATGACTAGTATAATATAGTCATCTAGGGGCATTTTCATAATTTCACACTTTTTCTGGACACTGGCCCCTTCTACTGATGAACTGGTATCCTGAGTTTTAGGCCCTCCTTAGCGTCATCATAGGCTCATATATGAGGTCATCCAAGTTCATTCTATCCAAGTTTACTTACTACTAAGTTCCATAATCGGATCACGAGTGTTCTCAAACTCCCGTCAAAACTCACTAATATGGGGATAACTTTTTATACAGGGCTCCTTCTGGGGTTTTGTTAGATTCATGACATCTAATGTCATGGGGCACACTTTCCTGTAATTTTTCCACTTATACCTAAAGTCCATGAGATCTTATAAAATTTCAGATAACTTTCAGACTATCAGATAAATATCCACTATTTGGAATCCTAATAAGATTTATATATTATGCTAGATTAACAAGCATAACTTTCTCAATTTACTAATGAAATATGGGACTGGAATACTTATGGGCAGTTTTAAACCTTTTCTAGCTAAACTTTTCCATAATTACATTTAGGTCCCTAACTTTTTGCTTAATTACATTTAGGTCCCTAAACTTTTGGTTTTGAAAATTACCTCTTTTGGCCTAACTTTTGTTTCTACTTTAACTTTTGGCCTTTAACCTTTTCTGCTTTGTGTTTAGGTCCCTAAGTTTTCTTTAGGCAATAATCCTTCTCTTTTCTTTCTCAATCTGATACAGTTTATTCCAAAAATCCTATGTCTATTACAGAGAAACTGTATAGTTACATCAGATAAGAAAGTTAGGGATATGACAATAATGCCCTTGAGATATTAAAGTAAATAAAGAAGAACCAAGGGGCATTTTAGTAATCTGCCAAGGGATCTGTAATTAATTTTAGACCCAGGATAAGAATGTCAATTGTAGGAAGAATCCAGATACTAGATTTAAGGTCAGAAAACATATTATGGAATCTCAGATAATTATTCAGAAAATAGTCTAGTTTTTGGGAATCGGACTAAGCCGGTATCTGATTGGATTGGAATTTTTCTAGAAGCTTCTCTCCCTTGTAAATTTGCCATATGTCTCTGAGTTTCCCTTGATGATGTCATGGATGATGTCATAATTGGCTTTAAGGATAAGCTTTATTCAAGAATAAATATCAGCCTTTAGATTAAATAGTACACAAAGTGATCTTGGCCTTCCATTTTCCATTGGATTTTTCTATAAATACCCCTATATTTCTGATTCAAAACTATGGCATGAAGATCATTGGGAAAACTATGGCAAAATAAAAACTCAAGCCAAGACAAAGAAGAATATAAAGTCCAAAGTTCAAGCTAGCTAGAGATTAAAGGTAAGCAATCTATCCTAACTTATTTTTCTCTAATTTAGGGGCTTGAGCTTAGGGTTTTCATGGAAGAAAGTTAAGTTTTCTCTAAGGTGTATGTGTTATCCAAAACCTTAGATGAAAGGAGAAAGAAGAAATTAAAGTTAGAGTTATGAGATTGATGCTTAAGAAAGCTAGTTAGATGATTGGTTGTTAAATCAAGTTGATATTATTGACTTTGCCGTGGTTGAAACTTTTCATTCTGCACTATTCATGATATAGGGAGATGGAATTGTAATGATCTAATGCTTCCATTTATTTATATGATGATTTTGTGTAGGATTGGATAGGTTTTGAACATTGGAAGCATCAGAATTGAAAGTTACAATTCTTAGAATCCTTCTCTATTACTGTTCACTCGCATGAACAGTGATTGGAATTTCATGATTTTGATGCTTCTAATGGTTTTAAAATAAAAAATTGTGTGGGATAAAGTAGAGAAACAATATTAGAAATATTGGAATCAAAATGATAATTTTTGGAAGAATTGTGTGTGTTGCAAATCTGTCTAGAACAGTAAATAGGAGCTGAAATTTCATGATTCTAAGCTCATAAATGGATTCAAAAGATGAAATTATGTAGGGTAAAGTTAATTCATCAATTGATTCAAAGGCCAAGTCAATTAGTAAAGATCAAAGGAACTTATGTTAGTTAAAGTAAGTTTAATGATGAAGGAAGTCAGATTATGATGGATGGATGATTATGTGATATTAGGATTTGACTTTGGACTCCAAAGAGGCAGCCACACATCAAAGAGAAGTAACAATAAAGAGGTAAAGAAAAGTTAGAGTGAAAGAAAGTCAAGTATATAAGGTAGTAAACTTATCCTAAACTTGTATGTATTGGATGTTATGCTTAGTTGTGCTATGGCTATATTGAATTATGTTGCATATGTGTTTATGATTGAAGCTCTATTTCTATAATTAATTTGTCCAATTGTATTTCATATGTTACATGGAAGCATGCACATTACACAATGTTAACACTTTCACAAGCAAGCACAAGTATTTACTTTAATACATGCATTGTTTAGTACCGTTTGCTGCTGTGATTTCCCCAAAAATCTCACCCCTTCATGTAATCCCAATCCTAGCAGGTTTATGAATGATGAAGCATGAAGAGAAGCTAGGGATTAGATAGTATAAATGTTATGTGAAGAGTTGTTATATGTAATATTGCTATATCACCAATATAAGTAGTGATAGTCATGATATAATGAAGAATAGTAAATGATGAGATAAATGTATGAATTTTATAGACATTTAGTTAACATGTCAAGATTCGTTTTGACAATAAGAAGACCTTATTTCGATGTCTGTACAAAAAGAACAAATTTCCAAAGTAAGGGACCAGAATCTGTTTTAGAATTGTTGATAAAATGAATAGTAATCTTTGACGAATAAACTGTATTAATTAACTAAGCATTTGGTATGAAAATTATTCTTTTCTTAAATTTCAAGATGTTATCTTTACATATCTTTTTGAACCATATCATTTTAATTTTTTTTAAAATTAATTATGATTTTTCAAAGTTTGTCGCCGAATCTGAAATACCATATGAACAGTAACTTGAAAAGAGTAAAAATTCTAGATTTAACTAATGGACTTTTAAGGTCTTGTAAATGGTTCTAAATGCTTTTGAATTGTCCCTAAGACATACAAAAGTAAGGATATTTCATTTTGGTATCAGAGAAGAAGTTTCTATCATAATATAAGATAGTCCCCATACCCTAACTCTAAGTAGTAAGTACTTTATTTAGGGTATTTATTGGGATAGTTAGTATTGCTTATTTAAGTAATTCCTGTAAAAGTAGATATGGGATTTCATAAAGTTAAGTCAGAGCCTTCGGTTAATAAGGGAGACCTCCAGCCAGTAATGATATATGAAGATGGTGTGCATCCAGACTTTAATCCTCATTCAGATAGTGAAGAGAGTTCATATTGTAGTATGGGAGATCAATCATGAGTCTATAGTAGAATATTCCATAAATATTTTTGTAGACTCAAACCTACAGTCTGGAGGTTATGTAGAGGTTTAGTCTGATATTGTACATGCACCAGATGATGTTATACTAAATGATGATGTATCTAGTAATTCTATACAATATGAGTTTGTTGGAGTTCCCTCTAACCCAGATATAAACCCTATTCCTCTTATGAAAGGATAGATTAGCATGAGGAAGATCAGTACTGGTATTGGATTATAGGTAGACCAGATATTATTCCTCCTTCACCAGAGTTTGAGGATAAATTTGATATGAGTAATCTACAACAGTCCCTTAATCTAAAGATCTAGTTAGAGTCAACGACAGTCCCTTCCTATTCTTATAGTCTAGAAATATATGACTTTATAGATAAAGATCAATATGACGCTCCTGGTCCTAGTCAACCCTAGCCTTCTTTGCTAAAGATAGATAATGTTAACTATATTAGTTTTAAGAAAGCTGTGGAGAGTGAACTACTCAGTCTAGATCAAGGGATGGATAGAAGTAGAGATCAGGAGCAGTCAGTTTATATGTATTTCCTCAATGCCATAGTAGGGAAGATAAACATATATACAATAGAGAGTATTGACCTAAATCAGGTTTACACTCTGGAAGATTGGCATAAGATTGTAATAAGTCAGATACTACCATATACTCTTACATGACATATAGAGCTAAGTGAGTTTTTGGCAAATGATCCGCCAACCGATATACAAGGGTGGCATTTCTGTATGTAGAAGTACTTGCAGTTCACTGTCCCCTAGAAAATAATGTAAAAGAGATTAGGGGTATTATAAATAGTGAAAAGTAAAGTAATTACATAGATATATGATAATTATGATGTACCCCGAATATGTAATAGACATGTATGTAATGTATGTACAAATATTATGGTAATATAAAATATGAGTTTTGATATGATATAATAAAATGATAGTTGGTTGACCATTTATGTGAATATGTTCCCTATTTAATGTGATTATAGTAGATAGATATGAATGAGTTTCAAGTGACTCAAGTTTATCAAAGCCAAGAACAAAAATTGACCATTGTTAGAGTAAAGACTGTATAAAGAATGTTAGAAGAGAATGTTTAAAGAAAGTTATGTAAAAGTCACGATGTGAAGTATTTTAGGTCACGACTAGAAGTCACAGAGAAGTTAAGTCACAACGAGTTAAGACATGAGTCACGACGAAGATTCACAGAGCAGTCAAGCTGTGACAAGTAAGCTGATATGATTGTGAGTAAAGTTTATATAGAGTATGATTCACGACTAGCCATTACTTAGGTTACGACTAGGATGCACAGAGACCTAATGACGAGAATGAAGATGCCAGCCTCACTGAAGTTATCAGTTAGAGGTTTAGCACAAGGTGCAAGCAAGCTAAACATTATGAGGTACTGAGATATAGATCAGATTAAGAAGATGTTTAGAAGTAGATCCTCTATGCGATCATCAGGAGTTGATCTATGTTACAAAAGAATTTGTTCAGCTAGTCTTTATTAAACAAAATAATTAGAAATTAGAATAAGACTTGCCTAAAAATGAGCCTAATACATGGCATAAGGTTAGAGATATGATGGTTAATAGATAAAAAGTTAATGTTCCTAAAATAGAGGGATCCCATCATGAAAAGACAGTAACCTAGCAAACATAAGGTAAAGCACACTAGAGAATGGAATTAATAGTGCTAGATGAGGAAAAAGATCCATGTGACTTAAGTTAGTCAGGATTAAGAAAAAGACTAGAAAGGAACTGCAGTTCTGTCAAGAACAGACTGAGATTGATATATAGATAGAAAAAGTCAAGAGATAGTAGAGAGATACAGAAGTTACTCCATATAGATGGAGATTGATCCGCTTACCTGAGAAGTTTTTCTCAAATAGTTTACAAGAAATATTCCTCTCAGATAAATAGTGATGAGCATGAGGCTAAGGGTTAAAACAAGGAAAGATAAACCCTTTAATGAATACTTAGCCGAGTTTATCCACATTGATAGTGAGAGTTGAATGACTGAGAAGTTAGTTCACGGATTGAATTTTGTGTTACAAAGAAAGTTTTTCTCAGGTAATTGTAGAAGTTCAACAGAGCTATAGATGTATGCAAGATAATAAAAAGAAGTTTTTGATGTCTAGAGAGAGAAAGGTAGCCACAATTAAAAAGATAAAGTGACTTCCCTATTCCCTATGTAAGAAAGAGTAATGAAGGGTTGAGTCTATACCCTAATAAGAGGGTAACGTGGCAACCTAAGTTAGATAAATAGTTATTTCAAGTTCTTTAATAAATTGTCAGATCCTGATCAGATAATGTGATAGATAGTCTGATAGATAATATGATAGAGGAAAGTATGCTTTAAAGTTTACCTAGTTTAATTGCAATGTGAGTATAAGGGATGGTTAAGCAAATTATGTGATATGGCTTATGTTGTCATAAGTTATGATGAACAGTTGCATCTCCTTGCAGTTGTCATATGATAACACGCATGTTAGATAATGCTTAAATGATTGCATTTCCTTACATATTATGCATGTTAGAGTATGTTATAATAAATGAATACTCCCCTTTCACATTTTATTAAGGGTAGAGTATATATGACAAGAAAATTATGTTGTTCCCATATCATACGACATGCAATTAAATAATTCAACTTGGTAACAATAAAGCAATAAAAAAGTGATAAACGAGATAGTTAGCGAGTTAATTCCTAAAGAATAGAATAAGAATTTATTATCAGACAATGTTAGTCAATTGGGTAGAGAATGAGATTACAGATGAAGGTTGGTAGCAAATCTATAGACACATGATTATAGTGCTCAAGATATATTCCTTTAGCAGGGATAAGATACATGAATGATGTACCATGAACATGAAATGATATGTAGTCATGAAAGATGATGCAATTTTAAGAAGGAGTAATGTTTATATAATAAAAGTTAATATTCTCGCAATAGAGCTAGATTGCTCTTGCGATAGAATCAGATTGCTTTAGAGATATAGCAAAGATAATGGACCGTGCAGCTCATGTTAGAGCCATGTCTACTAGATGAGATGAACATATTATAATAGATATATGCATGATAGAGCCTGTGTAGCTCTCTACAATATTAGATAGAGTAAAGTTATGAAAGATGGGAATGATGTGAGAAATTTTTGAGTGATAGAGGAAATGAGTAAAGTCCTAACATATAATATTGGCTTCTGTGACCATTCTTGGGAATTATCTGTTGAGTTAACAACTAAGTGGAAGTGGCTAACCTTATAACTTAGTCTGATAGTTTATGTCTTCCAGAGATGAGAATATAGTACAATAGAATTGCAGTAGATTCTGGAGGATTGTAGTTAGATCTTAGCATAGATCACAGAAAATAGAATTCTAGGGTCATAATTAAATCCTGGAGAGACTTATGGTTGATCACAGTAGATCCCGAGGGTTACAGTAGACCTAGCCTGAAGAAAATAAAGTAATGAGCTATAAGTATAGCATTTCTTTGGAAGGACAAGGTTAAAGTGGGGTTGCCTCACAAGTTGGTTAACTCATAATAGAGAGAGTACCCCTTATATTAGTTTCAGATATCCTTATTATTATCATAGACTGAACTCATAATCTTCTTATATGAAAAAGTAATTAAGTGATTAGAGTTAAAGTTTTTAGTCCTAAATAACATATATTTATGAGTTTATAGATAATATGCGTAAGGAAGAGAAGAAAAGACTATCGAATGAGATATGAGAAGGGGTCAAGTAAGAACAGAGATCCCTAAGATAAGGTTACAGAGAATAAGAATGACAGACAAATAGATCTTCCATATAAAGATAAAGAGATTAGAAGGCTAGATAGACCCAAAAGAGATAGTATGAGAAGGGTCTAAGATAGTAAAGTACCAGGGTTATAGGCTGTTAGCCCAGTGCTTCAGATTTTTATTGGCACTTTTCAGTTAAGCGTACTCAGGCAAGAGTAGCATAATGATGGGTAACCCCTGGAAAGTGATGAGAAAGGGTTTAAATGCCATAGAAGTTTGGCATAGATGAACAAAGTTATGTAAAATAATAGAAAGAGCTATGAAAAGTTAGAAAGGGTTATGAACGGTAAGATATTAGAACCTTTATGTCAAGTCCAAATAAAATGGATTTGGAAAGAAAGATTCAAATTGCAGATTTATGTCAGGAGGAAGTTAGAAAGACTTAAGAGCAAGATCTTCCTCAGAGAGTTTTCTCAAAAACCAGCAAAGTTATAAGTTAAAGAGAATATCAGACTTATGGTATCTCAAGATACGTCATGATAAGGTAAGATAAGTCATGAAAGGGTGAGATACACCATGATATAAACAGATTTGGCTAGATATGCCATGATATGGCATGAAAAGTATGTAATGAGAAATATGCATTAAGAAGTATAATACGAAGTGGCTTTATAGCTAGCTTTGTAAACAAATAGAGAGGCTCCCTTTTTGAAAAGGATAAGATGTTTAAATGTTATATTGCAGATGAAATAGCAAGTGAGAGCTTTCACTCCTTGCATGAAATGCTAGGCATTATATTATGTACATAAATATGCTAAAGCTCTAAATGTTGGCAGTGCAAGCTCCATGTGATAGAGCTGGGCAAGCTCCAAGTGTTAGAATTGTGCATATTAAGGAAAAGAATACTTGAGCTCCGATGTTAGAGCTTTGCATTCATAAGCAGATATATAGTCTTGTAACATATTGGCCAGGCATTATGCATGTTAGAGTATGTGATCCTATGTGCTCCTATTTAACAGTAAAGTAAAGAAAGAAAGAATAATGACATAAGTCCTCTCTTTGTATTATGATGAATTTTTAAAAATGATAAGAAGAAGTACGATGATATGAAAGCAAAAAAAATTGAAGATTTAAGGATGTTAAGATAAGTAATAAGAGATATGTGCTAGAAAGTATGATGAATAGTTAATGGAAACTCCAGAATATAGTAATATTCGAGAGAGTTTGATATGAAAGAAATGGACACTACTCACAAGTCTAGTATGGTGAGAAGTCCATATGCAAATAGATGTATAGAAAGTAAGCAAGTAATATAATGAAGTAGAGTTCAACTCTGATTGAATTGATTTAGAAAAGAAGAAGAATCACAGCAAAGATATGAAGATTTGAGGATATGGAAAGTACTATGCTAAGATGTCAAGATAGAAGATAAGATATAGATACCCTGATCCTTAGTCATGAAGCAGAAAAGGATATAAAGAGGATAAATATCTGAGATAGTTGACTAAGGTGTTAAGTAAATTTTGAGGACTAAAATTATTTTAAGGGGTAAAAATATCACATCCTAATTTTTTCCTATCTGCATAATACTGATAGTGGAAAGAGGTTTGAAAAGGATTGTGATGATGAATAGAAAGGAAAAATAATTATTAGACAAAGATATAAATATGAGGGACTAAAATGAAAAGTCTAAAAGTTCTATGGTGCAAAGTGTAAAGTAGACAAAAGATTTGGGCCATTAAGTGTAATTATAAAAAGTTGAGGGCCTAAAGCGTAATTTTCAAAAGTTTAAGGGTAAAATGGTAATTATGGAAAGTTAAGCCAAACAAGGCCCAAAAATGCCTGGAGTCAAATTAGTCCTAAATTTTTTAAGTAAATAGAAAAAATTATTCTGATCAGTTTGACACAACATATATTTTTGATTTGATGTCCTAAAAAATTGATATGAATTTTTGAAGAAAGAAAAATTACTACAGTATTCTCTGGACATCAGAATTAGATGAAATTTGGCAGTAAATTCTTATAATTAATATGAGAATTCAAGAGTTGAGCCCATGAAGGTAGTAGATCATGTAGAGGGCCCAAAGTGACACCTTATAGGCCCAATAATATTTTCAGATAAGTGTGTGGGCCAGGGCTAATAAAGACCCAAAAACATATAAAATTATAAAAATGCCACTGGGTATGTCACTGTGTTGTGTTATAAAGTCAGAGATAGACGAAGGGTATTTTGGTCATTTAACTAAGGTTAGACAGTCAAGGAAAGTTTCCAGAATAATTGACCAAGGTTAGAGAATATTTTGATGAGATGTGAAAAAACGATAATGCCCTTGAGATATTAAAGTAAATAAAGAAGAACCAAGGGACGTTTTGGTAATCTTCCAAGGAACTATAAGTAAGTTTAGACCCAGTATAAGAATGTCAATGGTAGAAAGAATTTGGATACTGGATTTATGGGCAGAAAGTATATTATGGAATCTCATAAAAATTAGATTCAGAAAATAGTTTGGTTTTTGAGAATCGGACTGAGTCAGTACCGGATTGGACTAGAATTTTTCTAAAAGCTTCTCTCCCTTGTAATTTCGCCACATGTCTCTATGAGTTGTCCCTTGATGATTTCATGGATGATGTCATAATTGGTTTTAAGGATAAGCTTTATTCAAGAATAAATACTAATGCAAAAAAGGCTTTCTAAATTGGTTGAAAATGGTGATCTACATCGGACAATGACCAGTGCAGAAATGGATCGTTTAGAAAGTGTACACTCTTTAAATTGGGCGGTTCATCGGTGTAAAAAATGTAGAATTTAGACCGGTCCCTTTTGAAATATGGCATAGAATTTGCTAATGTCTATACTGGTTGAACATATCCCTTTTAAATGATTGCTGTAGATTTATGACTTTTGTACACCGGTTGTGTTTTCACCTGATGTAGATTAATGAATTGTTTACACTGGTTGTGTTTACACCCGGTGTAGATTAATAAATTTTCTACACCTCACTATAAAGACAAACCGATGTATATGTTGTCATATTTACATACTGTTTCTACTCCTGCCGGTGTATACACTGTTTCATTAACCCCATCCCTTGAAGCTTCATGAATAAACTACCCAAATATACAGACTCAAAGAGACAACAATAGAGGCAAAGTTCAAGATGGCAGAGATAGATCTTCAATTGCTTATTACATTATTCATTTAATAAAAAATACAATCATTTGAACAGAAAAATAAAAAAAATGTATTATGGTAATAACAAATACTATTGTGAAGGAATGATTTGAATAAAAAACTCAGCCCAAATATTGCATAAGTCATCAATATCTTGTTTAGGAAATGGGAGATTGATCAAACATCTAAAACAACAAATTAAAATAAAAGAAATTAAAGCATTACTAAGATATATTAAATTGACCAAAAATATATAAAATTATTAAAAACACAATTTACCTCCTCAGTTAGGTCAGTCTTATTTGACAAGATGATATTGATCATGTGTCTAACCATGTAGATGCCGCACAAGTTGCTTTCTTTAGGTTGCTTTTGACTTTGTAAAATAAACATGAATAAAATTATGTGTAATCAACAAAAAACTATGTGGAGCATAAGACTTAACACTTTTATTACCTTCAGTGTGATCCATTCATGGTCCCTCATTGAGTTGGCTTTCTTAAGACCCCTTGCAATTGCAAACATCCTCATAGCCCTATGACCAAAGTTATGAACTTAGTGACCGTTTATTATAAAGACCATATTTAATTTATTACAAACAACATTGTTCTGTAAGGAAGAAAACTCACATGTTCATAATCTTCTTAGCATCAACCGACGGCTTATAGTAGAGGGAGCATAAAAAGAAAAATTTATAAGTATGCTTACATAGTATGATCAATTGCCAATGATTGATGTAGAAAATAATTAAACAATAATGATTATTAGCAATAAGCAAATAAAAATCTAGTATGAAAAAAACTATAATATTATTATTCTTACTCCTGCATATATGGTGCGAAGAAACAATCAATATCACTTTCACCAAGCCTCCTTGCAATATATCTTAAAGATTGGGAGGTCCATTTTGAATAAATCTGAAATAGGCATAAGAATTCGAACTAACCTTGTTTGCTCTTCGAAACTAACTTAGCTTACATGTACCTCCAGTTAATGCAAACATGATGTTAGTTAATGCAAACACTCAGCTTGCATGAATTTTGTTATTACATATATTTACATTTAAATTATACTTGTATTAAAAACACTTGGACGCACCCACAGGTTAGTTTATTCCTAGGAGTGATAACAAATTTTATATCTGCTTGGTCAACAAAGGCAGCAGCCACCGTGTCACCCACAGCTGAATCCATAGGCAACGCATCCATATAGAACGTTTCGTCATATGCCAATTGGATCACACATTGCATGGAACTCAAATTAGAAGGTATGGGAAGTTTGCTTGGGGATGACGCAACGTGATCCAAAATAAGATGCTTTGGCCATAATATGAAAGTCCCCTTTGCCTGACTCACAGTCTTCACCACATCAATTGGAATTAGGATAATAACATCTTCAAATATCATGTCTTCAACTGCCACCCTTAACTGATCGTGCTAAATTTGGATATGGTGGCCAGTTTCCCCTAAGATATAGATGGAACCATGTGCCACTAATCATTTGATAAGATCCTCCACATATAGATCACAAGGTTCAGCATCCTCTGACACCTTTTTAACCATGTAACAGCTCCCTTTAGTGCTAGGACAGGCTGTATGTGAGAACATTTGGGTGGTACTTGGCTCCTGTTGCCTTGATGTCAATATGGACAACATTTCTTCCTTGATCTTTGTCAACCCCTCTTGTAATTGTGCCTGAATTAAATCTTATGTCTGTGCCCTAGCCTCTACCAAAGCCTCTGCCTTAGCATCTTCCCTCACAGTGGATAACAATGATTCTAGCTCTACCGCCAGGACGTATAGGGAATATCATGGAGATGCTCCAAAAAAATCTCTTATATCGACACCTTCTCCAACTCCCCTGACACGACTCCTATGCTCCTGCTTTCCCGTGGCAACAGTCAAGATGTCATTCCTACCATCTGACTTGAATGAGCCATGGGCTTCTTGTGTTTAAGATCAACCTATAACATAAAAAGGGAAAATATAAGAAATAATATAATTAGTCTACTAAAACAAAATAATACAAGTAGTACTTACAATTTTTTGCTGCAATCATGCGAGCGTGATTGCTTGTAAATGATCCACTCCTTTTTTGGTAAGCATACAACCACTTATCTTCGTGACGTATTAGAGATGGGAGAGTGAGAGTAACACTAGGATCAGACTCAGCAACCTCTTTCAGCCTTTTCCTCTTGGCCCCCAACAAGTCTCTCTTTCAACCTTCGCGTAACTCCCTCGAGACATTGTGTGAGGGCAATCATTCTTGAGAGTGTGTTTAATGGCTTTTGCTTTTTTTTCCTACAAGACTTGAAGTAGTTAATTCCCAATACATACAAAAGGAAGAAATATGGGAAATGCAAGATTCCTTTTTCACAATATATTAACTCACCATAGCTTCTGTAGTAGTCTAAAGCCTAACAAATTCTTCCCTAGTAACTTCATCAATGAATTGATACTTGCTGCATGGAAAAGGATGAGGATGACCATCTTTGTCCCGGCCATGCATATAGTGATGAGCTAGTTGTGTCTTGAATGCCCTCCAACACTCAGCACAATAAGGCAACGTCTTCTTCTTCAAGACTTCTTTGTTGGGAACATCATAAGTGAGCTGCAATAATTTCTATTGAAAGTAGAGTTATCAAACAATAGTTGTGTTTTTTGGTATTGGTCTGCATACAATATACAATAAGCAGTTCTTATACCTGGATAGAGTCCCAAATTTGATTCTTCACGAGATTATCAACAACATCCCAAGTCTATATGGGGATGTTAGTCTTGTTGCGTGCTAAGAGCCTGACATAACTCATGTACTTTGTCCTGTGTTCACCAATTGGGTTCCAACGTGTGTCAAACTCAATTAGTAGTAATTTCCCTTCCATCATATCTTTTCAAATGTCTTTCAATCGCGTCACACTTGTGCCTCTCCTTTGCTTAGAGTAGCTTAGAGCATCGCTAGCTTCATTTTGATTACCACTACCACTCATATTTCTATATACGCAATAACAAAAACAAACATAGTAAATAGAGAAGAATGGCTGACCATAGCAAAAGAAGTGCAAGCATTTATCGATGGAAAGAAGTGCAAGCATTTATCGCAGAAAATTACAAAACCTAGATTCAATGAACACGTAAAAAGTGAAGCACGTAAATGAGAAAATAAGTGTCTAGAACACGTACACGGAAAAGCATAAAGAGAGCGAGAACAGAGAAGAACGACTAACCACAGTGAAGCAAGACGAAAACCACAGATCATGACAACTGGCGTAATGATAGATGATGTAAAAACTAAGACTGCATTAACCTGAGAAATGAGAAAGTAAAAGATGCGCCAAGGGGCGGGCTTTGATAAAGTATTTTTATTTAAGACTTTTTACACCGATTAACATTTAAATCCAGTGTAAAAATCATATTTTGAAATTCAAAATAATTTCAACACCAGATAACATGTACAACCGGTGTAAAAAAGTTTTCAGATCACTTTTTTTGCCAGATAACATGTAAAACCGGTTTAAATATTGCAGTTGTTTTTTCTAAACAATCTTTTATTAACCAATCACTTGTAAGTTACAACAAAATAATATATGCAATTAGAACAATATACTTGTGCTATTATTACATCAAAACAATATATGCAATCACATAAAAATCAATTAGAATCCACTTCTTCTTCATTCAATTTTGGTAAACCTACTGAAAATAAAGGAGTCTCACAAATTGAATCATCATCTTCAATAACCCTTTTTCCTTGGAGAGTGACATACCATCTTTTATTTGCCGAATCAGTGATATAGAACACTTGCTTTGCTTAGCATGCCATAATGAAAGGCTCATTCCCAAAACTTATACTTTTCAAATCAACCTATATAAATCCTAACCCATCCACTATAACACCGTTGTTTACATTAGCCCACTTGCATTTTAACACGGGAACTGTGAATTTGGTGTAGTTTAACTCTAAAATATCCTCAACGACGGCATAGTAAGGGATGGTTGCTAATTTAGGATTGTTGTCTTTTTAACTGGAGAAGTGCATAGCTTCAGTCACTGACATAACACTACTATTCTGCACGCTACTTTTATCATCTAGGGACTTAGTATAAAAGGAATACTTGTTGATGTCAAATGAATTCCAACATATCATATTAAATTTAGGACCATATGCCAACCAACTAACTGAATCAGATACACAATCATCATTTTAAACCTTTCATTTGAACCAATGTGCAAAAGACTTATTGTGTTCTCTAATCATTATTTGCTCTATCATTCTATTATTTTGTTTCTAGACAAGCTCTTTATGATCAGCTATATAGTTTTGAACTTTATCAATGTTATTCAAGATGTGTAAGTGTATTTGCTACAATTCATTACGATCAACACTCTTCACTGACATTTCACGTTGACCCCCCTATTTGGCACTGGGTTTAGCGAGACTGGTAAGTTGTACTTTAGACAGGTAGTGTTGACAAAAATCCATAGCTTCTTTAAAAAATTATTTTTTAAAAATGGATGCCTCAGGCCAATTTGGATTCTTCATGTACCCTTTAAGGATTTTCATGTATCTTTTAAATGGGTACATCCATCATAAGTATATAGGGCCACAAAGTTTTATCTCTTGCACTAGATGAATGATGAGGTGTACCATGATGTCAAAAAAGCCTGGAAGAAATAGTTTTTCAAGTTGGCACAAAATAACATAACCCTTATGCTCTAATTCATCCAACTTTTCAGTCTCAAAGACTTTGCCACATATATCATTGAAGAAGAAACAAAGTCGAGTTATGTTGTGTCTCAAATCATCTTGAAAGATTCCTCGAACAATTACTAGGAGTAATTATTGCATCAAGACATGACAATCATGAGACTTTTGGCCTACTAATCTCAAATCTTTCATCGACACAATCTTCATAAGATTAGATGAGTACCCAGAGGGAACTTTGATTCTTTGTAAACATTCACAAATACTTCTTCCTCATCCTTGGAAAAAATATTAATCTCTTCAACACAATAACTCCCATCACCATCTGGCCTTGGATGTAAATCCTCACGTATTCCCATTTATTACAAATCTAATCTTGCCTTCAAAATGTCTTTAGAACTACCATGTTGGTTGAGAAGTGTTCCAAAAATGCTGTCACACACATTTTTCTCTACATGCATGACATCAATGCAGTGACTTACTTAAAGATGTTGCCAATATGGAAGCTCAAAGAAGATATATCTTTTTTTTATATATTTGTCTCACTTCTCTTGGTAGTTTTATCGAAAGTAATGTTGATGTCTTTCACCTTTTCATAAACTTGTTCTCTAGTCAATGGCTTTAGAGCATTTTCAAATTCTTGGTCACCAAAATTTTTTTTCTTCAGTCAACGGTATGGGTGGCTTTGTCTTAGAAATCTCCTATAACCTAGGTAGATTGTCTTTCTTTCATGACGAAGTTGATAGTAGCAAGTCCCTTCCTCACAAATAGGACATGCTCTGTGGCCCTTAACACTATATCTTAACAAATTTTTGTATGCAGGAAAGTCATTAATTGTACAAAAGATCATGGCCCGCATATTGAATATCTCATCCTTAATAGCATCAGAAATATCCACGCCTTCCTATAGCTTCTTCAAATCTTCAATCAATGGCATTAGGTAAACGTCTATGTCATTTCCCGGTTGTTTTGGTCCTAAGATCAACATAGACAATATTACATACTTGCGTCTCATACACAACAAGGGAGATAGGTTGTAAACCACCAAGATGACGGGCCATGAACTATGTATACTACTAAGACTACCATAAGGGTTCATACCATCTGTATTGAGTCTAAGCCTTAGGTTTCATGGTTCCTTATGGAACTGGGGGAAATAGGTTATCAATATTCTTCTATTACAAAGAATCAGCTGGATGACGAAGCTTTCCATCACAAATCCTTTTAGTCGCATGCCATAATATTTTTTTGCATCATCTTCATTAATAAAAAACCGCTTAAATCTTGGTACAATTGGAAGATACCATAACACCTTTGCAAGAGATTTGTTTGATATGTACCTTAGTGTCTTACATATTGGACATTTCTCCTCATCTTTAAAATATTTCCTGTACAGTATGCAATCATTTGGGCATGCATGAATCTTTTTATACTACATGCCTAAAGGACATACTATTTTCTTAGCATCATAGTAGTGTTTGGATAACACATTTTTTGCACCCTGGGTATAGAGGTTTTTCTGTATCATTGCATATAGTAAAATATGTATATGACTGCATAAAAGCATTGTCTCCAATATCACGAATCATATCCTCTACCCGATCATCAGTATCCATGTCATCATCAAATGTCTATTCCAACTGTTTAGATGTACTCGACCTTTCTACCTTTTCACCATGCCATACCCATACTATGTAACTCTTGCATAACCCCTCACAAATTAGATGAGTGTACATATCTATAGGACTTTATTTCCGCTCATTCAAACAACTCACACAAGGACAATAAAACCTTTCATTGTCATCATCATCGTTCTATTTAGTAAAATCCAAAAACTCCTTCACCCCTTTAGCATACACAACACTTTTTCGTTTAGCATTTATCTAACTACGATCTGTATTTATGGAAGACTAAAAAACTAGAAAAATAGAAAACAAGAAACCTAGCTTGCAGCAATGAATCAAATGAAACAAGTAAATGACAATAATGAATCCAACACAAATAACAGATGTACTTCTGGTAGTGCATAAATCTTCAGTTCTCGAGACAAAGAGTTCAAAACAAAACTCACTGGCTGTGGAGGGTGAAGAAGACATAAAGGTGTGAACAAGTGAAAATGACATATGGGAGACGCGAATGGGCTTTCGATTAAATTAAAGAGTATTTCATAAGCAAATATACACCAGATAAAATTCAACACTAGTGTAAAATAACTTTTTTTTAAACCAGTCATTATATTCTACACCAGACATTAATATGTCTGGTTTCAAGCTGTTGCATTTTTTTTTTTTTTGAAAAATAAAGAACAACATGTTATCAGAACAAGAAACTTTATTCATTCAGCTTTACTAATAACTTTACATCAAAAGTATAAAATTTCCAAACACAATATCTATTAGAATATATAATATATTCTCTCCTTTTGTCATTAAGTACAAAAAATAAAGTAGGAGGGGTAGCAGATAAAGGTTGCAGGCTTTCAATCCTCATCAGACTCAGAGGTATGGGATTCATAAGAGTAGGTAAGATCAACAGGATGATAAAAGCTATCATGCTATTGATAGCGGTGAACTTTTGAGTGGAAAGCTATAAAGCTGCCTTTCAGTTTAGTAACTTTCTAAGACAGTTCTTCCACTGAGTCCTCCAGAGCATTGAAGCACATGATCAGTTCCTCAAGGCGCTCTATCAGAGTGACAACAGGGGAGGAGGAGAAGGAACTGCAGGGTGAGGGTTAGGATATTTGTCTTAAAAATTGTCTCTATTTCTTTTATGCGGCAGAGAGGGAGGTGTGTGAGATGAAGAAGCCATTGGAGCTATCAAATAGAAGAAAAGAAAAGAAAACATAGATAAAGTGATGAGACAAAAGTACTAATCATAAGAATGGTATATATATGGTTGAGGAATAAGAACGATTTCAAAAAAGAATATCAAAGAATGCAATTGGCCTTCTATCATAATGAGTACAAACATTGGGAACTGAAGAAGTGAAATGAATGGCCTGAGAAGTTACAGAGAAAAGAAGCGGGAAAGAATAAATAAGAAACTAAAGAGTCATAGTAGAAAGTATATTTAACACCGGTTATATATATTTTACACCGGTTCAATGTAAATCCGGTGTCAATATTTCATCTTATTTACAAAAATTCCACATTTCATTTGTTCTAAAAGCTTCTCCGTCAAGTATGAAGAAGTTAAAGAAAAGAAGCAGTAAAGCATAGACAGGAAACTGAAGAATCAGAATATATAGTATATTTAAGATCGGTTATGTCATATCCTAATTTTTCCCTATTTGTATAATACTGATAGAGGAAAGAGGTTTGAAAAGGATTATGACGATGATCAGAAGAAATAATAGAGGTTAAATGAGTCTTGAAGGAAGAAATGGACCTAAACGAAAATTAGAAAAGTTTAAAGGCCAAAAGTGGTAATTTCTAAAAGTTAAGGGACTTAAATGTAATTAAGTAAAAAGTTCAAGGGCAAAATTGTAATTATGGAAAGGTCAGCTCAAAAAGGGTTAGAACTGCCAGGAAGTATTTCAATCCCATATTCCATCAATAAATAGAGGAAGATACGCTGGTCAATCTAGCATGATACAAAAATTTTATTAGGGATCTAAACAACAGATATTTATTTGATAGTTCGAAAGTTATCTAAAATTTTATCAAATTTCATGGATTTCAAATATAAGTAACAGAATTACAGGAAAGTGTGCCCTACAGTGTCATGTCCTTGATCTGACAAAACCCTAGAAGAAGTTTTGTATAAAAAGTTATTCACATATTAGTGAATTTTGACAGGAGTTTGATAATACCCGTGATCCAATAATGGAACTTATCAGTATGTGAGCCTGGATAGAATGAGATCAAATAATGCCATATGTAGGCCCATGATGACGCCAAGGGGGGCCCAAAACCCAGGGTACCAGTTTATCAGTAGAAGGGGCCAGTGTCCAGAAAAAGTGTAAAATTACGAAAATGCCCCTAGATGCCAAGATTGTACCAGAGATGGATTGAGGGCATTTTGGTCATTTAGGATAGGCTAAAAATGTGGGATATAGCCTAAGTATGATTATTTAGAGTCAGTATAGGCTTTGAGGCATTACAAAGAAGGGTGAAAAGACGATTTTACCCTTAGGATTAATATAGTGCAAGAAAGGACACTAAGGGTATTTTAGTCATTTTCCAAGGGATGGATGGCAGATAAATACTCAGTATAACAATGTCAATGGCATGAGAATCTTATACATTGGTTTCCAGGACAAAATACATATCCTGGTATATTATAAAAAAATTAGGAACATAAAACAGTCCAGTTGTTGTGAAACTGCTCCAATTGGTACCGGATTGGACTGAAATTTTTCCAGAGGCTTCCTTACACGATAATTTTACCACATACCCCATGATTTGTCCCTTGAGTTATCCCTTGTGATGTCATGGATGATGTCACAATTAGCTTTTTGGAAAAAGTTAAATTCAAGATTAAATATGGGCCATTAGATCAAATAGTGTACAAACTAATCTTGGCCATTGATTTCCACCAAGATTTTTCTATAAATACCCCCTCAACTCCTCATCCAAACTGTGAGCCATGGAACCTAGGGGAAACTCTTGCAAAATGGAAACTAAAGCCAAGACAAAGAAGATTCAAGGTACCAAAGTTCAAGCAAGCTAGAGATTAAATATAAATAATCTATCCTAGCTTAGTTTTCTTTGATTTGGGAGCTTGAACTTAGGGTTTTCATGGGATAAAAGTTGAGTTTTCTCTAAGGTGTTGTGCTTCCCAAAAACCTTAGATGAAAGGGAAAATAAGAAATTAAAGTTAGAGACGTATGATTGAAGCTTAAACAAGCTAGTTAAGTGGTTAGTTGTTGAATCAAGTTGATATTCTTGACTTTGCCATGGTTGAACCTATTCGGTATGCACTTTTCATAAGGGAAGGAAGTATAATTTCGATGATTTAATGCTTCCATTGAATTTATATGATGATTTTGTGTAGGATTGGAAAAGTTTTTGAACCTTGGAAGTATTGAAATTCCAAGATTGTAGTTTTTGAAATTCTTCATGATTACTGTACACTCGCATGAACAGTGATTAAAATTTCATGATTTTGATACTTCAAATGTTTTTAAAATTAAAAGTTGTGTGGGATAAAGTGGAGAAATAAGTATGGGAAGCATTAGAATCAAAATGAGAATTTTTGAAAGAATTGTATTCATATGTTCAGTTCTGTACAGCAGGATATGAAGGAGCTGGAATTTCATTATTCTAAGCTCATAGATCGATTCAAAATATGAAATTGTGTAAGGTAAATTCAAGACATCAATTGATTCAAAGGACAAGTCCATTAGTTAAGATTAAGGAAAATAAGTGAGTTTAATGTTCAAGAGGAAGTTATGTTAGTTAAAGTGAGTTTAATGCTCAAGGAAATTAGATGATGGTGGATGAATGGTTATGTGATGTTAGGGATTTACTGGTATGCTTCAAAAGAGGCAGCCACATATTCAAGAAAAGTGAGAAGAAAGAGGCAAGATAATGTGAAAGAAAGTCAAGTGTACAAGGTAGTAAACTTATCCTAAACTTGTATGCATTGAATGTTATGCTTGAATGTGCTATGGCTTTGTTGAATTGTGTTGCATATGTGCTTATGTATGAAGCTCTATTGCTATGATTACTTTGGGCAATTGTATTTCATATGTTACATGGAAGTATGTACATTACACAATGTTAACACTTTCACAAGCAAGCACAATTATCTACATTAATGTATGCATTATTTAGTAATGTTTGCTACTGAGATTTTCCCATAAATCTCATTCCTTTTCATGTAAACCCAATCCCACAGGTTTTTGAATAATGAAAGAGGATGATGAAGTATGAAGAAAAGCTAGGGATTGGATGGTATATATGTTATGTAAATGTGTTATGTTGTTGTATGACCAATGTAAGTAGTAATGGTCATGATGTAAAGAAAAATAGTAAATGATGGAATAAATGTATAAAATTTTACAGATATTTAGATGACATGTCAAGTTTCGTTTTGACACCAAGAATGCCTTATTTAGATGTCTTTAAAAAGAGAACTAATTTTCTAAAGTAAAGGACTAGAATCTGTTTCTAGAATTTTTTTACCAAATGAACAGTAATCTTTGGAGAATAAACTGTATTAATTGATGAGTTATTTGGTCTGGAAATTATTTTTTCCTTAAATTTAAAGATGTTATCTTCACGTATCTTTTTGAACAACTTTATTTTGATTTTTCTAAAATTAATTATGATTTTTTGACATTTGTTGTGCAATCTGGAATACCATATAAACAGTAACCCGAGAAAGAGTAAAATTCCAAGTTTGGCTAATGGACTTCCAAGGTCTTGTAAATGGTTCCAAATGCTACTGAATGGTCCCTAAGATGTATAAAAGTAAGGATGTTATAGGTTATATATATTTTACATCGATTCAATTTAAATCTGGTGTAAATATTTCATCTTATTTACAAAAATGTCACATTTCATTTGTTCTAAAAGCTTCTCCGCAAGGTGAAACATCCTACTTTTACCACCTCAGAGTACATATTTAGAAGGGTATTTGATTAGCGGAAGCATTACATTAGCCCAAAAATTAATTTTTTAAAACTTACTTCTCGAGTACTGTTCATTTGGTGATTTCCAGATTTATAGCCTAACTTTAAAAATTCATAACTAATTGTAGAAAAATCGTATGGAGGTGATCCAAATTTCTAATTGAATCTCTTTAATATATATTTTGGGAAAAAATATAAATATGGATATTTACTTTTTCAATTGATACATTTAAATTGTTACTTTTTACTATTCATATGGCAAATTCTGGAATTTTCAGATTCTGTCTCTTAACTTTGGAAATTCATTTCTCTTGATATACACATACAAATGATGCATATTACATATGAATTTAAATATATAGATGTGTACTACGTGCTCATAAAATTTTGTGGATTAATTCCTTCATTTGCTAGGTCAAACTGAAGCCACAACAAAACTGCTTTAGGACCAACATTTTTACCATTTCAGTTTCCTTTCTTTCACTTTCAATAATTGTTCCAGCATGCATAAACCATCTCGTTTGCCTTTCATGCATTCATATACATCATGGGGTTATGGCATAATTCTTTAATACATTTTCTTTACATATAATGGATATTACATAACAATACATAAAAAGGCTAACATACATGCATGCCATCACCTGTCTACTCTTACTCTTCCATTCTTTAACTCATGTACCAAACATGATTCTTCCATCATGAATAACCTATTATGGTTGGTCATGGGAGGGTGAGATTCTAGGGAATCTCAGTAGCAAATATTACTATTTAAATATGCAAGATGGATGCTAATGCATGTAATTTCATTAAACTTTCTTTAATTAGTGACATGCCATCATGCTATATACTTTTGCATGAAAGTGCATGGCCATGGAAAACATGTTATTCACAATACATTCAACATCATTCAAATATCATGTACATGTCAACACATAAGCATACCACATCAAGCACATAAAGAGGTAAGTCCACTACCTTGCACATAAGCTTTTCTTTTGATCTTTTGCATTTGCTCCCTAGCTTTCCAACCATAAAGCCTTTCGGTCAATCACTTCCTAACATATTCTTAGATATTGCAAGGTCCTAAACACATTCATATTCATAATATAATTCATTAGGACAATGAACTCCAACAATGTTCACGACTATCCTCGATAAATTCTTAACTCTTTACTAACATAAATTTCTCTAGTCTTCACTAATTAACTTGGCCCTTGAACCAATTGATGTATTGACTTTACCCTACACAATTTCATTTTTTGAATCCATTTATGATCTTATAAACATGAAATTCTAGCTCCTATGCATTATTCTATACAAAATTACATAATACCCTCTTTTCTTTCAAAAATTCCCATTTGGATTCTAATGCTTCTCATACTTGTTTCTCCACTTTATCCCACACAACTTTTCATTTTAAAACCATTGGAAGCATCAAAATCATGAAATTCCAATTACTATGCATGCGAGTGAACAATAATGGAGAAGAACTTCAAAAACTACAACTTGGAATTCCAATGCTTCCAAGGTTCAAAACATATCCAATCCTACACAAAATCATCATATAAATTCAATGGAAGCATTAGATCATTGAAATTCCATTTCCTTCCATCATGAACATTGCAAACTGAAATAGTTTAACCATGGTAAAGTCAAGAATATCAACTTGATTCAACAATCAATCACTTAACTAGCTTGTTTAAGCTTCAATCATATAACTCTAACTTTAATTTCTTCTTTCTCCTTTCATCTAAGGCTTTGGACAGCACAAATACCTTAGAGAAAACTCAACTTTCTTCCATAAAAAACCCTAAGTTTAAGCTCCCAAATCAAAGGAAAATAAGTTAGGATAGATTACTTACCTTTAATCTCTAACTTGCTTAAACTTTGGACCTTGGATTCTTCTTTGTTTTGGCTTGAGTTTTCATTTTGCAAGAGGTTCCCCAAGGGTTCTTCTTCATGGTTTGCTTCAGAATTTGTGGGGGTATTTATAGCCAAATCCCATGGAAAATCAATAGCCAAGATTACTTTGTGCACTATTTGATCTAATGGCTCACATTTAATCTTGGATTTAATTTTTCTAAAAGCTAATTATGACATCATCCATGACATCACCAAGGGTCAACTCATAGGGAATGTGGAGCCATTCTAAGGGGAGAAGCTTCTGTAAAAATTTTAGTCTAATCCGGTACTCGCTCAGTCTGATTTCTCAAAAACCAAACTGTTTTATAAATCTAATTTTAATGAGATTTCATAATATGCTCTTTGACCTTAAATCCATTATCTAGATTCTTCCTACCAATGATACTCTTGTACAGGGTCAAAACTTAATTACAGATCCCTTGATAAATGACTGAAATGCCCTTGGTTCACTATCTTGAACTATATTAACCCTAAGGGCGTAATTATCATTTTACATCTCTTTACTTCTTATCAGGGACATATACTGACACTGGCTAATCACTCCTGTACTTGCCTAGACATTTTTAACCTGTCTAAATAACCAAAATGCCCTTAGTCTAACTCTGACTCAATGACACGACATAGTGGCATACATTCAGTGGCATTTTCATAATTTTATATTTTTTTCGGTCTTTATTAGCCATGGCTCACATACTTATATGAAAATATCATTAGGCTTATAAGGCGCTATTTTGGTCCCTCTACATGATTCACTGCCTTCATGGGCTCAATTATCGAGAAATTTCCTCGAAACATATTTATCGGGTATTTTAATCCACTGTAAATTCTATAATAAATTCTATAGAATTCCTTTTTGAGCTATGTTAATTTTATAAATTCTCATATTAATTATAGGAATATACCATCAAATTTCATCTGATTCAGAGGTCTAGAGTATACTGTATTAATTTTTCTTTCTTCATAAATTAATATAATTTTTTCGAGACCTCAAATCAAAATTCTGTGTTGCGTCAAATTGATCAGAATAATTTTTTCTATTTATTAGGAAAATTTGGGACTAATCTGATTCTGGGCATTTTTATGCCTTTTCTGGCTCAATTTTCAATAATTACCATTATGTCCCATAACTTTTAAAAATTACACTTTAGGCCCTTAACTTTTCATAATTATACTAAATGGCCCAAAGCTTTTGTTCACTTTAATTTTTCACCATAGAACTTTTAAACTTTTCATTTTAGTCCCTCATCTTTATACCTTTGTCTAATCATTGTTTTTCCTTTTTATTCATCATCACAATCCTTTCCAAACCTCTTTCCTCTATCAATATTATACATATAGAAAAAAATTAGGATATGACATAAGGTCTGAAGAAGTTAAAGAAAAGAAGTGAGAAAGCATAGACAAGAAATTGAAGAATCAGAATATGACATAGCTAATCTACACCTATTGATATTAGTATATGGCGTAGTAATTATATTTTATACCGGTGACGTGTTAATCCAGTGTAACTATTTCATCTTATTTACAAAAATGCCACCGATCATATTTTTTAGACCGTCTCTGCAAGGACCGGTTTAAAAATGGGGCTTTAAAAAGCATATTTTGTACCAGTGAAATATGAGCCTTTAGATCTAATAGTGTACAAAATGATCTTGACCTTCTATTTTCCATTAGATTTTTCTAAAAATACCCCAATATTTTTTATTCAAAACCATGGCATGAAGATCATTGGGGAAACTATGGAAAAATGGAAACTCAAGCCAAGACAAAGAAGAATCTAAAGACCAAAGTTCAAGCTAGCTAGAGATTAAAAGTAAGCAATCTATCCTAACTTATTTTCCTCTAATTTGGGGACTTGAGCTTAGGGTCTTTATGGAAGAAAGTTGAATTTTCTCTAAGGTTTATGTGCTGTCCAAAACCTTAGATGAAAGGAGAAAGAAGAAATTAAAGTTAGAGTTATGAGATTGATGCTTAAGCAAGATAGTTAGATGATTGGTTGTTGAATCAAGTTGATATTCTTGACTTTGCCATGGTTGAAACCTTTCATTATACACTGTTCATGAAAGAGGGAGATGTAATTTCAATGATCTAATACTTCTATTGAATTTATATGATGATTTTGTGTAGGATTGGATACGTTTTAAACCTTGGAAATATTAGAATTAAAAGTTATAATTCTTAGATTTTTTCTCTATACTATTCACTTGTATGAACAGTTATTGGAATTTCATGATTTTGATGTTTCTAATGGTTTTAAAATAAAAAATTGTGTGGGATAAAGTAGAGAAACAAGTATTGAAAGCATTAAAATTAAAATGAGAATTTTTAGAAGAATTGTGTATGTGTTGCAAATCTATCCAAAATAGTGCATAGAAGCTGGAATTTCATGATTCTAAACTTATAAATGGATTCAAAAGATAAAATTGTGTAGGGTAAAGTTAAGACATCAATTGATATAAAGGCTAAGTCAATTAGTAAGGATCAATGGAAGTTATGTTAGTTAAATGAAGTTAGATTGTGATGGATGGATGATTATCTGGTGTTAGGATTTGATTGTGGATTCTAAAGAGGCAGCCACACATCAAAGAGAAGTAAGAAAAAAGAGGCAAAGAAAACTTAGAGTGAAAGAAAGTCAAGTATATGAGGTAGTAAACTTATTCTAAACTTACATGTATTGAATGTTATGCTTAGTTGTGCTATGGCTATGTTGAATTGTGTTGCATATGTGTTTATGGTTGAAGCTCTATTTCTATGATTACTTTGGCCAATTGTATTTCATATGTTACATGGAAGCATGCACATTACACAGTCCCAGCAGGTTTATGCATGATGAAGCATGAAGAGAAACTAGGAATTGGATAGTATAAATGTTATGTGAAGAGTTGGTATATGTAATGTTGCTATATGACTAATATAAGTAGTGATGGTCATGATGTAATGAAAAATAGTAAATGATGAGATAAATGTATGCAATTTTATAGACATTTATTTAACATGTCAAGCTTCATTTTGACACTAAGAACACCTTATTTCGATATCTATACAAAGAAAACGAATGTTCCAAATTAAGGGACCAAAATCTGTTTTCAAAATTTTTGACCAAATGAACAGTAATCATTAACGAATAAACTGTATTAATTGATTAAGCATTTGGTCTGAAAATTATGTTTTCTTAAATTTCAAGATGTTATCTTGACGTAGCTTTTTTAACCACATTATTTCAATTTTCTAGAATTAATTATGATTTTATGAAGTTCATTGCCGAATCTAGAATACCATATTTACAGTAACTCGAGAAGAGTAAAAATTCCAGATTTAGCTAATGGACTTCCAAAGTCTTGTAAGTGGTTCTAAATGCTACCAAATAGTCTCTAAGACATATAAAAGTAAGAAAATTTTAGTAGTAGACTTACTTGATGTCCTATGTCTCTTGCCAAGAGATGTAGTGCAATGTTCATGCCTTCTCTAGCATAGTAGTAAACACTGGATCAAAGTCAGTGTTAGAGGTGATCTACTGTGACTTTGCCTTTCTCTTTGAAGCAAAATTTGAATAAGGCTAAGAAACTTTGTTCTTTTCTTTTGTTGTTCCCTTTGCTAAAGCTTTAGTCCTCGATACCTTACCTTTTCCCTTTAATACCTTTAGGCCATTTTTGGCCACCTTAGGCTAATATTTCTTCTTCTTTTACTTCAAAATATTGAAACCTTAGGAGTGTTGAAGATTCATTTGGAGGGATTTAGCTTAAAACCGTCGGCATTTGTCATTTTAGTTCTCGTAATCACTTCTGTGAATTGAGAGAATGATCGGTGAAATTGAGGAATTTGTGGATATTTTTTGTGGGTTATGATCTATAGAGGGTGCACAAACAATCCCATAGTCTAATTTGAGGATTTTTTAGGATTGAAAGTGAGAGAGATTGGAGATTAGTCTATTAGGACTCTAGTTAAATAGTGAAGAGTCATGACTAATAACTGATAAATCCCAATATTAATCGATTAACCAATCGATTAATTCCCATTAATGGATTAGGTAATCAATTAATTTTATCAAATATGCACATACAGATACAGATTAATCAATTAGATGTTTGATTAATTCCAATTAATCAAACAGTAAATCGATCAATTCTCAAAAAAATAATATTTAACACATTCAATATCTATTAATCGATTAGTTGTTTGATTAATTAACATTAGTCAAATTGTTAATCGATTAATTTCAAATTAAAAACAGCTTTTAAAATATTTTCAAGTATGATTAATCGATTAGTTATTCGATTAATTAACATCAATCAAATTCTTAAGTAAAATATTTTTTCAAACTTTTTCAACTATAATTAATCGATAAGTTGTTCAATTAATTTTAATTAATAGAACTATTAATCGATTAATTTGACATTTATGCTTGCACACATCAATATTTTTCATTGATTAATCGATTAGTCATTTGATTAGTTTCAATTTATCAAACTATTAATCAATTAATTTCACAAAAATAACACATTTAACTTAACGCATATTTCAACAAACATAAAGTTACATCCTTCCATTAATCGATTAAGTATTAGATTAATGTCCTCTATTAACTTTTATTTTTCAACCAAATAACATAGCATCCTACAAAAATTTAATTATACACTCCAAAGCTTAAGTTAGCAACTTTAATCATCAAAACATAAATATTGAACAATTTATCTGTGAAAATGAAGGTTGAAGAAAGCTTAAAAATAAAAGCTTTTGTAAGTTTATTATAAAAATAGAATCCTTACAGCTCATTGGGATTTATCATTCCCAATTCTCTTCTGATATAGTTGAATTGTTCTTGAGCTATTGGTTTCTTAAAAATATCAGCTAGTTGAAGATGAGATAGGATGAATTCAACTTTTATGTCTTTCTTCTGTACGTGATCCTTATAAATTGGTGTCTAATATCAATATGCTATGTCCGAGGATTAAGTAAAGGATTCTTTGATAGATGGTGTCACATAAAATTGGAATCTTGTTCAAGTGTATTACTAGATCTTGAAGTTGTTGTTTGAGCTATAATACTTATGCACAACTCCCAATAGCTATATACTCATCCTTTGTTGATGAGATAGCCATTGTGTATTGCTTCTTACTGAACTTGAGACTAGACAATTACAAAGGAATTCACATTGTCCACTAGTACTTTTTCTATATGTTTTGTATCATCTATTGTCAGAGTCTGAGTATGCTACCAAGTATTATGTTCCTCTTTAAGAAAACCATATCCTAAGGTCAAAGGAATCAGTTTTAATGCAAATAGAGAAACATATTTGAAATATATGAAGTTAATCGATTAATATAAATTAATTGAATACCTAGTCAATTAATATCTATGGAAGAATTGAAAAAGAAATGTTTTCAACACAAATTAATTGAAAAATTAATCAATTAATGTTAATTAATTAGTTAACTAATCAATTCATCTTTGAATTTCACAAAATAACTCTTCACTAATTAATCAAACAGTTAATGGATTAATATAAATTAATTGATTGATTAATCGATTAATAGAGTTATCTTTGTTTAAAAGAAAAATTGTTCTCAACTGATTTAATCGAACATGTAATCGATTAATTCTAATTAATCGATTAATTGACTTAATTGTTCAATCGATAGAGATATCTTATGACATTAATCAAACACTTAATCGATTAATGGACACACATTAATCGATTAACTGATTTTTCTTTATAGCATAGAATATTGTCCTTATATTAATCAAACAACCAATTGATTATTTGATACTCATTAATCGATTGACTAATTGATAAAGTACCATTAATCGTATGCCTAATCGATTAACTTAATTAACTTCATCTTTTTAACAACTTTTAATCACAAACAACTTGATCACTTTTGACATCATTTGAGCATAGAAATAACTTAATTATTTTAAATTTCTTTTGACATCATCAAAATATTATTGAATATAGAATCTAACAAGTTATAAGAATTAAAATTTTTATTATATATATTTACATTTAAATAAGATTTACACAAAAAACACTTGGATGTGCGAGATGGTTAATTGATCCTTAGGAGTGATAAGACATGCCACTGCATACAGTTAAGAGAGGTTGATGCCCCATATCGCCCATAACTAAATTTCTAGGCAATAAATCTAGATGGAAAGGATGATATGAGTATGATTACTTATATATGATATACTCCTTGTTTGGTGAGTGTTGTCACATCCTTATTTTCAATCTCAATTATACTCATTCATAAGTCATTGGAACCAACTATATAGCCTTTTGCTTTAGAAACCTTCATTTTTCAAAAGAATTGCTCCCGGGTACTGTTTACTTTTACTGTGCATTTGGTAATTCTAAAACATGTATCCTATTTTGAAAAATCATAATTAAATGTAAAAAATTGAAATGAGTTGGTTCCAATTTATAATGAAAGATATTTCATTGAAATTTGAGGGAAAAATATAAAATTGAAGTTTCATTGTCTTAATGAAATCAGTTTAATCCTTGAAAACATTTCTTGTCCAAATGAACCGTGTTACCTATGGAATTAAGTCTCTAGACGTCCTCTTTAATCTCCCAAAATTTCGTAGACAAACTCATTTATTTACTATATAAAATCAACGCATGAACGTCGTTTCCTCTAATCACACACTTTATCTCAATTCCAGATTTTAGTTCTAGCTTTGGAAAATCATAACAATTCGGATACTTATCCAATTAAGGCGTTCTTGGTGTCCAGTTAAAGCTCAGTATCTTACCTATTATCATGCCAAATTTCAGACTCAAACTCATTGATTTAAGCATCATAATCATCATCACATCACCACTACCTCATAACATAGTTACAGAAACATACACCATGCATACTAGCATATCATCCCATAGTGTCATGTAAGTCATGTAACTTATTATACAAACTTAATCATCAACATCTACTCTCTTCCCTTGAGAGGATCCAGCACCTTAAACATAGTTATGCATGTGGAAGGAATGAGATTTCATGGAAATCCCAATAGCAATTTACACAAACTATAATATCATGCATGAACAATTAGATGCTTAACATGTTATCATGAGATGGGAGCTACTTCATAATGGTACATAAGCAAACTCTAACATGCATATTGTCATGACATAACTTGAAAGGAGTTGCAATCATTCATGCTTCATCATAGACATGATGACATAATCTCATGCTTAACCAAACACCATAATCAACAAGCAAGCAAACAATTAAGCAAACATGAAATATAGTTAGGTATCCTTACTACCTCTTATCTATCTTAGTCAAGACCTTCTTGGGATAATTTCCTTCCTTCACAAATATCAAAACCTAGCCATTACAAAATAATATCAAGTTACAACTCAACTTGAAACCAAATTCAAGATTAGGTTTTCACTAACTTCTTTTCTTTCTTTCTTTCTTTTATGTTTCATACTTCCATGTTTCCAAAATAAATTCTCATAGTTCATTTCCACATAATTTTTCATGTAGAATCCAAATATGAAATCAGAATTTTGAAAATCAAATCATACCACTTGCTACAGTACCAAATCGAATGCATGCTCTTGTTTTAAAAAAATTCACATTTTGATTCCAATGCTTCCAATACTTGTTCTCCTACTTTATCCCCACACAATTTTCCATTTTAAACTCATTGGAAGCATCAAAATCATGAAATTCCATCATATAAACAGTACCATATACAGTACCAGCAAGAACACAAAACCCTAAATCCAAACATACTTGAATTCCCAATCTTATACCACTTGATTCTAGCTTGTTTAAGGGAAATATAGCATGAAACCACAAAGCTCAAGATCAAGGGAGATGATTACCTTGATTGTTGCTTCACTTTGTGTGCTTCTTTCTTGGTTGAATGAAAATTTTGCAAGAGTTTACCTATGGTTCACCATGCATACCGAAATGATCTGAATAGGGGGTATATATAGAGAAATTTGGATTGAAATGGATGGCCAAGATTGATTTGTGCACTATTTGATCTAAGGACTCACATTTAATCTTGAATTTAACTTTTTCCAAAAAGAATAATTATGACATCATGAGGGACAACTCAAGGGACACCTCATGGGGGTATGTGGTGCCATTTTCATGCAAGGAAGCTTCTAGAAAAATTCTAGTCCAATCCGGTACCGATCGGAGCAGTTTCACAACAACCGAACTGTTTTTTGTTCCTAATTTTTTATAATATACCAGGATATGTATTATGTCCTGGAAATCAATGTCTAGGCTTCTCATACCATTGACAATGATATATTTAATATTTATCTGCCATCCATCCCTTGAGAAATGACCAAAATACCCTTAGTGTCCTTTATTGCACTATACTAACCCTAAGGGCATAATTGTCATTTCACCCCTCTTTACACTGCCTCAGGGCATATATTGGCTCTAACTAATCATATTTATACTATATTAGCTCTAACTAATCATATTTATACTATGTCCCATATTTTTGGCCTGTCTAAAATGACCTCCATCCATCACTTATACAATCTGGGCATCTAGGGGTATTTTCGTAATTTTGTACTTTTCCTAAACTGCTCTGGTCTCTGGCCCACTTAACTGTCAAGTCACCTTAATGGGCTCATGATGGTGCCATTTGGGCCTTGGTATGGGCTCATTGCCTTTATGCCCTTTATGGCATAAATCCCAAGACAACTCTCCCGACCCTATTTATCGGGTATTTTATCTCAGTATAAAATCTCGTAAGAATTCTACAGGAATCCTTTTCTGACTCTGTCAGTTTTATAAATTATTATATAAAATATATGAATTTCCTATAAAGTTTCATCTAATTCTGAAGTCTGAAAATACTACAATAATTTCTTCTGACTTCAGAAATTTATATCAATTAATCGGGATCTCAAATCAAAATTATGTGACTCCTTAAACATACTGGAATAACTTTATCTATCTACTGATAAAATTTGGGCCTAATCTGATTCTGGGTATTTTTGAGCATTTTCCAGTTCAACTTTTCCATAATTACATTTAGGTCTCTGACTTTTGCATATTTATATTTAGGTCCCCCTAAACTTTTGAAAATTACCACTTTTGGCCCAATTTTTATTTCTACTTTAACTTTTGGCCTTTAATCTTTTCCAGTTTGTGTTTAGGTCCTTATATTTCCCTTAGTTCATAATTCCTTTCTGTCCTTCCTCAATCTATTATAGCTTACTCCTAGAATTTCATATATATTACAAATAAACTGTACACCTACATCAGGTAAGAAAATTAGGGATATGACATTTCTCTCCCCTTTAAAATAAATTTCATCCTCAAAATTTACATTACATATACTAAGAAAATAGTTCAGGATATGATTCTTTCATTCTTTCTTCTGCTTCACAGGTAGCTTCATTCTCTATTAATCCTTTCCAGACCACCTTAACTAGAGAGATTTGCTTATTTCGCAACTGCTTGACCTTCCTATCTACAATCTGTGCTGGTCTGACTTTATAAGTTAGGTCATCTCGCAGTGTAATATCATCATGCTCGATCACATGTGATGGATCTGGAACATACTTCTTTAACTGGGAATAATTCTTGAGAGCGTGTTCAGTCACTTTTTTCCTTTTTTCCTACAAGAATTGAAGTAGTTAAAATCAATACATATAATAATCCAAAATGGGAATGAACTCTAAGATGGATCAACTCACCATAGCTCCTGGCGTAGTCTGAAGCCTAACAAAGTCTACCCAACTAGCATCGTTAATAAATTGATACTTGTTGCATAGAGAAGGATGAGTATGATCATCATTGTCCTGGCCATGCACATAATAATGAGCAAGTTATGTCTTGAATTCCCTCTAGCACTCAGCACATTATGACAACATCTTATTTTTCAAGATTTCATTGTTGGGAATATCATAAGTGAGCTACAATATTGCCATTGGAAGTAGAGTTAGCAACAAATAGTTCTATTTTTTTATATTACTCTCCAAACAATATAAAATAGTTAGTTTCTATACCCCAGATAGTGTCCCAAATTTGATTCTTTACATGATCATCAATAGTACCCCAAGTCTCTATGGTGATATTAAGCTTGTTGCGTGCTATGAGACTGACATAACTTACGTACTTGGTCTTCTATTCACAATTGGGTTCCAATGTCTGTCAAACTCAATCAGTAGCCTTTTCCCTTCATTCTTGTCTTTCACAATATCTTTCAATCACTTTGCACTTCTATCCTACTTCGATTAGAGTGGCTTGGAGTATCGTTAGCTTAATTATGATTAACACTATCCCCTATATTCCTATATAGGCAATAACAAGATCAAACATAGTAAACAGATTTAACCTTTTTTCTTTCACCTTGTTAGAATAATCAACACTTATTCCTTTAGCATTTATCCATGGAATAAAAAATAAGTGCACTTATTTATCATAGGAAAACTAAAAACCTAAATTAAATGAACATGTACATGGAGAAGCACATACACAAGAACAGATGTGTCGAGAACAAGTACAAAATTGAGCACAAAGAACATGAGCACAGTAATGAGAGAAGTGAGAAAGAAGATGAACCAAAACCACTGCACATGAGATCAAAGAAGAGAATTGGGGATTTTGATATGAGAAAGAAGTAAAAGAACTAGTGAAAAATGAGATATGAGAGACGTCTAAAGTTCTAAATTATACCTAAACCACAACTGGTTTAGAAAGTTTTCAACTTATTTTTGAAAATGCTACAGTCATTTTTTGAATTTAAAGTGTATTTTAAAAGACAATCTACACTAGATGACATGGACATATGGTGTAGATATGATAGTTATAAACTGGGCTTATTTACAAACGGTGTAGAAAGTTTTAAACTTATTTAAAAAAATGCCACCAGTCAGTTTTTGTATTAAAATGTAATTCAAAAAGGGTGATAATCTACACCCAACATTGACACATCCAGTTTAAATTTTATAGTTTTATTTTTTTTCCCACACGATGTTTCATTACCCCATCCCCTGAAGCTACAACATATATGTGACAATTTAATAAAACTTAAAGCAACGAGTTAGAGTTAGCATCAAAGAAACTTATAGAACAGAAACAAGAAACTTACATTCATTCAACCTATATATATTGTCTTCCATTTTGTCATTACATCAAAAAGATAAAACACACACATATAAATCAATCAAAATCCACTTATCTTCATTCAATTTTGGTAAACCTACTATAAAAGAAGGGGTTTCCCAAATCGAATCATCATCGTCAACAACTATTTTTCCTTGGAGAGCCATAAACTAACTTTTATTTGCTAGATCAGTGATATAGAACACTTGTGTTGCTTGGTCTGTCATAATGAAAGGCTCACTCCTCTCAAAACTCTACAACAATGTTGTATTAAGGGATGATTGCTAATTTAGGATTGTTATCTTTTGAACTAGAGAAGTACATAACTTCAGCCACTAACATAACATCACTATTTTGCACGCTACTTTTATCATCTAGGGACTTCGTATAAAAGGAATACTCATTGATATCAAATGAATTTCAACTTATCACATCAAATTTAGGATCATGTGCTAGCCATCTAACTGTATCATAAATGCAATCCTTATTTTCAACCTTTTGTTTGAACCAATATACAAAAGATTTGTTGTGTTCTCAAATCAACTTTGTTTTATCATTATAATATTTTCTTTCCTAACAATGTCTATATGAACAACTATATAGTTTTAACTTCATAAATGTTATTTAAGATGTGTATGTGTATTTACTGTAATTCATTAACATCAACACTTTTCACCATCATTTCGCGTTGACCCCCTCTTTGACATGGTTTTAGGAAGTGTAAAATCCTTATTTTCTTACAGTTTAGGGACCAAACGATAGCATATGGAACCACTTTTAAGGTCATTGAAGTCAAATTATACAATCTGGAATTTTACTCTATCTAGTACTGTTCACTGTATAAATTCCAAAGGAGCAACCTGACTTTGAAAAATCATAATTAAATCTAGAAAAATTAAAATGAGGTGGTTCAAATTGCTACACGAAGCTAATTTAATGATCTTTCAAGAAAAAATAAATTGTTGACCACTCTTTGACCAGGTCAATGTTGTTCGACGCTTTAATTTTACTATTTATCCAGTATTTTTCCCATATTCCAGCATTTTGGTCCCAACTTTACATAATATTTGTACTATCCAATCCCCAGCTTCTCTTGATGCTTCTTCAATCCTCTTTTATCATTAACAAACCTGTGGGATTGGGATTACATGGAAGGGGATGAGATTTCTAGGGAAATCTCAGTAGCAAACGAAAACCATACAATGTATGCAACGATATGCTTAATGTTACTATGTGTGCATTTAATGATCATGCTTACATAATGATAACATACATGCTTCCATATTTTTTAATTATAACATATGGCCATAGAATAAAAAGAAATAGAGCATTACTTAATCATATATGCTTCACATCATCAAAGTAAGTAAATATCACATAAAGCATCCAAGCAGTATTAGCATACAAGTAGGTAAGTTTACTACCTAGCATGTAGCCTTTTCCTTAGTCCTTAACTTTTGCTCTGAGGTTCCTTCTTTACATAGGTCAGAGCCTATACATAGCATAACAATATCTTCATTATTACTCTATCCAGTATAGCTCTACTTATCTCAAGCTTAGCTTGAGGTAATACCCTTAATATGACATTCCCCTAACTTTCTTTCTATCAACAGCTAACCTTAGCAAGAGAGACATTTCTCTACTCTAACTATTAACTTCATCAGAACAATCCTATAATTTATTAGAGTAGGGACTATAATAAATTACTTACCTTATTCCTAAGCTCGCCAAGTCCCTAAGCTCCTTGGATTGCTCCTAACTCCACCAGAACTCCTTCTTTTTCCTTCCTTTCTTTCTTTCTCTCTTCTTTCTCTTCCTTTTCTTTCTCTTGGTCGTGGCATAGAATGGAAGGGGGTAGAGTCTATTTATTGGTAGAGGGAGGTGGAATGGCTCAGATTGCTTAGCTTCCTCAAGAAGCCTTGCTTGCATCATCACGATGACATCATCATCCTCAATGACTCATCAAAAGTGACATCATCAAGGGATACCTCACATGCTTAGGTGGCATAATGGTGGGGCCCTCTGGACACCTCACTAGCTGACTCAGTGTTTTCAGAGAATTCCATACTCTTTTCCTGTAATGAACGGCTGATATCGTGCCACGTGTCCTTAGCTTTTTCTTCTTTCCCTATACTCATGCCATGTGGCACCTTGTCGGTCCCATGAAGACACCTTTCATGCCACCTCATGGTTCTGGATGAGTCTAAAACTCTATATGATCACTTTTCCTAATTCTATCTTTAACCGGGTAACTTTACTTTATGAAAAAGTATTCAACTACTACTTTAATGCCACCTAAACCTAACATAATCATTGGACTATGTTTTTGGACCCTTGGAATGTTATCTTGGCCCTAATCAAGTTCAAGCACTCTGGTGGCTCGATTCCCAAGAAACATCTCTTAGCAAATTACCAAAATGCCCTTGGTTACTCTTTATTTCCCTGAATAATTATAGGGGCATTATTGTCTTTTCACACTTTGCCAAAGTATTTTTTGACCTTGGTCAACTATCCAGATAACCTTTCTTAACTATCTAATCTTAATCAAATGACCAAAATACCCTTCACCCATTATTTAATTATTTTACAACATAGGGGTATTTTTATCATTTTGCACTTTTTTTGGACACTGACCCCTTTGACCAATGAACTAATATCATGGGTTTAGGCCTCACTTGGCATCATCATGGACCTTTCTATGACATCATCTGAGCTCATTCAGTCATAACATGATTAATGCTAAGTTTCATAATTAGATTTCGAGCGTTCACAAACTCCAGTCAAAATTCACTAAAACGTGAAGAACTTTCTCTATTGAACTCCTTTCAAGGTTCTGTCAAATCTATGACATCTGGCATCATAGGGCACACCTTCCTATAACTTTTCACTTATATCTGAGGTCCATAAGATCTGATAAAAATTTCAGATAACTTTTATATTATCAGATAAATATCATCTATCTGGAACTCTAATAAAATTTTTGTATCATGCTATATTAACCAGCATAACTTTCTCTATCTACTGATGAATTTTGGGACCAAAATGCTTCTGGGCAGTTCTAAGCCTTTGCTGGCTGAACTTTCTATAATTATAATGTTGCCCTTTGAAACTTTTGGAAATTACACTTTAGTCCCTCAATTTTTCATAATTACACTTAATGGCCCATAACTTGTATCTACTTTCATTTTTGTCTTTGGGATTTTTAAACTTTTCACTTTAGCCCCTCTCTTTCTGCAAAATGACCATTATACCCCCAGAAACTTTCACTATTTACAATATAGTCCCTAATCTTTTACTTTTTTGTAATTTAGTCCCTAACATCATATGTATACTTATGGGACTTCTGCTCAACATGGCCTAGTAGCCTACCTCTTTCAGGCTATATATTGGGCTTCTATGTCTAAAAATCAGGATATGACAGGAAGATCGATAAGTCTTACTTTATATAGGTAGTGTTGACAAAAATCTATAGTTCTTCAGAGACATATTCTTGAATAATGGATGCTTCAGGCTAATTTGAATTTTTCATATACCTTTTAGGATTTTCATGTATCTTTTAATTGGGTACATCCATCGTAAGTATATAGGGTCACACAGTTTTATCTCTCGCACTAGATAAACAATGAGGTGTACCATGATGTCAAAAAAAGTAGGAAGAAATATTTTTTCAAGTTGGCACAAAGTAACATAACCCTTGTGCTCCAATTCATCCAACTTTTTAGTCTCAGATTTTTCCACATATAACAGTGAAGAAGAAGCAAAGTCGGGTTACAATGTGTCTCAAATCATCTTGAAGGATGCCTCGAATAGCCACTAGGAGTAATTATTGCATCAAGATATGACAATCATAAGACTTTTGGCATACTAATTTTAAATCTTTCATCTAAACAATGTTCTTAAAATTTGATGAGTACCCAGAGGGAACTTTGATTTCTTGCAAACACTCACAAATACTTCTTTTCTCATCCTTGGACAAAATATTACATTCTTCAACACACTAACTCCCTTTACCATCTGGCATTAGATGTAAATCCTCTCGTATTCCCCTTTCTTGCAAATCTAATATTGCTTACAAATCATCCTTGGAACTACTTTGTATGTTGATAAGTGTTCCAACAATTCTATCACACATTTTTCTCTACATGCATAACATCAATATAGTGTCTTACATGAAGATTATGCCAATACGGAAGCTCAAAGAAGACAGATATTTTTTCATATATTTTTCTCGCTTCTCTTGGTAGTCTTACCTAAAGTAACATTAATGTTTTTTACCTTTTCATAAACTTACTCTCTAGTCAATGGCTCCAGAGAATTTTTAAACTATTGGCCACCAAAATTTTTTTTTAGATGATAATATGGGCAGCCTTCTCTAAGAAATCTTCTATAACCTAGGTAGACTATCTTTCTTCAATGATGGAGTTTTTAGTAGCAAGTCCCTTCCTTACAAATTGGACATGTTTTATGGCCCTTAACACTATACCCTAACAAGTTTTCATATGCAGGAAAGTCATTAATTGTACAAAAGATCATGGCCTGCATGTTAAAAATGTCTTTCTTATCCGTATCTAAAATATCCACACCTTCCCATAACTTCTTCAAATCTTTGATCAAGGGTCTTAGGTAAATGTCTGTCATTTCCTAGTTGTTTCTATTATAAGATCAACATAAACAATATTACATACTTGAGTTTCATACACAACAAGGGGATAGGTTGTAAATCACCAAGAGAACGGGCCATGAACTATGTATGCTACTAAGGCTATCATAAGGGTTCATGCCATTTTTACTAAGTCTAAGCCTTAGGTCTCATAGTTCATTGCTGAACTTGATAAATAAGTCATCAATCTTCTTCTATTACAAAGAAAACTCAATGATGAAGCTTTTCTTTAGAAATCCTTTCATTTACATGCCATATTAATATTTTGCATCATCTTCATTAGCAAAGAAGCGATTCAACCTTGGTATAATTGGAAGATACTATAACACTTTTGCATGAGAGTTGTTTGATATATACCGTGATGTCTTATATATTGGACAATTCTTCTCATCTTCAAACTCTTTGTTATACAATATGCAATCATTTGGGCATGCATGAATCTTTCTATACCGCATGCCTAACTGACATATTATTTTCTTTGTATCGTAGTAGCGTTTCAGTAGCACATTTTCTTCTGGAAATATGTCTTTCAATAACTCAAACAATTCTAAAAACCAATACCACTCTACCCATTACATGCTTTCACACTTACTAATCTCAACACCACATTTAACATGTGGTATTTTCTGTACCCTGGGTATAGAGATTTTTTTACATCATTGTACATATTATCATATGCATGTGACCTCATAGAAG
The DNA here is from genome assembly GCA_037074615.1 of Leucaena leucocephala. Taxonomy (NCBI): domain Eukaryota; kingdom Viridiplantae; phylum Streptophyta; class Magnoliopsida; order Fabales; family Fabaceae; genus Leucaena; species Leucaena leucocephala. The sequence goes on from CM073561.1 coordinate 11,818,345, forward strand.
CATCTTCTCTAATATCATCATTCATAACCTCTACTCAATCATCAGTATCCATATCAGCATCAAAGGTCTGTTCTACCTATTCATATACGCTCGACCTTTCCACATCTTCACCATGCCATACCCATATCGTGGAACTCTTGTAAAACACTTCTCAAATTAAATGAGTATACATATCTATAGAATTTAGTTTTCTCTCATTCAAACATCTCACACAAGGACAATAAAACCTTATATTGTCATCATCAACATTTCATTTAGCAAAATCTAAAAACTCCTTCACCCCATCATAATACTCAACACTTGTTTATTCATATTTATCCAACTATGATCCATATTTGTGGAAGACTAAAAAACTATAAAACAAGAAAACCTAGCTTGAAGCTAATTTTGGTAGAGAATATATCAAGCACAAGTGGAAAAACTCACCAATTTAAACAAGTAAAAGACAACAATAAATCCATACAAATAACAACAAAAGCTATCAGTACATACATTTTTAGTTCTCAAGACAAGGAGTTCAAAACAAAACTCACTATGACAAAACGGCTGAGAACACCTACATGAACTAGTGAAAAAATGAAAAATGAGAGATGTGCATAGGGGTTTTTGATTAAAGTATATTTCATAAGCCAATCTACACCAAAAAAATGGATATCCGGTATAGAAAGAACTTTTTTCTAAACCATACATAATTCACATCAAGTTTAGAAAGTTTTCAACACCAATATATTTCAGAAGCAAATTTACACCGGATGAAATTTGCATAAGCTGTAGAAAAAGTGATAATCTACTCCTGATGTTGACATTCCAGTTTCAATCTTATTGTTTTATTCATTTGTATTTTTTACATTATTTTTACAAAAATAAAATGAACAACAATTTAGAACAAGAAACTTGTTAAACTTTATTCATTCAAACTTTACTAACTTTGCATCAAAATAAAGGTTATCTTTACATCCAAAGTTTGAAATCTCAAGAAACTATATATATCAACCTATGTATAATATATTATCCTCATTTTTGTCATTACATAAAAAATATAACAAAGGAGTGACAAGAGAAAGGTGAGGCCTTTCACTCAAAGTTAGAGTTTTGGGAGTTAGAGTTGGGATCAACAACACTATAGAAATTGTCATTATGACCATGTCTACAAACTTCAGAGTGAAAGGCTCTAAAATGGTCTTCCAATCTCTCAAGTCTGAGAGTCAGTTCTTCCATTGAGTCTTCCAAGCCAGGGAAGCATAGGATGAGTTTTTCAAGGTACTCCAATAGAGTGAGAACAAGGGAGGAGGAGAAGGAATTGAAGGATGAGGGGCAGGATGATTGTCTTCAAAATCATCTCAGTTTCTCTTGTACTACACAGAAGGAGGTGTACATGAGAAAGAATCCATTTGAGGGTTCAAATAGGATAAAAGAAAAGAAAATAGAGAGAAAGTGAGACAAAAAGTACCGAGGAATGGTATATATTTAAGGTTGACAAAAGCAGATTTTCATAAAGAATATAGAATAATACAATTGACATTCCATCATAATGACTACAAATGTTAGGAACTAAAAAAGAGAAATAAACTTTTTGAAGAAGTGACATAAAAGAAGTGGGAAAGGATAGACAAGAAAACAAGCAACCGGTGCAAAAAGAAACATCAAAATTGGACCTACAAGCAACCAGTTTAGATGTGTTCTTTCTTACATCAGACATTGGGCATCTGGTATAGAAAGAACTTTTCTAAACTAGACCTTAAGGAAACTGATGTAGAAAGGTTATTTTAAACTGGCTATGAAGGTATTTGGTGTAGTAATTTTCTTCTACACCCGTCACATGTACATTCAGTGTAAATATTTTATCTTATTTATAAAAATACTACCGATCATTTTTTTAAATTGTCTCTACAAGGACCAATTTAGAAATAAGGCTTTAGAAAGCCTTTTTTGTAGTAGTGTCACTTATGCTCCTCCTCCAACTCACATACTTGTCACATGGTGTTTTAATTGAATTCTTCAATATGGACCACACATAGGCATTGTACATCATCTTATTGGACTTATAAAATCTTTCAATAGGAGCTTTATTAAAAAAATTAGTACTACCATGGTTTCCAATCATTAATTTTTTGAAGCAAGATAAGTTTTAGTGGACTGTTGCAGTATCCACTGCCTTTCAAGATATTAAGAAGCTTTCTGAAGCCCCAGCCTTATCATTGCCAAACTTTACAAAATGCTTTGAAGTTACTTATGATGCCTCTAGAGTAAGGATTGGAGGTGTTCTAAGCAAATAAGGTAACACAGTGGCTTTCTTTAGTGAAAAGCTGAATGATACCAAGGAAAAATGCTCCACATATGACAAGAAATTTTAGGCAATAGTAAGATCCCTTGAACATTGGAAGTATTGCCTCCTTTAACAAAAATTTGTCTTGTATTCGGATCATCAAGCCCTTAGGTTTATCCATTCTTAACAGCATTTAAGTGCCAATCATGTCAAATAGATTGAATTCATTCAAGTATTTACTTTTGTTGTCAAGCATGCTCAAGGTTTGAAAACAAAGTAGCTTATGCTTTAAGTCGGAGAGTCCATTTATTAAGTACCATGAGTGTTAGTATCACAAGGATTGAGAAATTAAAGGATGAGTACATCTCATGTCCTAATCTTGGTATCATATACCAAGAGATTACAAAGGAAATCATCATGATCATGACTTTAAGCATCCATGTACGTCCATGAAGGATTTTCTATCTGGGATTTACATGCAGGTAGTTTAGCTGGCCATTTTGGGATAAACAAAATCATGACTTTAATGGAGGACCAATTTTATTAGTCATCCCTCAAGAGTGATTTGGCTAAAGTTGTGTCTCAGTGTCATACTTACCAAATGTCTTAAGCAAAATGACAAAATATTGGGTTATATACTTCCCTTTCTATCCCTAAAGCACAATGGAAAGATTTGAACATGGATTTTGTTTTGGGCTTACCTCAAACAGTGTGAGGACATTATTCTATCTTGGGATAAGTTGATAGCTCCTCTAAGATAGCTCATTTCATTCTGTTGAGATGCGCTAGTTTAAAAATAATTATTAATTAAATAATATTATTTTTGTTTGTGATTTAATTAATTATCTAGAATTAAATTTGGATATTATTTAGGATTAGATTTGAAAATAATATTATCATATCATAGAAGAATAAATATAAAATATTAGGATTAGGATTATGATAGGATTCTAATTTAACCTATTGACCTAAATTATTACCTATATAAATACCTATTTTTATTATCATTCATTCAAGGATTAATAGTATTTTGATGCCCTTATTTCCCTCTCCTTTCAATCCTTCAAATTCACATATGGTACCAGAGCAAATGAGTTAATCACTATCCCCAATCTGAAACTCTATTCCATCAAGCATCAGTTGCACCCTCCTATGATCTCGACTCTATCTGATCATGGAATTTGGTATGTTTCATGCATTGAACATCTCAAATGATAACAAAATCAAAGGTGAGTCATCTTCTTTAGGTTCTCCTTTGAATACCTCAATAACTTAAGCTCTAATCCACTACATTACCACTCATCACTTTAATGGAAATAGTTATATCCAATGGAACCAAGGAGTACTTATGTATATTTATGGTAAAGGAAAGGAAGGTTACCTTATAGGTGATGTTGCAGAACCCAAATTCCTAGACCCAAAGCAATTCATTGAAAGTAATATGGTTAAGTCCTTATTTATTAACTCTATGCTTCCTAAAATTAGTCAAATCCATCTCCTTGCTCGAACTGCCAAAGATGTGTGGGACAATATCTAAAAGTGCTACTATGCACGAGAAAATGATGCCTCTATCTTCCAAATTATAGGTTCTATCTATGAACTGTGTCAAGGAAATGTGGATATAACTAAGTATTTTAATGGCCTGTAGATATATTGGCAACAACTTGACATATGTGATGTTCATCAATGGAAGAATAGGGAAGATGCAAAAACCTATTGTAATATATTTGAAAAGAAGTGTATCTACATACTACTCTTGGGAATTAATCCTAACTATGATGAAGTCAGGGGAGAATCATGTCCAGATGACCTCTACCTTCTCTTGATGATGCGTTTATAGAACTCAAATGGGAAGAAAGTAAAAAGTAGTTAGTCTCCCAATACAAACCCCTGCATGTGTTTGAGACTTCAGCTATGGCTTCAAAAGTCTCTCTTGAGACAAAGAGCCCTAATGAATCTGACTCTTGAAACAAGAACAAGCCTACCTGCGAATATTGGAAGAAGGTTGGACATGTGAGGGATAAATGATGGAAGTTGCATGGCAAACCTACTGACTTCAAACCCAAATTGTGAGGGTCAAGAGGATTAAATCCTACAGTAGAAATAGATTCTAACCCTAATGGTAATGATAATGGTAATCTCTTTAATATTGAATTGTTGAACATTTTACAACGAATGTTTGGTAACCAATGACCTAAGCCTGATGATGGCTCGACTATAGGTTCCTATAGCACTGATCCACTAGGTAATAATCTTAACCCCAAATTGTGGATTGTTAACTCTGGTACTACCCATCCCATGACGAGTAATCACCCTTTTTATATGAGTTTACCTATAGTTACTCTTGATCATTGGTTAATATTGATAATGGCTCCTTTTAATGATGACTTGTATCTTGATAATGTCATGTTTATTCTATCACTTGATTGTAATATTATATTTGTTAGCATTACTACTAGAGAATCTAAGTGTACTATTAAGTTTGATAAGTTTGATTGTGTATTTTAGGCTTTAAAGAATAGGAAGGGATTGGTTCAGCTAAAGAGTGTTGTGGTATCTACTGGTTTATTGGTTTAAAAAGCCTTATGGCTATTTTTTCAATTCAGAATAATGATGATATTTTATGGAACTTTATATTAGTTCATCTCAATTTTTCTTCTTTGAATAAATTGTACCCTCAATTGAATAATAAAAATTCAGATTTATTTAGTGTGATATTTGACAACTTTCGAAGCATACTAAAGCCTTTTATCTTCCTTAACCCTACAAGCCCTCCAAGCCATTCACCCTTGTACATAGTGATGTTTGGAGCCTATCTAATGTCAAAAATTTTAATGGGGCTCATTGGTTTATTATATTTATTAATGACCACACTCAATTTACATGGGTATTCTTGTTAAAAGAGAAGTTTGAAGTACTCTTGTGTTCAAACACTTCTATGCTCTCATCTAGTTTGAAAATGGCATTCAGATTCTTCATAGTGATAATGATAGAGAACTTGTTAACTCCACCATGAGCTCTTTTTTATCTAACCATGGTATTATTCATCAAACATCTTGTGTCAGTACTCCACAACAAAACAAAGTAGCCAAAAGGAAGAGCCATCACCTTCTCTATGTTGCCCGATCCCTTTTATTTACCTACAATGTTCCCACATATTATTAGAGGAAGGACATCCTTACTATAAACCACCTAATTAACTTAACACATTCCTAGGTCCTTTAGTTTACAATACCTATTAACAAATTCCTTAACTCCTAACCTACTTCCAAAACCATAGATTCATTGTCCTTAAAAATATTTGGATGTACAATCTTTGTTCAAAATGAACATGCAGGCAAGCTTGATCATCAATCTCAAAAATGTATATTCATCAATTACTCCTGCACTCAAAAGGGATATAAGTTCTATTGCTCATGTACAAAGAAAACCTTTGTTTCCCTCAATGTCACTTTTCATAAGTACATACCATTTTATTCTGAGGCAACCATTCAGGGGGAGAATTCATTACAAGAATGGATGCCTTAACCCCATACAGCTTGAAACATTATTAACTCTATTAGAATCTCCACCTAAACCTGAGCCACCTTCCAAAGTACCACCTGAAACTAATTCCATTGTTATACCTTCCCAATCCAATCAAAATGGCATACAACAAAGAGAATATAACATATATACCAGAAGAAGCAAGGTCAAGCCCATATGAGACACCAACCATGAGACAAACCAGTAAACTAGTGGTGATGCTCATTTGAAGCTAGACCTATCTAATCCCCTGACTCCAAATGGTAAAATATAAAAGAAAGATGAGGAGTTACCTATAGCTCTTGGGGAAGGGGTAAGGAGATGCATGGTATGTCATCCCATACATTTTTTTTACTTATGACAAGTTGTCCTCAAATTTACAAGCGTTTATATATAGCGTGTCTAAGGAGAGAATTCCAAAGAACATTGAGGAAGCCTACAAGGAATCTGAATGGAGAATGGCAGTAAATGAAGAGTTAGATGCTCTTGAGAGAAATAACACTTGGGAGATTGTTGACCTCCCTCCAGAAAAGACTGTTGTTGGGTGTAGATGGATTTTAACCAAGAAATACAATCCAAATAGTAATGTTAATTATCACAAGGCAAGATTGATTGCCCAAGGTTTCTCATAGGTCTATGGAATTGATTACTAGGAAACATTTGCTCCTACAGCTATGCTAAACACCGTAAAGGACCTAGGACATATGAGGTATTTTCTAGGAATAAAAGTTGCTAGAAATATAGACAGGATGACAATATCCTAGAGAAAGTACACCCTAAATCTACTAAATAAATCAAAATTGTTAGCTTACAAACCTGCTGCAACACATATGGAGGGAGACTATAAGTCTAAGTTATAAGTTAGGGAGGATAAACCTCCTCCACTACCTTTCCATGTAGGAAGATATAGGAGATTAGTTAAGAAATTGATATACTTGACTCACACTCGACCAAATATCTCTTTTCCTGTGAATATAGCTAGCTAATACATGAGTAACCCAAATGAAGAGCATATGAATCTGGTTATGAGAATCTTATGTTACCTCAAAATGACTCCTGGGAAGGGCATGCTTTACAAGAAAGGAAGCAATAGAAGTATTGAGATTAGCAGTAAAGATATTGAAATCTTTACTAATGCATTATGAGGGTTCTGTATCAAATAATAGAGCTACTATAGGATACGCCACCTATGTATAGGGTAATCTAGTGACCTGGAGAAGCAAGAAACAAGATGTTGTCTCAAGGAGTAGCATAGAGTTTGAACTCAGTATTAGCTCAAGGAGTACATGAAGGAATGTGGTTGATGATGTTTCTCAAGGAACTCAAGAAGGATGTGGCCCTACCAGTGAAGATGTTCTGCGACAACATTAAGGCCATAAAAATGACCAAGAATCCTATCCAACATGACAAAATGAAGATTGTTGAGATTAATCAGCACTTTATAAAGGAGAAGATAAAATCAAAGTTGATTGAAGTATCCCATATCCGCTCAAAATCACAAGTGACAGACCTATTCACTAAAGCATTCGAAACACCCATATTTGAAGAACTCATATTCAAGCTAGGAATGGTTGACATATATTCTCCAGCTTATGGGGAATGTTGAGAAGCACAAATATTCAAACTAGTGATTTAGCTTGATGGGGAGTGTTGAGATATGCTAATTTAGAGTTAATTATTAATTAGTTATTTAATATTATATTTTGTTTGTTATTTAATTAATTATCTAGAATTAAATTTGGATATCATTTATGATTATGTTTGAATATTATATTATCATATCTTAGAAGAATAAAGATGAGATATTAGGATTATGATTATGATTATGATTATGATAGGATTCTAATTTAGCCTATTAGCTTATATTGTTGCCTATATAAAGGCTTATTTGTATTCTCATTCATTCAAGGATTAATAATATTTTGAGGCCCTTATTTCCTTATACTTTCAATCATTCAAATTCCCACACATTCCTTATAACAAGACTACTAATGCCTCTCACATGGAAAAGTTGTTCTTTCAAGAGATAGTGTGTTTGCATAGGTTACCAACTACAATAGTTTCATATAGGGATGTTAAGTTTGTAAGCTACTTTTGGAAAACCCTTTGGAAGTAGTTTGGCACTTAGTTGAAGTTTTTGTCTGTTTTTCATCCTCAAACATATTGGTAAACTGAGGTAACTAAGCGTAGTTTGGGTAACTTGCTTAGGTGTCTAGTTGGAGACAAACCTAAGTATACAACAACTTAGTCAATAGGTCCACAGGTACGAGTCCCTTCCAAATTGTTCAAGGTTTTAATCCTAAACAACCTATTGACATTTCGCACTTTTAAATTTGTTGAATCATTTTCCCAATACCTACATGAATTACATGCTAAAATCAAGCACAAATTAGCAATGATTAATGAACAGTATCAATTATCTGCAAGTACCCATCATCATTTTCAAAACTTTAATGTAGGTGATTATGTGATGGCACGAATCTGTCCAAAACATTACCTAAAAGACACTTCTAAAAATTTACATGCTCAAGCTTCTGGATCGTTTCGCATAGCTAAGAAATTAGACCATAATGCATAAATGCTAGAATTACCTCCTAACATGGCTATAAGCCCAATTTTTAATGTGGAGGATCTAATGCCTTATTGGGGAACTTTTGAGCCTTCCCTTTCACTTTCTGATGATTCTGTAGGTGCCCAACCTTGTCATGCACCAGTTCCATCAATGACATCTGTCACACCCCCTATTGAAGAAATTGAAACCATCAAGGATGACCAAATTGTTTTTGCACCAGTTGGACCCCTTTACCTCTACTTAGTATGTTGGAAAGGGCATTTAGATTTGCACACCACTTGGATCGCAAAGGATGAATTTCAACACTTAGATCCTGCCTTGCTAGAAGCCTATGAGCCCTCTACCTCTCTAGAGAGGAGTGTTCTTTGAAGAAGGGGGAATTGATAGAAGATATGGGAAGATTTATCATAGAAGGAATTTTTTTTTTAATTTATTTTGTCTAGTAGAAATAGTAAATAGGAATATTCTATTTTTGCAATTGGCTAGGTACAAGAGGGATTATTATATTTGCAAGTGGTTGTAGTTCTTTGCAAGTGGACATTACAAGTTGGAAGTTGTCAGTGTTATTATTATAAGTACAAGTTTTTTTCTTTTATTAGCCTATAAATAGGACTTGGTAGCCTTTGTGAGTTGTAAGTTGTTTCCCAAATGCTTTTTTTTTTTTTTTTAAATAAAACAATGCTGATAGTGCCCCATTTTACAATTTTTTTCTCCGCTTGCAGCAAGGGGTGAGTTTAAACGAAACACCTTGTTTTGGTTTGCTCACCGTGGCAAGCAACATTAGTAGCCGCAACAAACAACGTAGAACTTGGGACATTACATCACACATTCTCCAAGTCTAGATTGAGGGGAGATATTAAGACAATGATGCATTCAACCCCAAAATCCATACAAGCCTCCATTCAATACCAAAAAACTGCACAGTTCGCCACAAAATCCAAAAATCAGCTTGTTTCTATCCAATCCTAAGATTCTAGCATCCTTCTCATTTTTCATGAAATAGGTCCCACTAGGTCAGTTTCATAAACCCCAAACGTTTTTTCTCAAGTTTATATCAAAATCCTTTCACAATTGAGTTAAAGAGTCTGATCTTTACTTTCCAAAAGACTCGTAATAGCACCAGTAGACTAGGCGAGTAGAGTTTATGTTACCTTATTTCGAAAGCTAATCCAATTCTCTAGAAATGATCTTTGAAAGCTCCACAACGCTATTAGAGCTACTTGTTGCCTCTGGACCTTCCAGAAGAAGCTCTAGAACTTATGCCCTGTCAAAGAAAAATCCTTCCCAAATTCTTTTTGAAAAAAATAAAACAACGTTGACAGTGCCCCTTTTTGTAAATTTTTGTTTGCTTGCTACAGCGAGCGAGTTTAAAGAAAATGTATCATTTTGGTTTGCTCATCGTCATGGTAGCGAGCAACGCAGAACTTGGAATGTTATATCACATGTTCTCTAAGTCTAGTTTAATGGGAGATGTTAAGACATGATGGGCTAAACTCCAAAGCCCATACAAGCCACCATCTGTACAAGAAAACTTGGCCCTACTCCTTTTAATGTTTCATAGGTATGTAATACTAGAGATCCTTATATGATGTTTTATTGTCTTGTATGTGTCCATTGCATATGTAATCTAGGATTTTATACCCCGCCTAATGATTATTGAATGGTGAGCATTGTACTCCACTAATAGAATGTTGATTCTTTCATGAATCTTGACATTATTAGTAGTCTTATCCATAGTCAAAGAAGAACATAAAACTTTTCTTCTTCTTTTTATAATTTTTGAGTAAAAAAAATAAATACTCTATTCTAACCCATTCTCCTGACCCTAATCACCTCCTAATCATAAATTATACCCAATTAGAGTGAGAAAAGAAAATTTGGCAACAATTTATTTATTTCAAAAAGGACAAATATATAATTATCACGAGTGAATGATTCAAAAGAAAGTAAGCATTACCTTATGGGTGAATATTCTTTGAAGGAAAATGGCACATGGCATGCGTGCATCCCACCTCAACGAGTGCATTTCTGTCATAGCGAATTGGGTTCAATTCAATGTCTCTCTCAACGGCTTTAAGTAGAAAAGGGTCCAAAATTAAATATTGTTGGTAGCTTTTAATTGATTACAATCATTCAACTTGGAAAAAGAAATGCAGTATCCAAAATAATGTGAGCAAGTATGTCTCAATCATTGTCACATCCTCTACTTATCATAAGAATTAACCTGTGGCCAAATGATTATTTTGTGTCTCAACAATCTAATATTTAATATTTATGAAGTGAAATTGCACTTTTAATACATAGTATTGAAACTTGAATTTAAGCCTACCAGCCAAACCCATAAATCAGCTAACTAGTTCCCATACCCATCTAGTTAAGAGTTGTTGATAGGTTGATTATGTAGGATTTTATATTTTCCCCCTTATTAAGCCTAATAATTTCATTTTGAGTTAAAAGAAAAAAAATAGCAACCTATCATATTTTTATTCTATTAACTCTATTTTATTAGATTATGTGTGATCTATAAATGTTCATTTATTTGTAAATTAATGCGTTGTGTATTTAAATATTACTCTTTTAAGGTTCTATATATAAATATTTTAATTAAATTAAATTATTTTTATTATCATTTTAACACTAACCCTTGAACTACAGTCTTGATCATTAAATTGCTCTAATTTTATTACCTTGTTTTAATTTAAAAATATCCCAATGTAATTTCTTTCCATAAGATTTTAATTAAGGACTTTATTTAAAAGAGAAAAAAACTGTTTTTTCTTACTCAAACTAATTGGTATTAGTGAGTATATTATATTTTATTGAACATACAATACAATTTAATCTCAACTAATCTTTGTTATGTTTTATGTTAAAATACATAAAAAAAAACCCTAAACTTTAATAAGATATACATAACCTCCTTAACCTTTAAAATTTTAAATTAAAGATAATAATATTTTATATTTTAATTATCAAGACCTCCATTAAAGTTATTGATTTTTGGCGTATCATAATTTTTATATTTTTTTATTATATATCACTTTATTTCATAAAATAACATTTGACACTTAACATATAATTTTAAATTTTTAAAATATTTATTATAAAATACTTAAATATAAAATATTTAAATAATATTTAACATGTAATTCAAAGTATTTTATAAATATTTAAAAAATATAAAATACTTAAAAAAATATTTAAAATATTTATTTGATCATGTGAAAAATATAAACTATTTAAAATTATATATAAATTGTTAAGTATTATTTTGTAAATGACATGATATATAATAAAAAATATAAAAATTATGATATAAAGATATATAATTTGTTAATCAAAATATAAAATATTAAAATTTTTAGTTTAAATTTTTAAAAGTTAAAGATATTTAATTGAGAATTTTGTATATTTAATTTATATGTATACACCCCGGAAAAGAAAACTTTGTTCTAACTACCAACACAAGAAACAAAAATAAAACGCGAAGACGAATATTACATCATTAGCTCCATATTAATATAAAATATTTATTTTAATTGATAAACGAGGAAGGCATGAATATGATGAACGAATGGAGTCAAATTCAACGGCAAGCAAAGCAACCCACCAACACCATATGGAGAGAGAGACATATTATATATATACAAACGCATTATATAATTATTAATAATTAATTACCAAAAGTTGAAAAAGTGACCATCTGTGGGGCCCCGCAATATTGACAGGTGAGCAAAGTTATTGTCAAAAAAAAAAATGATCAGCACTTCATTTCACAATCCCCCATTCTGATTTGGTTAATCCAGAAAAGCACAAACACATCAATACCCTTGGGACAAGCTAGGTTTCCCAAATATATTTTTAATATAAAAATTAGAATGAATTTTTATATTTAAAATTTTTTTCTTGTTAAATATTTTGAATCATTTTTCATATTTAGATAGAATAATATCTAAAATCAGCAAAAGATTAAATAAATGGGATGTCATAGTGTACGTTTTTTAAAAGAAAATGCTTATTATTGTTTTTAATGATTAAAAAACTTATTTTTGTTCGTGTATTTGACAAAAGTTAAATTTTAAAAATATAATTTAAATTAGTAAAAAGAAAATGATAATTCTATATAATTATACTCTCTCCTGTTCATAATATAAGTCATTTTTAAAACAAATCTCTAGTATAGTCTATAATATAAGTTATTTGGAGTATGGGAAGTAATTAATATTTATTTATCAATTTTAATCTTATAATCAATACTTAAATATTGGTAAAGTTGAATAAAATTAACTTAAGATAAATTTAATAAAATAATTATTATTTTTTTATTATATTAAATAAGTTGAATTGATTTATATTGTAATGTAAATTTTTTTGAATATTTTTTAAGTTGTAAATAAGATAGGAAAAATTCTACTAACCTCAATATTGGCTTTATAAGCCATTCACTTAGTCAATCAACAACCAATCTCGACAATAGTATAAGTAACCAACTAATGAAGTTGACCCACAAAAGCTAAAATGCCACTTTTTAAATTATCGCAGCAGAACAAAACAACTTAATAAGAAACAAATTTAAGTCTTTTTTTTTCTCAATTTTTATTTTTGCTACCAAACAGCCAACCAAGAAAAATGGCAACCCACAAAATAATAGAAAAACACAATCAAAGAAATATGATTCCGTGACTAATGAAATATAAACAATGTTAGTTTTCCCCTTAAATTTGTAAAGTATATTTTGAGTCATTTAATTCTAACATATTTAATTTTATTAACAAAAATATTGAATGAAAAAATTAAATGATGACAAAACATGTTTAGATTTTAATCTTTCTATGTAATATTTTTATATTTTAAAAGTAAAATATAATACAAAATATTTTTTATATTTTAATTTTAAAATATAAAATATTATATTTAAGGATTACAATTTAAGCATGCTTTGTTAGCATCATTTAAAATTGTTGAGTCGGTATTTTTCATTAATAAGGTTAAGGGACTAAAAACATATTTTATAAACATAAGATATTAGAGTGAAACTTGATGTAAACTTAGAGAATGTAATGTATAATTTTTCAAAATTTTAATAGTTTAACTTTAATATTTTATAAACCTATTATTATAATTTTACATAAGAAATATATAAATAAATTTAAACTATTAATATTTGATTGAAAAAATTCACAATTTTAATAAAAAATTCAAAATGATCTACTTTATAAAATATTTTAATAATAGGCTATTGTTATGAACTGTTTAGATTAAATTTTAACAATTTAAATTTATTTATATATCTCTTATGTAAAATTATAACAATAGTTTTATAAAATATTAAATTTAAACTGTTAATTTTTTTTTTATCAATGAATATGAATGAAACTGGAGGAGAAAGAAATGGAGACAACTCTCTCCCTTATCATATCCAAGGTTAGTAACATGGGTAACCAAAAGCAAAAGTTAAACTTTGGAAAATATTATTACAATCCCCAAAGTCCTGGGGTGAAAGCAATACGTCTAGAAACCAAAATTTTGGTCCAACACCACGAAGAAGATTAAAGTTCACAAATAAACAATAACCAACTTTATTTTATTAGATGAGATTATCTACATAGATCAAATGATACTATTATTTTGTTGATTCATGTTCATAAAAAAATTGATAGATTTTATGTTAACTATTAAGGGCTTGACATAAACACTCCTTTTCGTTATCCAGATTTAGGACCGACCATTAAATAGAAGTTAGAGTTATTTACCTATTTTAGGAGGACCTTCTAGACCCATTTCTGCCAAATAGAAGGGAGACATTTTGCATAATGAACTAAATCTGCTTAAACCGAGGAAAAAGTCAAATATATTTGCAAACTTTTGAACACCAAGGCCACTTGAGTCATTCAAAGCTTTGTTGCATCACGAGAAAAATTATACTACAAAATTTCCGTTCACTTACCATGTCAAAGGAAATAATATTAACTATAAAAAAATTGATATTGACCGTTAATATTTTAACAATAAAAAAATTATTCTATTTTAATATTTTTAGAAAAATCTTAAATTCAAAAAGACTAGACATCATTACTTCTAAGTAAAAACTCTTAAAATAAATTTGCCCCTTGACCCTTTATTAATTAAAGGCAAACGAACTTGGGAAATGACCTAACTAGTTACAAGATGGAGTTAGCTCTCATTTGTGTCTAAACATGGCTCTCCTCAAATGCTACTAAATTTGAGGCCTTAATATTTATAACTTTGATGAGATTGAATGTACTACTAGAGTACTGGGGTAAACTCAATATTTTTTTGTTAGTATGGTTTCATTAGAAGTTAATACAAATCTATCTAATATATTATATAAGTTTTCAAGCATACATTGGATTTTCTTTTGTTGACCGAGATACCCACACGCAACCGGAACACTTTATTTGGACTATGCTACGTTTATATATCAAAAACACCAAGAAAGAACAATAGAACAAAGAGCCATGAAATAGAGAAGCAGAGGAAAAATGTTTTTTTGGAAAAACTTCTTGTCTCCTTTCTCTATACTATGGGCGTATACAATGTATATATTATGCCTGCATGACGAGGGGGAGTGGGTTATGTGTTAACTCCCCACTCTCCCACGTTTTCCTCTTCCAACCAGTGTCCATAACTATTTCCTCCAGTGTACATATTCGTGGACCTATGCCTAATCTACCATAGGTAGACTGGCTCATTTCCTAACATCTCTCACTCATACTTAATGAATTAGATATTCATGGCTCTTATCTTATTCTCTTCCTTCTTTCATACTAAGTGCTTTGTCGTGACAACGTAGGCATGATGTCTCTATTCAGGCATTTGTACTAGAAATCCCTTTTATAGAGACCAGCACAAAATAACTCTTTAGTGCAGCTCAAACAAAATATATTATAATTCCTTGAATATCCTAGATTTACCCATATGAACTTTTCTTACAGCTAATATAATCCCTCTTGAGGTAGCATATAACTCATATAGCCTCCACTTATGCATAGTATCCACACTTATAAAATTAATAAAATAATATCACAAGGGATCGGTCACATACACTAGCATGGATGTGTATATTATGGCAATCTTTCTTTCGCTGATATATCATTTTGCCATGAATCAACTGCTTTCTTAACATAATACCTTTGGTTCATATATAATTTGACCATAAGACATATACTAAAGTAGTAATTGCTGAAACATACCTCCATAAGACTGTCAAAGTCAAAGGACATTAATGAAAGGATAATACATTTCTAGAATTCACACAACAATGAAGAAGGGATTGATTCACTTGCTTTCTATTTGTGGTTCTTTAGCATATGTGATATAAATCACATGTTATAGTGTTCCTCTTATCCTATAAGAGTTTACATCTTTTTAATTCTATCAATCACACTATACAGACTTAAGTCCAGACATTCATAGTATCTAAACCCAAACTCTTCAATTCTATTCACATAATATAACGTCAATTTTAAAGAATTTGTTATCTGGTAACAAGTTTCATAGATATGGGTATCTATAGTTCGTTCTATATCCATACTCACGGATCTCATCTCAACTTACTGCACTTTGTAAGTCAAGGTGACATTTACTGTGTTTCTTCTCTACCATATCAACACTTTTTCTGCTTTACTAGTAAACACATGTCTCATCTTTGAATGCTTCTCTAGCATCAAAGGTAGTTGCTCATGTGAGAGAGCTTACCTTTTTAACTTGTATGATATACTAGATATTATATACTTTCACCCAGATGTATAAGTAATAGTAAATTATATGATATCATTAATGAAAATAAAATATTATATACAGTCTGTAACTTTATATTTTACGCATGTCAATGGCTTTTATATGTTTCTCAAATATTTCTTTGCCTATTCGCTTAGTCAGGGGGTCTACAACTATATATTTGGTTAAAATGTGTTGTATATTTATAATTTTCTATACTATATAATCCCTCATAAAGTTATACTTGATATCAATGTGTTTGGTCTTACTATGATACTTAGGATCTTTAGTGTAGGTTATGGTTGAAGTGTTGTCATAGTGTATTAACACGAAATTAGTACTCTCATTCCTAAATTCTAGGTGTTCGATAAATCTCTTCAGCCAAATAGTCTCTTGCATTGCTGTAGTACACGCCACAAACTCAGCTTCCATACAGTGTAAGGGAATGCATGTCTGCTTCTTACTATTCTAACACATGGCACCGTTCTTAAGTAAGAAGGTGTATCCTAAAGTCGATCTTCATTTTTCTTTATCATCGCCTACATCAGTATTGTAACATCTGACTAGGCGCAGATCACTTCTTTGATAACATAACACATAGTCAATTGTGCCCTTTAGGTATCTCAAGATCCTATTCACGGCTTTTCAATGTTTCTCATTGGGGTTAGACTTGAATATGCTAACTAGCCCCACATCATAACAAATATCTGGTATTGTACACATCATCACATACATCATGCTAGCAACGACACTAACATATGGAACTATTTCCATTTGCTTTTTGTCTAATTCAGTTTTGAGACACATTTCAGAACTCAAGGCCACTCTAGTGGCTACAGGGATATCTATGGGATTATAGTCACTCGTATTGAATCGCTCAAGTATCTTCTTGATATAATTCTCTTGTGAAAGAGTGAGGATTCTCTTGGAGCGATTCCTTCGAATCTGGACTCCAAGTATATATTATGCTTCACTTATATCTTTCATTTCAAAAGTCAATGAAAGTTATTCTTTAATACCTATCACCGAGTCAAGACTATTTTTGGCTAAAAGTATGTCGTTTACGTATAAGAATAATATTACAAAGTTACCCTTAAACCACTTAACATAAACATAGTGGTCTTCCTCTATCATCTAAAAGTTATATGAGGTTATCACTTTGTGAAACCTAAAGTACCACTATTTAGATGATTATTTTAATCAATAAATGGATCTTTTGAGTTTATACTTCTTGTGTTTAAACCCTTTTTCAATGAAAACTATTGGTTGTTCCATATAGATTTATTCATCTAGATCACCATTCAGGAAATTTTTACATCCATCTAATGTAACTCCAAGTTAAACTATTTACTATTGCTAGAATAAGTCTTATCGAATTGAAGCGCATGAGAGGTGAAAAAGTATCCTCATAATCTATACCTTCTTGTTGTGTATATCCCTTTGCAACTAGTCGGGCTTTGACTTTGTCAATTGATCCATCCATATTTTTCTTGATTTTGAGAACCCACTTGTTCCCAATGGCTTTACCTCCTTTTGATAGATCAACCAACTCCCAAATTTGATTTTTCATTGAGTATAATTCCTCTTTCATTGTGTTCTTCCATTCCTCCTTATCAGGACCTGCCAAGGCTTTATGAATAGAGCGGGGTTCATTATCCCCTTCTGGAGTAAATAAGAGTACTTTGCCTTCTATTGGAAATATCACTTTAGAACACTTTCCCTATTACTCCTTATGACAGGAGCTATTTGCTTATATTTTCTCATTTGTCTCAATCTCTATATTGATTGTTCTTGGCTCCCACTTAGATTGACATACCTAGAGGATTTTGGTCTATCAATTTGTTCGGCATTGTTTTATTCTTGAGTCTCATAAAGAGATACAATGCAGTCAATATCTCCCATACTAGAAAATTCTATCTCAATAAATACAACATCTCTTGATTCTGTTTCAGTCACTATCTCATTTTCAATTTCACTTATGAATACATATCCTTTTGAGGGTTCAGAGTACCTTGTAAAATATATTTCTTCCCTCTAGGATCCAGTTTCCCATGTTTATGAGAATTGTAATGGATATAGGTCGCTGAACCCCAAGGTATAAGGATGCTTAGATCTGGATGGCGTTTAGTCTATAACTTATAGGGCATAGAAGTGACTGATTTTGAGGGCACATGGTTAAGTATGAAGGTTGCTGTTAACAAAGCATCACCCCAATGTAAAATTGGAAGGTTTGCCTGTGCTATCATAAACTTAACCATATTTAGAAAGGTTCTATTTCTTCTTTCGGTGACCCATTTTGTTGAGGTGTGTCAGGGATAGTTAGTTGCCTAATAATTCCTTTTTCTTCATAGATGTGTTTAAATTGATATGAAAGGTATTCATGACATCGATCAATGTGTAATGCCTTTATTTTATTGTCTATTTGATTATCCTCTAAAGCACTCTAGTGGCTTGGACTTATGTGAGATCAAATAGACATGACCATATCGTAAAAACTCACCAATAAAGGTAATGAAATACCGAGCTCTTTATCTCACCCTCATACTCATTAGACCACAAATATCAAAATGGATTAATTGTAATAGATTTTTTGCTCATGTTCCCTTACTGAATGACTTTCTAGTAGCCTTACCAACTAGATAATTTTTGCATAATGACATATCTATATTAGGGGTTACCCCCAACATGCCTTCTTTTTCCAGTTTAATCATTTTATTTTGATTAATATGTCTTAGTCTAGAATGCCAGATATTCATATTAGGCTTATTCAAAGTAATAGCAAAATAATCATGAGCATTAAAATCACTAGCAAGATTGAAAATAAAGAACTTTTGAAATCAGAAAGTTTAACCATAAAATATTGAGTTGCTATAAATGTATGCAACTTTATCATGAAAGTTTACATTAAACACAAAGTCTAATAAGCAAATTACATAAATTAAATTCCGTCGGATGTCGGAATCATGAAGCACATCATGCAGCTCAAGGTCTTTTCACCATGCAAAATAAGTTTATAGGTGCCAATACCTCAAACCTCGATCCTTGCATTATTGCCAATATAAAGCCACTTGCTTTGAAATGGCAACTGTCAGTGTTCTATGAAATATCCTCGATCTTGACTTATGTGGTATGTGGAGCCTAAGTCAATAATCTAAGAAAAAGAAATAGGTTCTGTGAGAAAAATAGTATTAGAAACAAATGAGACATATGAATTCACATAATTTAGTGTTACCTTTATACACTCAGCCTGTTTCGAATAGTTGAGTGGGAAATGCCCCATGTTGCGGCAGGCAAAGCATTTAACCTTGTTTAGGTCTAGCTTTTTCTTACTACCTTTCTTTCCTTTATTCTTTTATTGTTGCTTGCCTTTCTTTTCATTCTTCTGAAAATTCTTGCCTTTTTTAAATTTAGGCTTTGAATGGGAATGACTGACATCTTCGGTCAAATAGGCTTATCCAGTGGCCTTATAATCCTCCAAATATTCATCCTTTAGCTCTAAATGCTTAACTACATTATTGAAAGTGATGATATTTTTGTTGTGGGTCAAATTAACTTTCATGTGCTCCCAACTGGCAAGGAGCGACCTGATGATAGCCTGTACTTGCTGTTCGTTAGATAGATTATGTCCAGCCTCCTTCAGTTCTCGAATCATGTTGGACATTTCTCTCAAATGTTGCCTCATAGGATTATTTGGCTTTAGCTTATAGGTATAGAATTTAATTGTTAACCTTCTAAGCTTAGTAGTGGAAACTCTGCCAAACTTATCCTTTAAGGCTATCCACAAAGCTTGTACAGTTTTGTGTGTCTCAAACTCACACATCAAGTTATCAACCATAGCGCTCAATAGTGTTATTCTTGCAATCCTATTCTTCCTTTTCTAGGACAAGTATGCCTTTTGGTCTCTCCTATGCTTAACCATATTTTTAGCCTCAAGTTCTACCATTGTCATTGTTAATGGTTCAGCCGCATCATGTTCTTCTAGAATATATTAGACCTTTCGATGCCAAATATCCCAGTTGTCCTAATTGAGTTTTTATCCTTGATTAATTCATCAATAATATTCTTTGATGTTATTGTTCAATATCGGTTATGTGACAAACTTATCCCACATTAATTTATTGAACCATAGAACATTTAAGTGAATTTATGTATATAGCATATGTAAAGTACATAATGTAC
This sequence comes from Leucaena leucocephala, assembly GCA_037074615.1. Classification (NCBI taxonomy): domain Eukaryota; kingdom Viridiplantae; phylum Streptophyta; class Magnoliopsida; order Fabales; family Fabaceae; genus Leucaena; species Leucaena leucocephala. Next base: position 11,838,627 of record CM073561.1, read on the forward strand.
TTTTATCATTTTTTATCAGAAAATAATAATATCATTACACCCATGATCAGGAGAATACATTTGTACCTCTCATCACATAGGCACTAACAATGCTATCACTTTCTATCAAAATTAATATAAGTATTATTCTCATCAAAATTTTCTTTTAAAAGACTCATTATCTAAAAGGTTCCCACTTATAAGAAATATACATGAATCATAACTAAGAAAACAAATGAAATGAAATATGTTTCTCTTGCATATAAGGCATGCAATAAATTGCAAGTCATTACAAAGAAATAGTAATAAAACATGTCCTCAACAAAGCAAAGTAGTAGTGATAAAATACAAATGTACATCATTTGATATGAACATTACAATATTCTAACATTGTTTTTCTTAGCTTCTTAATCTTACGAGGCAGTTTATTATAGTTAGATACAAACTCTATAGTTTTAAGCTAATACATTTTCCTTATAGGATTTTCTTTGGGCTCCCTCTAACCCTAGTTGCTCTTATATACTCCATTATGACTTTTATATTGAATTTAGTAGTCTCCTTATCTATCATGAATTCAATGTATTTGGCATGCACGCTATTAATGCCTTTTATATTTGTCAGTTTGGCTGCATCTCTTTCAACTATGCTCATATCCAAAGTAGGGGTATGAGGTTGGTTAACTTCATCTCCATACTCAACTGGAGATTTATGGTGAAGAGTAAGTATTGACTTGGAGTTCGAGTCTAAATAAACCATGAAAGGCTGCTCAAGAAGGGGTTCGATGGGGAATAAAGTTTTTGACCTCAGTTTGGAAGCATATATTACTTTAGGTTCCTCTTGTGGTACTTCCTCCATAAAATCCTTTGGGACTTCTTTAGAAAGTTCATCAAGTTCTAGTTCTAGATCCTCTTCAGGTCCCCTTCAAGGTCTTGAAGGTTCTCCTCTAGGTCACTGATATCATCCAAGTATAAGATGTCATCATATAAACTATATTCTACGGATTCAGTGCTAGATGAAGTTATTTTCACCTAAATAATAAAAAATATTAATTATCATAATTCTCTAGAACTTTTAAACACTAAAATATACCATAAAATATACTGAATATTCATAAATAGGTCCAGAATTGCCCTCAAAATTAGACAAATTATATATCAAAATAAATATCTTAATTTTAAAGATTTTTAGGAATAACCTGCACCTCAATCGAAAGTCCCCAGCTCCCTCATGCACCTCAAGAAAAAAATTCATAAAAAAAATAAAAAACTGAATAAAGCACACTCTCTGTCACTAGCGTGTGTATTACATAAGCCAGTCTAGTGTTGACATGTGGCCACTGCTACTTGTCAGTCACCAGATTTTTCCTTTTTTTGTAAAATTAAATTAAAAAATTAAAAAGTTTTCTTTTATTTGTGGGTCCGGGTTGGATCAATTGACCTGACTCAACCCATACCCCTACTATTTTTTTCTATTGGGCTTAGCCCATCAATTTTTTTTGTCACCCCAATCAATTTTCTTTAAAGTTTATTGGACTGGGTTGGCACAGAGCAGCAACCATGTTTTTAAGAAAGCTTTAAAACACTAAACGATGCCATTTTGGAGGTGATCAAAACACACTATTTTGATCATCCCTAGCCTCCAATCAGATCACACAGACCCGACAAAAAAAGGGTCAACCCAAATCATTTTTTTGCCATAACTTCTCTGTCTGACGTCCGATTTTGAAGTTCTTGGTGCCATTTTCTTCATGTTTTTTCATGCTCTATGAAATAAGATTAATTTTAAAGACTACAAATGTATATTTCTAGTACCCAATTTTGAAACAAAGAAGCTATTACGGTTTATAGTGAGTTTGCTTATGTTTTATGATTCTGATCCATGCTCTATATATTTAATCATAAAATGAACGATGTAATGCTGAATAACTACCCATAATACAATATTTACAGAATAAACAAAAAATCACAGAACATTAGTAGAAGTAGAAAACTGGCTTTGGATACCAATATAAGTTTTTGGGCATACCTTGAATCTTCTCTTGTTTACTGAGATACCCACACGCAACCGTAACACTTTGTTTAGACTCTTGTACATTTACACAGTAAAAATACCAAGAAAGAGCAATAGACCAGAGAGTCACGAAAAAGATAAGTAGAGGAAAAATGTTTTCTGGAAATACTTCTTGTCTCTTTTCTCTATAATATGGACGTATACAGTGCATATATTATGCTTGAATGAGGAGAAGGGGGAGTGAATTCTATGTTAACTCCATACTCTCCCACATGTTCCTCTTATAACTAGTGGCCATAACTGCTTCCTCCAGTGTACATATTCATGGACTTGTACCTAATTCATCATGGGTAGACTGACCCATTTTCTAACATATTATGACCACAAAATTTATTATGAACTAGTTGCAAATCCGTCACAAATGTATAATTTGTTGCAAATCTATCCATAAATCAATCTATTGCAAATTTTCCGTTTTCATTGTCATGTATATACGTTAATAAAGTGATTGAGCAATGTGACAATTTGTTACTTCTTTTTTTCAATTTAAGTAAAAAAATGTTACTTTTAAAATAAGCCTATGTAAAAAGCATGTTACTTTCATTAAGAAAGTGAAGGTTTCTTATTTTGTTTCTTTTAATGTGAAGATGTGCCACGTGCTATATAAAAAGCCTTGGCCGACAAGTAGGGCGGGTTTGGCCATCTTGACCCATAGACAAACCTAGTTATAAGTATGTAATGAAACAATCATAGCTTTAGAATTAGATACATCCATCTCATCTGAAGTAAAACTAATGAGGATTTAAGATGATATAAGATCAAAAGATTATGTTAATGAGAGTTAGTACATATGGTAAAGAATGTGTTCATATCTCACAAGGACGTGAGTTTGATTCCTACTGTCTTTATAAGTATTTTTTTAGTAAGTGATATCGTAAGTCCCCTATAAGCGCTCTCTGAACCCTAGCCTTAGTGGGAGACTGGTACAAAAAATTCAAAAGATTATGCCAATAATATCTTTAAAGATAAATTGGACTCGACAATTGAATAAGAGAGAACAACGGCTCGTCTTCTTGTCTTAGATTTTTTCTGTGTTTACGCCATGTAGTATCAGATCCAGATCCTCTCATCATCACTTCTCTTATTTGCTTTTCCTCCTCACTCCTCCATTCACAACCCTCTCTTAAACACTTTTTTTTTAAAGAATTTAGAACCTTAAAATATTTTTTTTAAAATATTGGATGCTAATGAAAAAGTATTTAAGGGTGTTAGATGTTAGATTCTGGGTACTAGTAGAAAAATATTTAGATATTGAGTAGACTAAAAATTATTTAAGAATACTTTATACTCCTATTACTAGAAAAAATATTTTCAAATACTAATTTGTTTAAATAAAAAAGTATTAAAAAGAAGGGCATTAGATAGAAGCACGGCTAGAAAATAGATTTTCTAAACTGGTTGAAAATGTGCTTCTACACTGGACCTTGTTCCGATGTAGAAACAACCTATGTAGAAAATCTTATATTCTACTCCGGTTGTATACGACTGGTGTAGAAAATCAAATTTTTTAAACCGGGTATTGCATACAACCGGTTTAAAAAGTAATGTAAAAAATATCTAGAATAAAAAAATTCTAGGTTCATATCAGAGAAGCTTCTAAACCAAATTTCCCATTAAAACACTAAAAATCTTTTATTTTTTGTCACAAATCTGAAGGAGGAAGAGAGTAATGAAGAATAATAGGTACCTGTAAAACACAAGCAAAGAACAAAAAAAGAGGAAGAAAGAAAATGCCAAAGAACCTAAAAATGAAAGAAACAAAAACTCAGATATATACACAGAAATGAAGATTCATAAACGTCGTCACCTAATTGAAGACATCACAAAATATCGTCACAATTCCTTCAGGTTACTTGCTCAAAAGCAAATAAAAATATATTTAAACAGAACTCATAAATAAATGAAATGAAAACCTAAATATATACACAGAAACAAAAACCCATAAACACCGTCACCTAATTGTAGACATCACATAAACGTCGTCACAATTTCTCTTACTTAGTCAAAAGTGAACAACAATATATTTAAATAAAACCCAAAAAGAAAGAAATAAAAAAATAAACACCCACAAATGCATATATGAGTCTTCTTCCCGAGAACGACATACTTCAACAATAGAGAACGATGAGCATAAGTATGGGTCATCACATATCTAGGTATTCTTCTTTGGCGAGCTTTAGACAGTGTGTTACGAAGACAGAACTTCCTGTCACCATGTATTCTCCTTTGTCTGGTTTTCTCCATTGACGACAATGTGATTTGTGAAGATAGAGAAGAGCAAAAAGTTAAGGTTTTTTTGTTAGATTTTTAATAGCAAGGACATTCTATACCGGATTCTATTTCATCAAGTGTAGAATATTTCATCTTTTACACATGTCACGTATATATAAAGTGTAAATATTTATCCAAGGAGATTCTATACGAAATGTTATTCCATCAGGTGTAGAATATTTTATCTTTTATATCGGTCATGTGTATATCAGGTGTATACTATTTCACCTTTATTTATAAAAATGCTACCGCTTATTTTTTGAACAATTGTTACGTGTATATCAGGTGTAAAAATTTAACCTTTATTTATAAAAATGACACCGCTAATTTATTTTACACGGTCACATATATATTAAGTGTAAATATTTTATTGTTATTTATAAAAATATCACTAATTATATTTTTAAAATTGTTTTTGTGAGAATCAATTTAAAATTAGATTTTAGAAAATCTATTTTATAGTAGTGAAAAAGTCAAAAGAAAGAGAAGGAATGATGAGAGATTAAGAGAGGATCACTTCCCAGTTATATGGCAAAAAACTTAATTTTTAAAATGGAATCGGTTTTAAAATGGGTGTATTTTGTATTTTGAGCAAAAAACACTAACCTCGCATTTGGTAGACTTCCGTCTCTTAGATAATGGTTATTACCGAAAAAAGAGAGGGAATATAATGTTAATTTTTGCTCCTTTTTTTTGTTGTGCTACGGACTTTCTTGTTCTTTTCACTTTATGTACAGTCCCCTTCTTTTTCTTCTTCTTCCTTTCGTTTTGGTTTTATTATTTTGAAACCCTCTTCTGTTTTTTTATACACTGAAAATCCTCTTCTATTTCTATTATACTAATTACCAAAGATTATTAGAAGAAATATTTCCTTTCCTTTTTGAAATACATTTATTCATTTATATTTCATAGCCATATCAATTCCACTCTCCATTTCCTTATAATTCTTCCAACAATACATAACATCAACTCCTTAATTTAATGTTATTTGTCCAGTGTTTTACCTAGTAATATATAACATACACCATTAAATTAAAGCTAAATTACATAGCTTTTTTTTTTTTAATTTAGAATCATGTACAAATAACTTTTTAACTTTTAAAACCTAATACAATAAACCCTTTATACTTTTAAATATATTAAATAAATCTAAACTATCAATTTTATACCATATTAAATTTTATTACTCTTGTACTATTTATAATTTTTTAAAAAAATATTCATATTAATTATGTATAGTAAATGATCAAGTTTTCATTAAAAAATAATTATAATATATAAAATTAAAAAAATATTTAAAAGAGATCCATATATATTTATTTTATTATTTTTGATTTTAATTAGAAAAATTAATTAATTTTTTAAATAGATTAAAAAATTAATTAATTATAACTAATATATAAATTAAATAATTAATTTAAGTATATTAAAGAATATATAATATAAATTTATTTTAAGAAATTAAATCTATTTATAATTAACTAATTTATTTAATTTTATTAATTTATATATAAAATTAATTAACTCATATATAATTATTATAAAATATTAACTTAATTAATTTTATTAATATTTATAAATTAATTATTTAATTTTTATATTAAAAATATGATGATATATAAAATATACATTTTATAGAGAAACATACTATTTAGTAACAGAATCCCCCGCATCTTACCATGAGAGAGGTAATATTCAATTTTGATTAGTAATCTCAAAGAGAACAACAAAGTAGGCTAAAATGATAAGATCTGTAGCTGTTGCGTCCATGGAAGCGTCGGTGGTGGTTAACCGCATAAAAATATAAAAATATAGAGTTTCTAGAGAGAGAGAAACAGAGGAGGAAGGGGGAGGAAGGAAGAAGAAGGAGTTGTAATTCGTATATTGTGAATGTGAGATAAAGAATCGCTTCATACATAAGCATTTGAGTCCCACCACTCACCTTTTTCTATATCCATTTCACTATTTCTCGATCTTGGCCGAGACAGCCACCACACAAACAGAGCGAGCTTGTGGTCTTAGGAGCCTTTTTCCCGTTCCTGGGCTTCTATAGACAATAATTTCTTTAATGGCTTCGGCCATGGCTGATTCAAATGATTCAGTTCCTCTTCACACCGAGAAGATCTATCTCGGTGGAAAGGTCCTCTCTTCCCTCCTTCTCTCCCTCCCTCTCAGTTAGCACTTTTTTGTGTCTTGGGTTTAATTGTTGAAGCTTTGAAATGGATCGATTAATTCGAGCTTTTCTTTTAATTGGGTCTTTATTATTGTTCTTAGTATCTTCTGGGATGATTGTGGAAAGTATGTTGTGTTGCATTTCGTTTTCTGGGTTAGGTTATTTAAGTTCGCCTGAGAAAATATGTGGCAGAAATTGAGGGAAGTTAATTTTCTACGTTACTTGGGGCTGTTTGTCTTAATGTAACTGAATATTGATTGGTCAAGTATTTTGATTTGCTATCTGATTTCCAACGTCAGGAAGAACAAGAAACGTTTCATTCCAAAATGGAATGGCGTTCGGTTCTTTTCTCCTTTGTTGTTTTGATGGTACTCTTTTTGGTAATATATTTTCCTTCGCCAAGTTTTATGGATTTTGAAGATAAAGGGTGGATAACGGATCCTTATTTGCTAAATATTCTTTGCCCTTCCATAATTCAATTGTTGAAATATTGATTTGATTATTTCCATATCCATCCTCGTTAACTTTTGTGGCTTCATCTTTTTTTTTCGCTTGGTTATTTTGGAATTCTGTTCGTAACGTCTTCTGTTTATCTTGTTTACGATCTTCCGTTACCAATGTGTCTCAGATGGATTTTTAAAGTATTATGTACATTGATTGAGTTTTAGAGGTACTGAAATTTGTCTTCAAAGCTTTTGTTGCTTTGTGGATGATGAAGGAATTTTTCGCGTTTTGAGTGAAGATAAAGGAATTTTGCTCCCATGATATTATATTTTTTCTTTTACTTTTTTGCCGTTTCATGTATGAAGTTCAACATTGTAAAAAATGGAATCCTTTTGGCTTTGATTTATCTGTTTGGTTCTTTTGAAGCGTATTACATATTTACGGTCTATTTATGGTGATAACTGTCTGTATAATTATGTTTCGGTTTACATATCAGTTTTATTGGTTTCTAGATCAGCTAAAGTTTTTCGTACTTTTAAAGAAGAAGATATTCCCCCCCCCCCCATTTTTACCAGTAAGAGAACTAGGCCAGATTTAGTCCACCTAGATAGATCGGTGATCCATGAGTCTAAAATACTAGTGTTGCCATAGGAACAGCAACTACACTTCTAACACGTTTGCATAGCTATTTCACATTAACTCAGCGGGCATGTCTTGGGAAGATAAATCTACTGAAGAATTTATCTGTTTATACTGTTTTCTCCTTGCTTTTTTCTTGGAGCCTACGATGAGTGTGATCTGGAGTTGTTTTATTTATCCTTTTTAAAATTGGCATTGTTATTGATATGCAGTTGCTTGTTACTTTGGTTTTTCTAGAAAAGGGGTAAGGGCACATGGGCATCCATGTTGGGGGGTGATGATAACCGTTGCTTAAGGAGAGGGTTCTTTTCTACCAAAAGCTCAAGCTTCTTCTTTACTTTTCTCGTTTTCTTTTTCTTTGTGCCTTTCTCTCTTGTTTTTGTGTGTGTTTGCTCTAAACATATTTTGGTTTGTTGTTTCAGGAACATCGTATTCGAACTGGCTGTGGCTCGGTGTCTGTTATAGTGTATGGGGATCAAGATAAGCCTGCCCTCATTACTTATCCAGATTTAGCACTTAATTGTAAGTGTGTTCAGCACTTTCAAATAGTCTATTATACTTGTTTTGAATTTTATATTTTTTGAGAATTTATTATCCTTTGTTTTGATGCAGACTTGTCATGTTTCCAAGGATTATTTTTCTGTCCGGAAGCAGCATCTTTGCTGCTTCACAACTTCTGCATATATCATATCAGTCCTCCTGGACATGAGGTCTGTAAGTTAGTTGATTTCATTGTATATTTATTTCATTCAGTCTTAAAATTATTATTTACAGAGTTTCTCCTCTGAAACTTCCACAAGAGTTCTTGCAGTTGGGAGCTGCTGCGCTTGGTCCTGATGATGCTGTGCTCTCGGTTGAAGATTTAGCTGATCAAATCATTGAAATTCTTAATTATTTTGGGTAACTACAATTTGATTGAATGTGCTATGCTATAGCTTTTCACATTGGGAATTTTCTATTTTATTATAAACTCAAATTGAGCTTTCAATATGGGCTATAGAAATCATATATTCAAATTGATCTCTTGAATAACATCATCCAACTTAATACTGGCTTTAAAACTAAGTGGGATTAGAATGGCATTTCATACTATATTTAAGAGGCAAATCTACTTTGTACCATAATTAGTTTATTCCTAATGCTATGAACACCTTTATCCAGGCTGGGTGCAGTGATGTGTATGGGGGTAACAGCTGGTGCTTATATCCTTACTCTATTCGCTGTACGCACTCTACTTGACTAATGAGCTGTGCCTTGTGGCTATATGAACTATGCAGTCGTTCTTATTTCAGTTGATTTTTGTGCTTTGATACAGATGAAATATAGGGATCGTGTTCTTGGCTTAATACTCATATCTCCTTTATGCAAATCGCCTTCTTGGACTGAATGGTTATATAACAAGGTTCGATTTCTTGGCCTGCTGACTAATTAATTCATGAGTTTAAAAGTTCACCATTTTATCTGAGTTCATGTTTAATTTTTAGGTGATGTCAAATTTGCTATATTTTTATGGCATGTGTGGTTTGCTGAAAGATTGCTTGCTTAAACGATACTTCAGCGAGGTATAATGATGTAATGCCAGGGTTTTATCCCTATACCTTGTGTTCTCTTTCTTTCTCTCACATCTTTTATTTGATTTGCTATAATTAATTTTTGGAAACCAATTACAGGAAGTCCGTGGTAATTTGGAAGTTCCAGAATCAGAGATAGTTCAAGCTTGCAGAAAAGTCAGTGTTATGCAAATTTAGTTACTACTTTGCCTTGTATTGCCCTGTTACTTAAATCTGATTGTTAGTACTTATTTCAATGTTCTTTATTTATTTAATATATTCACTAAGGCTTACACCAGGTTACTTGTATGCTTATTTTCCAGCTGCTCGATGAGAGGAAGAGTACAAATGTCTTGCGGTTTCTTCAAGCAATTAATCGGTAACATCTGCTTAACATATTTGATTCTGATGTTTAATTTGTTTTGTGTGTGCGTTTGTTCTTCTTCAGTCTGAATTGGCAGTCATATCATGTGCATTAAGCTTGTTTTGTCAACTTGCAGGAGACTGGACCTTACAGAAGGATTGAAGAGACTACAATGTCGTACACTTATATTTGTTGGGGAAAATTCTCCTTTACATTCCGAGTCTCTCCACATGACAGCGAAACTCGATCGGAGATATAGTGCCTTGGTTGAGGTATGTAGTGCAAAACTATGTGTGAGGATATATAAATGCGTAGGGTTTAATGAATCAATTGCACTTAAAAACAAGATTTATAATCTTTTTAGAGGCCACATTAAACCCCAAGTCTGATCTGACTTAGGGTTTAGTGTGGCCTCTAAAAAGATTATGTATTTTGTTTTTAAGTGCAATTGATTCATTCTCCCTTTTGGGTGTGGACACGTGGTAACCTGGGCCATATAATTGGTTAATCTTATCCAAGTCCTTATAATATCAATAAAGTCCTAGGAGCGATGGCCTGAGTAGATTACTTCTTAGAAGCATTACATACCTAATCACATACTCCTCTTGTCCTTAATATAGTAATTATTTAACTAATTTGATTAGATTAAGAAAATTAATTAATATGACATGTTTTTTCTAAAACACTTTAATAACTTTCCTTAACTCACTCCCTTTATTTCTTAATTATTATTGAGAGGATATCAACAAGGGTAATTTGAGAAAAGTTGATAAATATATGAAATATGTATTATATTTAAAACTAAGATAAACTATCATATATTAAGGACTGAAGGAATAATTATTACATAAAGGGGATATATTTATAAATAAGCAGAAAGTATAGATGTGAGAGGGTTTGGGGCTGACTTTTATTTTGCAGGTCCAAGCTTGTGGATCAATGGTGACAGAGGAACAGCCTCATTCAATGCTTATTCCAATGGAATACTTTTTCATGGGCTACGGGCTTTGTAGGCCAATTCAGCTCAGCGATAGCCCGAGGAGCCCGCTGAGCCCATCTTGCATCTCTCCGGAGCTCCTTTCTCCTGAAAGCATGGGGTTGAAGCTAAAGCCTATAAGGACCCGCGCTTTGCCCGGAGTTTGATTCTACTACCAAAAGAGAGATTTTGGTAATTTGAAGCTGACTGGTTGTGCTTCTTAAATTTTATTTTAATTTTTTTGTTATTGTTGAAGATAAGAATAGAGGATGGAGAAGGATTTGTAGATAAGAAGGGGAATTAAGAAGTCAGGATACACACACACAATAGGTTAGATAGTTGCACTATTCATTCATCTGGAGGCAGCCAGTGAGTTTCAGATTAAATATCTCAGTCATACTGGTAGAGGAAAAGGAGGTGCTGGAGGAGCTGTATCTGTAAATTGATGTTGGATTGTTTTATTGATTTTTTTTGTGACAAAAGATATCAATAACCAAGGACTCCCAATTTATTATGATAGTGCCTACTCATATCTCTCTGTATTTTATTTTTGCCCCTTTAAACTGAAAAAAGAACTATTAAAAAATGTTTAACAAGCTAATGCAAATGGGTGAATGAGTATCAGCAAAGAAATTGTCATACCGGTTATAGCAAATTGTATTATTCATCAATAATGTAATTTGTTTCAAATCCTGTGCAATATATGAAGAAAATTGATGTTGCCATTGTTGTGAATCAATAATGAAAATTTTATTATGATAATATATTATATTAATCAATAGATTGAATTTACTCATTTATAGCAAGTTGTTTCACCCAAAAATTTATTGAAGCTCTTTATTAGTAGTAAATGTTAGTTCTTCATGTATGATAAGACTTCATGAGTTGTATGGGTAAATTAGTCTAGTGTTAAAGACCTCTCTCTCTCTCTCTCTCTCTATATATATATACACACACACACACCAACCTTGGGGAGTGACCCTAGAGGATTGAAGGAAAAAGGGAGAAGCAAAGGAGAAAAAGTGAAGCAAATAACTTGACAGACTAGTTAAAACATAATTAAAACTTAAATATGCATGCAGAGGATGTTTTGGAATGAATTAAAAAGTAGTTATTGTTTATACAATTCTAGCAAAGTTATTGTTTGAACAGTATTTTAACTTAAGAACAGGTATTGTTTGTATAGTTCTCGTCATGACATTGTTTGTATAGTACTGTCGACACTATAGTTCCTGCCAACACTACAGTGAATGACTATTTGAATAGTACTACTACAGTGATGACACTAGAACAATATTATTATATTTTTACACCGAAAGCTTAGGACAGAATATTCAATCACACTAACTCTTCAAATTTTTCAGTCTTCAGATAAGTTAATAATAAAATATTCTTCATCATCTTATTTTTCACATGCTGCAGTAGATTCTTCTTGGCTTGCTTAAAGTTTCTCTTGTTGTTAGAGGAGTTGTAGGTTGAAACTCAATTGATTAATAATGCTACCCTTATCGTTTGTTGAGGCGAGGATGGTTTGAACTAGTGACTTTTGATTTAGGAACTTACTTTTTTCTATCATGCAGAGGTATTGAGGATTGTGTTTGAATCATTTTTCGATTGCAATTGTGTTGATATGATGGATATCAAATTTTGTCCACCATTTTACAGGTGGAAATCTCTATAATATTGGTAGGATATTTAATCCTTCGATATTTAAGAACCTATAACCCCAAGAAAATATCCAGGTTAAAGATAATTTTGAAAAATAGTGAAGCTCAATTGGAAAAGGCTTTCACTAATATTGAGTTTTTGTTTAAAGAGCTCAAAAGCTTGAACTACTGTTAGGAAAAATATTTTTGGTACTGGACCAAAGAATGCCCACTAGTGTACAAAATATTGAGGAAATTTGTACTTGATTTTTGTTTTAAAATAAACAAATCAAGTATGTTTGAAAAGTTTGTTTTGATCCCAAAAGACATAGTACTATGCATCAACATAGTCCCATTAGCTATATCCTTGGGGCTCAAATTGTATCCTAAAACATTTAATTTTATTTAAATCTTGTCCCCACTTAGAAGGCGTAAGGACTTGAAGAATTTGAAGAGTAGAATGAGTTATTAAAACCTCATCCCTTTTGTTAGTTTTTCGGTCAATGGCCGTTGAATCAATATTAATTCATAGTATTCTCTGGTTTTTTATATTGTTTAGGCTTAAAATGAAATCCTCTAGGAAAGACATTTAAAACCACTTGGTTTGGATTTTTGTAATAGAACTCTAGTTCTATCTGGAAAATATTTATCACTTGATTTTCTTTTGGGAAATAAAGTGCGTCCATGTTTGTTTAGATTTGAATAACTACTGTTGAAGCATTAGCCATTTGTTTTTGAGATTTGTAAAACCTTTTATGGTTGGTTTAGAAAATCATATTGTTTTTTGGTTAAAACTTTATGAGGAATTAGAGGAAGGGCCAATTTCTGAGCAAAGATAGTTTCTGGAAGCTTTTCCTAGGCATAACTTTGCACATAAGATGCAAGAGTCTTTTTTTTGTAGAAGAAGACCTTGTTTGGATTTGCTGGATTGAGATCCAGACTGAGTGGATGACGATTGAGTTTGAGGGGTTTTGACTAAAGGTCCTGATGGAGTAGATGACTTCGTTTGGGATTTCTGGGACCCTGACTAGCTCCCTACTTGTTGCATCACCACTTGGATGATGGCTTCCAGTTCATTGCTAGAAACTTTTTATGGGCTTTGAGCATATTGAAAAATGCCTTTTTGTTTTTCATTCGGTTTGTCACCAAGATCTTTCTCTTTTTCTCAGCATTGTGTTCTCTTATATCTACCTACCCTATAAAAACTCACGGGTAAGGAAATCTGGAAGGGAGTTTAAAGTATCTTTGATAAAATTAATTTTAAAATAAAAAATACTTAAAATGGTTTACCATCTAGCAAACACCTTTTTGATACAAGATTTTTAACATCGTTTTATAAAATATCTTTGACTGATTTACAATCAATACGAAGTAAAAACCTTTGATTTAATAAATCGGATTAAAATTTGAAAATGCATAGAACAATTGCTAAAATTTCTTTTTTAATTGTGGAATAGGTATGTTGGGTACTATTCTAATGTTTGGAAGAAAAAGAAATGATTTTTTCTTTTTCATCAAGACACTATTTGAGAATGCCACCGTAACCTATGTCACTGGTATCTATTTCAACAATTTTAAAGGCAATTGGATCAGGAAGACTAAGGCAAGGAAGTTCCTTAACCTGTGATTTAATATGCTTGACAATGTTTGAATGAAGATTAGTCCACGGTGGTGGACTTCATTTGAGATGCTGATAAAGCGGTTTAATAAAGTTGCTGAGATGAGGAATAAAATCTGTAACATAGTTTAAACATCCAAAATATCTTTGAAATTATGTTTTATCAATGATTTGATTGAGAAATTTGTCAGCAAATTGAATTGCGCTTTCAATGGGTGTAATAGATCCTTGATATATCCAATGACCAAAAAACCTAATTTTTGTTTGAAATAAACAAATTTTAAGTTTAGATGCTACTAAACCATTTTTTTTGAAATCTTAATAAATGATTGACATGTTTAAAATGTTGATATATTGAATGACTATAAAGCAATACATCATCAATATAGACGATAATGAACTGACTATAATTATTGAAGATCTCATTCATAATCCTTTGCAATTCAGAAGGAGCATTTTTTAAACCAAAAGGCATAATATTTCACTCATACTGACTAAAAGGCACAATAAAAGTAGTTTTATACCTATCATTTTCAAAATTTGAATTTGTCAAAATCCAGACTTAATGTCAAATTTAGAAAAGATTTTTTGAGAATACAAATATTTTAGTAAATCAAATTAATTTGGGATTGGGTATCTGATCCATTGTAATGCTTTGTTTAAGGCTTTGACAAGTCTAGGAGCACCATGTTCGATTTCTACAGTTTTATTTACATAAAAAGCAATACAAGACCATGTGCTTCTGAATTTGCAAATTAATTTGTTGTTTAAAAGATCCTGAACTTCTTTTTTACAAGTTTCAGGGAGTTATAGACTCATTTGGATTGGCCTGCCTTTTGTTAGAATTTTTTGTCAAACAAATCTTTTTCATATGGTAAATCAACATATGTTATTTACGATTCCAAAAAGCATTTGGCAAATTAGAACAAATAGTTCTATGGATTTGTTCAAGACAATTTTGGATTTTCTTTTGTACATCTATTTGACATAATTGCCTTTCTACATGTTGAAAAGAAATTTCTTTGTTCAAAAAGTTTATTTGTTGTTGTTTTGAGGTTGATTCTGGGTTTTTGAGTAAAGGGAAACAAAATTGTTTTTCCAATATATTCTTTTAAAATTCTATTTTTATCGGTCATATAAGGAAATAATAACCTTGCAAAAGGAACCCCAAGGATGATTTGGGTTCCCATGTTTTTAACCAATATAAAGGGAGTTTCAAGCTTCAATTCTTCATTTCAACAACTTTTGAAACTTTGTATTTGACATCTAAGCGTGAGCCATTGATGCCATTAAATATTTCGGTTATTTTTAAAAATATTTTGTAGGAATGATTCCTTCGTTAAAACAATTGGAATCAGCTCTTGTGTCAAATAAGATAGTTTGTTCTAGAACAAAATCATTATGAATAATGATTTTAGTACGAATATAAAATTTTCAAATTGAAATTCTTAAAATCAAATTCAAATAAATTTGTTCTTTGTTTTCATTATCGGAGTTTATTTTGATTTGTTTTTTAGTTTGGGATGCAAGTTGTTATCTTGAATTTGAGATATAGCTACAATATGTGTTTCTTGTTGAAGTTTAATTAGGCATACTTCAGCCTTAAGGTTATATACCTCTAGGTGAAGATCCTAAAGAGTTGTTGGTTTAACTGAATGTTCAAACTTGTTTAAAACATCTGTTAAGTTATAATTATAAAAGGGATAATTGGTTTTGAGTTTGAAGAAGATGGAGTTTGATTCACTAACTCTTTGAACTTAAACAAATATTATCATTTATCAAAATATGAAAGTTTATCAATGATTCAAGAAGAAAATTTTGTTCCTTCGAGATAATATTAATTGAACAAGAACTTTCTGGGATATCATTATTTTGAATATCATCAGAAGAATCACTTTCAGTTTCTGAACTAAAAGTCTCTTCAATTAGAAGATTGTTTATTTGTTCAAGAAGATATTCATTAATACACTTAATTTGCTTAAGTTTTATGGTTAAGGCACAATATTTTGAAATATGGCCTAGTTTACCATATTTGTAACATTTGATTTTAGGTTGTTGAGGGAAATCAACTTTAGGTTTGGATCTAAATTCTTGTTTGAGCTTACGAGGAGGTGCATCTTGTTTATACCTTTGGTAGACATAAGTTTTCTTTTTGTGGTATTGTTTACGATAATTTTTGGTTTGTTTGTAGGTTGGAAGGCCAAATTGTTCATAGAAAATACCCAACTCTATACGGTTTATAGCCTTTTCTTTAGCCAATTGGTGTTGGATGCTATCATCCTGACAAATTTTAAGAGAAATTTTTTGAACATAAGAGATTAATTCTCCATATGTCAAGTGCTCATAGGGATTTTGCCATCAGTTTGGTTTCTAAATTTTTCTCTAACTTTATCACCTAAGGACTTAGGTAATCTAGTTAGGATTTTTTCTTTCTAAAATGGTTGTTTAACATCATCTCTTGTGAGAACTCGCAGTAACAAAATATCCCTATACCATATGAAATTAGATAGCGTTTTGTACTTAAGATTTGACAGTAATTTAGATGATCTATCTTTCCAAATATACGGATCTCCAATAAAATGTTTGACAATTGTAAAGATTATAGTTCCTACGGAATCAGGAAAGGTTTCATTGTTATAAAAAATGGGTGTTCCGTCGGACTCAGTTTTAACATATGGAAAATAATTTGTTATCTTATAGAGTGAGATAATGATCCCACCAGTTTTTCAACTGACCAGTAAAACTGGATACCAAAAGAGTTGTAATTTGTTCATCTATATAATCATTTTGTGTTTGGTAGGCTATACATAGCATTGTCATTTGTTGCATTGTTTGAAGGATGTTGGCTTTGTTTAGACCATCTATTTTCGATTCATAGATGTTTTCTACACTAAAGGATTTGAAATTTTGGTTGACTTGTTCTTCAACTAGAATATCTAGAGGGCTAGCTCTAGGGTAATAAAGTTTGGAAACTTGTTTCTAGTATTGTTGGTTGATTTAAAATTATGCTTTAGAAGAATTAGTTTGTTCAAATTGAGAGCTATATGGGTTTGAGAAATTGCATTTAAGCTGCCTAGAGGCTGACGACTCATTTTGGGGTGTTTTAGGAATAGTAATGGTTTGGAGTTGGCTAATTTATTGATTGATTTTTTCAATCACTTTGGATTTATTTTTGTTGTATATTTTAGACTTAATTTGTGGACTCAACTAAAATGGTTTGAAGGTTGGAGTTTCAATCTTAGGCTTGGGTTATTCTGGGACAACGTTTGAAGAGGTTGATGATTGAGCAAAATGATCACCTAATTGTTAGAAAAACAAATTAGTATAATTATTTTGTTCAACAATCTTTTTAATATATTTTAAATCAACTGGTTGATCACCATTTTTAAATCTGAAAGGTGCAGCAAGTACTAGTTAACCTTTATCATCCTTTGCTTGAGGGATATGCACATCTTTGGGGGAAGAAATTCAGAAGAAATATTTTCTCCATTAGAACTTTTTTATTGTTTGATAACATCAATAGTTTGAATAAATTGATAATACAATTTAGCCTATTGTGCATATTCATTAAACAAATCAAAAAATGAAATATTCACTTGTATTTTTTCAGGGAATCTGTAAATTTTTTCTTGAATTTGTTTTCTAGTAGGTTCTTTGAAGGTTTTAAAAACCATTTTCTCTAGAGAGTATTTTCTTCAGCAAAATTGTCTTTGTAAAGTCTTTTTGTCAATGTGAAAATCTTTTTTAATAACATTTATTTCTAGTGATGAGTAAGTTGAAGACTCGATTGACCTTAAGTCTTTATCTCTTTCATACATTGTGAAACATTTGAAGAATTATCAACTCCTTAGATCAAAACATTAGTAGTTGTTTGTGGTTGGGTCACTACTGTTGGTGTTTCGGTTGCCATTCTGTATATGACAAATTGCGGTTTTGGTATTGAAGAACAAGAGAATCATTATGACTTTTGATTGGTAGATTTACAGTCTTCATATATTGAAGCTTCAAATCTGGTTTGGGAATAAGATCTCCTAGGTCTATCAAAAGAAAATCTTATGCATCCATAAGAGGTTTGGGTAATTTTACTTATTTGGGAAATAGGTTTTGGTGATGGTTGTGTGGCCTTTTCCATAACCTATTCGTTTGATAATTTAACATCTTCCCACATAATTGTTTTAGGAATACTTCAATTAAATTTTGTAAAATTAGTTAAGAAAACTGTGGTTTGATCCTTTTCAGGAGGAATTTGAACAAAAGAGGTTGAAGAGTTTAAGACCTTATATTGTATCCTATATATCAGGGTAGCAGCTATAGATATTGGTTTCATGTTCAAACCATTTAGTTTGATCTTTAGTTTAAGGCACTCAAGGACATGTTCATCATTTAATTCTACTATCTTATCAGGATAGCAATTAAAATAAACAAGTCCATCGTAGAGACTGGCTTATACTATTACATAATAAAATCTTTGAATATATTATATATAGTGTCTAAGAGACATACTAAACATCATACATTCAAGCCTCTACGAATGAAGGAAAATGAATGAAATAAAGATATAACTAAAAAGTAAAGAACAAAAAGTAAATGAACATAATAGTTAAAAGAAATGACAAAAATAGAAAGCTGGAAATAAAGAGTACATAATATGAAGAACATATAGTAACAAGAAATAAGAATAAAGAAAAGTAAAAGGAAAACACTAGAATATCAATAATTAAATATCTCTTGCGTTAGTATCTTCACTTTCTAGATCTATAGTGCTATGTTAAATAAAAAAGTACTAGTCTTTAGGAATATTAATATGATTTTTTCTAAAGAGAATTTATAAAGATATTAATATAATTTTTTTCTAACAAACCTCATCCTAGCCACCGTATACAGTACGCTTCTCAGTTTATCATACACTACTACATACGATGTTCCACCTGCCTCAGTTCGTCAGGTTTTATGGTTCAATTTTGTATGGATAGTTTTATGTATGATGACCTAAAATTGTACTTAACGTGCTATAGGTGTTTCGGAAGTTGAATCATATTAATATGTTAACAAATATCTTGATAAGATAAAGGCAGGGCCAGATCTATTTGCCAATTCTTTGCTTCACTCTCCCTCCTTCCATTCTCCTTTTTCCTTCAGTCTTCTAGGATCCCTATATACATATACATATACATATACATATACATATACATATACATATACAAACACATAACACACAAACACATCAGTATTTTAAAACTAAACTAGATATCAAGCCCGAAAGATCAACAATTCATGGTTCAAACAGTTAGTTCGATCAGCCCGTTCAGCGTAACTGATGATGTAATAATTAAATAAAAATATTACTCTATATTTATATAATAATATATGTATAAAAACAAAAATATTAAGTTATCAAATAATTTTAAAATAAACCTAAATAGTTAATTTCATAATAAATTAACAAACTTTTATAATGGTATATGTTTACGTTTATATTAATTGTTTTAGAAAAATAAAATCAGAAATATGAAAATAAAGGTTAAAATGAAAATAAGGACAAAAAGAAAGGCATCCATCATTCAAAATTTAAAGGGAAAATGACACCTGGATCCCATATAAGCAATTAAATGCCAAACAAGTCCCAAAAAATGGCAAAAGTATTTTAAAGTCCCATGGGACCTTAGATGAATTTTTTTGAATTGTGAAAAGACATAACTACCCTTGAGGCTTAAATTTTTCCTTTCATTTCCCCTCTCATCAGTATCAAGATCTACTCTCTCTCTTCATTCCACTGCCTCAGTCTCCTTTTCGTCTCTCTGTAATTCTTGCTCATATTCTCTTGCCGCCGAAGATGCCCTGTTGTGGATCATGTGTGATTGTATCTCTTCTTTCCCCTCTCTTTGCTTTCTAAGTAGCCATGTCTCTACAGTTATAGGAGACTGTCAAGGAAGCCATTGTTGCCTACATCGGCTGTCTCCATCCCTATGGCATTATCTCCAAATTTAGACTCTAAATTGAAGGTAATTGTTTTATCTATTCCTTTCTTTTTTCTTAGTTGTTTTTGAGTCTGTGAAGTTTTCCCATCATTAGATATTGCCACTATCTTGTTAGACTGAATATAACTTATTGATTATGTAATTTGATGTATCATGAGGGTTTTCATTTGATGTAATTTGACGTATACTTAAGCCAGAAGATATTATTTCTTCTTCTTGGTTCTAAGCCTATAAATAGATGCCCCTAATGGCTATAAATCATTCAGAATATGATGTACAACTAATCTTTGATCATTCATTTTTGTGACTTTATTTTATATGAAAGCTATATGTTTCATGAAAAATGTCAGTCCCTTGTAATCAGTTATAATGTGATATAGAGATTGGCCATTAAACTTACTAAACTGCTACATCCATCTTCCTAATTAGTTTCTTTAATAACATATACGTACTTTGAAACTTCTATGCTCTAGAAAATTACTAGTGAGTAATGTTGCTAATGTATCTATTCCAACTTTCAACATGTGCTATTATGGTATTTGTTATAAATAATATTTTATAAACGCTTTCTAAGTCTCCTACTATGTTTATTTTGTGCTTTCAGCTCTAGTATACACTTTCCAAGACTTTGGCCGAATATGCTGCCAAGAAATTTGTGGGAAAAAAATAACATTGACATAGTTGCTCTCCACCCATGTGAAAGAAAACAACTTTGGCCGAACATTGACATGGTTGGAAAT
The DNA here is from genome assembly GCA_037074615.1 of Leucaena leucocephala. NCBI lineage: Eukaryota > Viridiplantae > Streptophyta > Magnoliopsida > Fabales > Fabaceae > Leucaena > Leucaena leucocephala. Next base: position 11,859,075 of record CM073561.1, read on the forward strand.
AAGTGGTAATTTTCATATATTCATAAGGTTCATGTTGTATATACTACAAAATAAATGTTGTCACATTATTTTTCTACATCTTTATTGTCTGTTTTTCAACTAAAATGCTTGTTCTGGCTCTAGTTAATAGAAAAGGGAATTGGTATTGTCAACTATTTGATATATACTAAGGGATTATAAGAGAGATGATTTTAATCAAACACTTTATGTTGACTTATTTGATATATGATTTTGAAATCACAATACATACCCTTAGCTAAATCAGAGACCCGACACAATAATGCTTTTTGGTATCATCCCTTTTCACTTGACATTAGTAAATTAAGATAGTGAAAATCATGATTTCATTTTTTGTAAAAGATTTCACTTGTAGAGTCTTGCTTAGCTAATTTGAGTGTGTAAAACAATTTCTTGTTTTGGCCCCTAGAGAAAAATTATTTATGCTGCTTCTTGAACTATTGTCAAGCTTGTTTGGTGCAAGTGACATAGCCTTCAACAAGAAATATATGGCAATGTGATAAGTAGCTATCATATAATATATTGCAAATTTTTTCAAGGAATATATGGCAACGTATATTATCCTACATTATTAGTAATACGACATTTTCTTCTTTAATGGTTGTATTTCAAGTTGCTTTTCTTCGATATTCTTAACAATGGAAAAACAAAGTTGTCTTTGTTTTTAATAAAAGAAAGTTCTTGTACAACTTTTTGGATGGTTCAATAATACTAGGAATTGAGAGAATGAAGCTCAAACTTGAAACTCTAGTTGAAATTGCAAATAGACTAATTTAAGCATGTAACAATCTTGTGACACAAAAATATCGATATGCCAAGCATGATTTGGTTGTAGTAAATGATGTATTAATAGTATAGATGACTTTGCACTGAGAATGAGAAGTAAGAGTAGCAAATTTTTTGCCATATCTTACATAGCATTTTTATGTTGTTAATCAAAGAATTTTATGTTGTTGAATCATTTGATGCGTATCTCATCTAATTTTTTGCCATATCTCATAAATTTTTTGCCATATTGAAGGAATAACAAAATTAACAATTCCAACACTTAAAAGTAACAACCCCATATTGAAGGAATAACAATTTCAACAGTAGAAAATAACAACCCCATAGTGAAATAATAAGAACTTCACACCTGAAAAATAATTTATCAACGACATCAAAAATAACACCTCCAGCATTTACAAATAACAACCACATAGTGAAGACATAACAACTTAACCAATGAAAACAGAATATCCCCACAACTGCAAAAGTAACAAGACCAGAAGGGAAAATAAACAACTTAACAAATGAAAATAGAGCAACCCCACAGCTGGAAAAGTAAGAAGACCAGAATGGGAAATAAACAATTGGAAAAATAAAAAGTCTAGAAGGATTAACAACTTCCAATAAAAAGATATCTACCACACAACTGGAAAAACAACAAGTCCACCACTATAAAATAACAACCCCGTAGTAAAGCAATAACAACTACTTCATCATTTTTCTTTGGAATTCCATAGACAGAAAATGCAGTGTCCTCACCAGCATAACACTTTGATTGAAGCAGAAAAAATAGATTGTGTGATTGAACATAACAACATCACCAGTACCAAATGACAACTTCATGTTGACAAAATAACAATTTAGCATATTTCTTACCATAATCATTCTAGTCAAAGTATTACTTCATTCATATATATGCATTTTACAATTACATCAATTCTTGGCAGCTAATGTAAAAGGAGTATATCAAATATAGTCACCTTTATCAAGATCTACCCTACTTTCCTAAAGATGGAGATTGATCAAGGTTACAAAAAAATTACTTTCATCACTTTGTACAAATATATACAAAGCAAAAATAGCGTGCTATATATTTACACAGAAAAATAGAAAAAATCAAGACTATTCCTCAGCTCGACCTTGCATTTCACAATGATCTTTTGTTCTTTGTTTTTGATAAATTTATATGAAAACCTATGCTCGATGCTATACTTGTATATCATTTTTGAAGAGCCCCCATATTTAAAAATGTTTGACCTTCTCCAACAATCAAATCCTTCCACTTTGTAAAATTCATTTCAGGTGTAGTTGTTAGAATCATTTGTCAGCACAAGACACTAATGACAACACTTCATTCTCATTTCTCAAAGAAGGTGGAGACATGGAGCATATATTCTCACTACCAAACAATTCATCAAACCTGCAGGAAAAGATAACTTGCACTAGACATATAATATTAACAACTTAAGCACTTATATTAACAACTATTATGTATTATAATAACAACTCATCTTTCCCTGACATATCAGATCATAATATGTGATTCATACTTTACAAAAACCTTTCTAATCTTCATATTTTCTTACTATGCTCAACTAAACACACCATAAATTCTTACAAATCAAATATAATTTTTAAGACCCTAAATAAATAGTTAACCCATAACTCAAATGATCAAAAAGTCATGCTATGAAAATAATGTCCATATTTAATGGGTCACATTTTATAGCTCACACTTCAGTAATAACAATCTGCACCAGACATATGATATTAACAATTCAAGCACGTATATTAACAACTATCGCGTAATATAATAACAACTCGTCTTGCCCTGACATATCATACTATGATATGTCATTCACACTTCATGAATCTTTCTTTCTATTACTAAATTCTCTTACTTCACTCCAGTAAATACACAAAAAATTCGTACAAATTGAACGTAACTTTTAAAATCCTAAATAAACACAGTTAACCCACCACTCAAATGATCAAAAAGTCATGCTATGAACACAATGTCCATATTTACGTGGGTCACCTTTTATAGGTCACACTTCAGTAATGACAATTTGCACCAGACATATAATATTAACAACTCAAGCACTTATATTAATAGCTATCATGTAATATAATAACAACTCGTCTTGTCCTCACATATCATATTACGATCTGTCATTAACACTTTACATGAATCTTTCTATTATTAAATTTTCTTACTACACTCAAGTAAACACACAATAAATTCCTATAAATTGAACATAACTTTTAAAACCCTGAATAAACACAGTTAACCCATAACTCAAATGATAAAAAAAGTCATGCTATGAATACAATGTCTATATTTACATGGGTCACCTTTTATAGCTCACACTTTAGCCACACACTATCATACGTAGCAACATGATGATGAGGTAACCACTTCATTGGGTTTGATAGCAACAGGCTTCACATTTTCATATCATAGTTAGAAAAGATGACATATACAACAAATCTTCCTAAACATCCAGCCAAAATGATGAGAAAACCTAGCACTAGTATAGAAAAAACTAAGAAAATGTCACAGACTAAAAAAAATTAAGAAAAGAGAACATACACAGAACCATTAACACCAATACAACAAACTGTAATTGAATTAAAACCATAAAGAAATAGATTAAACAGTTGCAGTCTAAATTTGGAGACAATTCCATAGGGGCAGAAACAGGCTAATGTAGGCAACAATGGATTCCTTAACGGTCTCCTATAATTGTAGAGCTATGGATACTCAGAGAGCAAAGAGAGGGTAAATAAGAGATACGACCGCACGAGAACTATGGCGAGGGCGTCTTCTAGTACAAGAGAATCTGAGCAAGAATTGTAGAGAGATAGAGAGTGACGGGGAAGAGATTGAGGTAGTATAATGAAGACAGTAGATTCTTAATGAGAGGGGATTACGGGAAAGGAAAGGAAAAATTTAAGTTTTAGGGACAGTTATGTCTTTTTATAATTGGAAAAAATTCATCTAAGGTCCTATGGAATTTTAAATTACTTATGCCATTTCTTAGGACTTTTTTAGCATTTGGTTGCTTATAAAGGACCTAGATATCATTTTCCTAAATTTAAATTGTAAAACTCTAATTTTTTTTAACTAAAATAAAGTCAAATAGTTAGCGTAAGGGTTCAATGGACGTGTGTGGTTGTTGTTAATTCTTGGTAATTAAATTTATTTATATTAAAAAACAAAGGTCAGAGCAGAAGAAAGAGGGTAAAAGTGAGTAAGTGCTTGTCCTCTTTCTGTATTGTCTTCATCGTCTTTCTTTTTCTTGTTCGTATAAATAAATCCAGAATATTCTAGGCCATGCCACCATGGTTAGCAAATGGTTTAGCTGTTTAGGTTTCATATTTATCAACCAACTTTTTTCATTATTTATGTTGTTTTTACAGAAAAATCATAAAGGTAGACTGTTACATTTTTTTGTGGTTCTTCCTCCTCTTCTTTCTTCCTCTTTCTCTTCCCATTCTTCAGTGTAACTAGACCCTTATCTCATAAACTGTCTAGTTTTTCAAAACTCTTTCCGGGTTCCTGGCTTGATGACGGTTTCCAACTTAAAAAGGCGATTCTTGCCAACTCAACTCGGCTCAACCTCTGAAAAATCTTTCAACCAGAAAATGAGTTGTTAAGAACTCCAGCCAAATGGTCCAGTCGGTCTGGCCATCCAGGCCGATTTGGGTCTAAATATGTTATATATACACACACATATAAATACCCTCAAATCCTAATTTAGGATTTGAAAATAATATGATATCCTAAATTTTGTGACAGAATTATTTAAATATATTTAATTTAAAAGTAAAAAAAATGATAATAACAATTTAATAAGTAATAATTTTAATTTATTAAATTATAACAATAAAAATAGCAACAATTAATTTTACAAAAAATTCTTATAGAGTATTAATTACGACAACAATTTAACAAAATAGTAACTTTAGTTTATCAAATAAAAATAATTAATATAATGACAATTAATTTTATTGAAAGTAATTAGATCATTTCTTAAAAAAATTTAATTTAAAATTTACAAAAACTAAGTATTTTACAAAATATTTTATGATAGTTACATACTCCATCTATAAGGATTTTATAAAATTAAATTATTTTAGAGATATTTTAAAATTGTCATATTCTAGTTCTCCTTGTCCATCTTTCTCCTGTTTTGTGTCATGTTAAAGCATCTTAAGCAAACTTTATGCTTTGTGTCACTTTAGTTTAGCTTTAGTCATATCACCATTTCATGTTAACTTGATATATACTTTATGTCATGTAAAGTATAATAAGTATTAATGCCATTTTGAAAGTTATTGTCAACTAACCATATAGTCATTATGGTTACCCTCAATAATCAAATAATCAACATGTTGCAAGATCATTCTTAGATCTTCACTTTCCTAATTCAACTAAGGATACCTTATTCATGGTAGTAGAAAGGGATAATAATGAAGCTTCTATTAATATTAGGAATACGGGTTAGTTTGCAGATTATGAGTCAACCTATTATAACTCGCGAGTTAAAAGGGGGTGAGCTGTGTAGCTAGCCATAAAACAGGTTGACAAAACCTTTGGGTGGCAAGCTACAATAATTCATCATAATCTAAATAAACATTAATAATATAATATTAATCCATCACAATCAATCAAGTGTTAACACATTAACAAATAAACAACTGTTTTTTATATTCTTCGATAATTGGAGTAATTGAAGCAATATTTGAAACTGTACTAGTATCATCAATACTACAATAATCACCTTCTTCTTCCTTAACCTCATCTGCCACATAGCACAGTACACAACATTAAAAAAAGAGTTAATAAGATTAAATTATATATACAAGAAAAAGATAAATGAGCAAGAAAATCTAAATAAATTATCACCTCATGAATAACCATCATCCAATTGCGAATGCAAATAATAGCTTCTACATTTTCTAGAAGAAGACAACTATGGTACTTTGTGAGAACTTGTGAACCAATACTAAAAGTTGATTCACTTGCAACTGTGGTGATTGGAATAGATAGTATGTCACATGCCATTTTTGAAACACAGAAATTGAGTTGCATTAGTCATTCATTACTCAACAAATTAAATTTGAAAACAATCTAGGATCAAGTGATGCTTCTTCCAAATAAATGTCTAGTTCAAACTTTTGAAATACCACAATATTTTACTCTTTGCTTAAAAAAATCCTGTATCATATAAATTAAATGTTAGCATTGATAACATGACAATCATATAAATTAAGAACTAACATTAAATATCTTAAACTTACTTCAAAAGTTTCCAAGTAGTTGTTTTCATCATTTTCCACATTAGTTACATTAGTATTATTATCAACACTATTTCTTTTATGCTCCCCAATCCCAATGATAATGTCAGCTGAATCCATCTTAAATTTGTATAAATTACTGTAAAAATTAACAAGCAGACAACTAGATGTTTAAAACAATCCAAACTAGATTGGCACGAGATAATTCAAACAACAAGACATTTAAGATAAAACTTCAATCAACAAAACTTCAAGACATTTAAGATAGTTCAAACAACCAGATAAGACAACCACCATATATAAACAATAACAAGACAATTTTGTTTGCTATTAAGAATCAAACAAATAACAACAGAGGGTAGACTATTTATTTCAGTAGAGAATCACCTTTAGAGTTTAAAAAAACTACATTTACTATGTTTGAAATCACCTTCATATTTGTTCAACTAGAGAACCATCTTTAAATTTCATAAAAAAACTAGGTTGTGTTTGAAATTGAACCTTTACTGCGTCAATTTCAGTAGATGACGGTAGGCGAGGGCGATCCCGCAATAGGTGACATCAAGCTAGGTGATGACATGAGGTGACTGACATGAGAGATAGCTGAGGTGACAATGTGAGTCGACTGTCATGAGAGGCAGGTGAGGCAAAGGCATAAGGCATCACTGTGAGGCTATTGGCATGAGAATTATAGGAAGATAATGTGATTGGGCCACTCAGGTGAGAAGTCGAGAACTAGACGATGCTGCAGCGAGAGCAGAGTATCAGTAGTTGAGATAGGGTATGAGAGTTCAGTGGATCTATTGGCTAAGAGTCTGAGATGAGGCACAACTGCATGAGGGAAGGGGTGAGCTATTGAAACTAGGGTACTGAGCTTTGAAGTGAAGAAGTGAAGATTGAAGACAGATAATAGAATGAAGAAAGTAAAGCTATAAAGGTGTCAAAAAATTAATATTAATAATTATTTTAAAAATGGGGTAGCCCGATTCTTGTGGTGGGCTAATATGGCAGATTAAACCCATTTTACTAGCTTTAGCTTCTATCATTAAAATTCCTAAACAGTTTGCCAAGAGAAGAACTTTATCAATTGATGCGGCTTGAGTGGATCAACAATTATGAATGTCAATTTCATTATGTACAACGTGATGTTCGTAAATTAAAATCCTTCGTCATCAAGTTCATCGTCTTTTGCATATCTTCAATTTTGGTTAAATATTGTTTAGGTAACATGTTTCTTGTTCTTTTACTTCAAGAGAGAAAGATACTTTGGACTTACTTCATAGAAGATGAAGTCATTATTTTATCTTATCGTTGTATCTTTCCTAATTTTAGCTTGTGTGCAAGTTTGTTTCGCAATGCATCAAGAAGAAGACTATGGAAGGCACTAGAAAGGAATACATTCCATACATCAAATGCCAGGTGTGTGAAAAGCTCGTTAAAAATTGTATCAGCAGGTTCAGAAAAAGCAAGCAGAGATTACCCCTCAGATGCTAATTACTATTTTGCCATTTGGCCTTAATTAGCTTTTCAATTGACTTATTGTGTATGTCTATTAGATAGGTATATCATGTGGGGTTTCATAGTTTTAACTCAATTTTGGATTATTTTTGGTTTTAGATGTCAGAGTTCCAGATCATTGAGATAGCCAGAGAATGTTTGCAACATGAAAAAGCTTAAGCATAATAGATTTGCAAATAGATATTGTAGAAAAAGAAGATAGTTTAGAGGCAAGAGAACTTTCCAAGTTGTTACTTAATAAATACCTCTTAGAATTCTATTGAGTTGGTACTACTATGCTTTTCTAGATACTTCTATTGGATGTTGATTAAATAACTGTTAGATAAGATATAATTGTTGATTGAAGTAATTTAAGTTAACCCTTGTATTTTTTTAAAATAAGCAGCAATATGAACTCTGAACAATATATATGGTTATTATTAGGAAATGGGTAAGTCCACCCTTGGTGGATTAGGCCTAAGTCTATGAGGAGCAAATATGGATAGAGCAGTTGTGAACACTGTCTGGAAAAGAAAAATGTGGGAGAGTGGGAAGTTAACACATAACCCACTCCCCTTTATTATGGCAGAAGAGATGCATGTGTGTCCATAGAAAAGTGGAGACATTTTCTAATAGACATTCATTTTTCCTTTGCTTCCATTTTATCTGGTGCTTCTGTTCATTGCTTTTCCATTGGTGTCATTTGCTGTGAAACATGCAGAGTCCATACAAGGGGCTCCGGTTATGTGTGGGTATCTTAGAGGATAAAATACCATCTCAAGTACACCTGAAACCCCATCAGTGGCATTAGAGCCTACTTCTATGCTTCTGCATGCATTATGTGTTTTTCTGTTTTTTGGTAGCATGTTGTTATTGCCTCTATTTATGTTTAAAAACATTTGTTTTATGCCAAGAAACATAGAGCATGTATTTAAACCATAAACATAAGCATATTCAATGTCCACATAATCTAAGCTTCTACGTTTCAAAATTGGGTCATTCGAAAATAGATTTTTTAGGCATTCAAATTAGTCCCATTAAGTAGAGCACGAAAAAAGCAAAGAAAATGACACCAATAATGTCAAAATTAGACGTCAGACGGAGAAGTTATGGCCAAAAATAGGTCAGGTCTGTGTGACCTGGCTGGAGATCAGGGATGATCAGAACACACCATTTTGATCATCCTAAAATGGCATCATGTTGACGCTTGAACAAAAAAAAGAGAGGCGGACTGTTTTTATGGATTGGGCTGCGCCAGCCGAATCCAACAACAATAAAAAATTTTGGGCTGTTAGAAGCCCATTTAAAAAAAAGTTTTTTTTATTTTTTGGCAGTAGGGGTTATGGGCCGAGTCAGATCAGTGGATCCAACTTGAACCCACAAAAAAATTTGACAAAAAAAAGAGCAAAATTTGGGGACTGACATGTGGTAATGGCCACGTGGCAGCACTAGACTGACATTGTGACTAAGAACAATGTTTTCATTGGGAAGGGTTATTGTAATCAAGGAATCTTTGTACTAAGTGTTGATGAGAATAATAATAATGCATCTTCTTCTACTTACTTGATTTAGTCTTTTGATATTTGGCATGCTAGATTAGACCATGTTAATAAATCTTACATGGAAAGATTACAGAAACTTGAGTTAATTTCTGGAGTTAAAAATGATATGATAAGTGAAACATCCTACTTTTACCACCTTAGAGTACGTATTCGAAATCATATTTGATTAGAGGAAGTATCACATTAGCCCAAAAATTAAAATTTTAAAACTTACTTATCGGATACTGTTCACTTGTTGATTTCTAGATTTACGGTCCAACTTTAAAAATTCATAACTAATTGTAGAAAAATCTTATGGAGGTCCTCCAAATTTATAATTGAATATCTTTCATAGCTCTTTGAGGAAAAAATATAAATCTGGACATTTACATTGCCAATTAATACAGTTAAATCGTTAATTTTTACTAATCATATGGCAAATTTTAGAAATTCCAGATTCTGTCACTTAACTCTAGAAATTAATTTCTCTTGATATACACATCCAAATGAAGCGTATTACCTATGCATTTATATATCTAGATGTGTAATACATGCTCATAAAATTTTGTGGATTAATTCATTCATTTGTTAGGTCAAACTGAACCCACAACAAAACTCCTTTAGGATCTACGTTTTTACCATTTCAGTTTACTTTCTTTCACTTTTATTAATTGTTCCAGCATGCATAAACCATCTCTTTTGCCCTTCATGCATTCATATACATCATGTACATATGCCATAATTATTTCATACAATTTCATCACATATATAGACACCTTATATGTCATTTACATACATGGAAAATGCATAGCATATGCTAGAATCTTAAATACTTCACTTTCCTCCTTCCATGCTTTAGCTCTTCTCCATGCATACATTTTCCTTAGAGCATTAATCATCAATCAACAAGTAACCCATTACTAACCTTAACTTCAACCTCAATTAGGCCTTAAGTAACCAATACATACTATGTTTCCCAATCAGAGCAAGTTTATCTTGCACTAGAACCTCTATTATGTACTAACACTTTGTTATGTACCAATGCCAGAACCTTTTGCTCTAATACCAAAATGAAACATCATACTTTTACCACCTCAGAGTACATATTCATAAGCATATTTGATTAGCAGAAGCATCACATTAACCCAAAAATTAAAATTTTAAAACTTACTTATCAGGTACTGTTCACTTTGTGATTTCCATATTTACAGTCCAACTTTAAAAATTTATAACTAATTGTAGACAAATCGTATAGAGGTGATCCAAATTTCTAATTGAAGCTCTTTGAGGAAAAAACTATAAATCTGGACATTTACACTGCCAATTGATATAGTTAAATCGTTAATTTTTACTGTTCATATGGCAAATTATGGAAATTCTAGATTCTATCTCTTAACTTTGAAAATTCATTTCTCTTGATATACACATCTAAATGAAACATATTACCTACATGATCATAAAATTTTGTAGATTAATTCATTCATTTGTTAGGTCAAACTAAAGCCACAACAAAACTGCTTTAGGACCAATGTTTTTACCATTTCATTTTACTTTCTTTCACTTTTATTAATTGTTCCAGCATGCATAAACCATTTCTTTTGCCCTTCATGCATTCATATACATCATGTACATATTCCATAATTATTTCATACAATTTCATCACATATATAGACACCTTACTGGCATTTACATACATGGAAAATGCATAGCATATGCTAGAATCTTAAATACTTCACTTTCCTCCTTCCATGCTTTAGCTCTTCTCCATGCATACATTTTCCTTCATACTTGACCTAAATTAGTTGGTTATGGGAGGGTGAGATTCTAGGGAATCTCAGTAGCAAATATTACCACTTAAATATGCAAGATGTATGCTAATTCATTATATGTAATTTCATTAAATTTTCTTTAATTAGTGACATGACATCATGCTATATACTTTTACATAAAAATACATGGCCATGGAAAATATGTTATGCACAATACATTCAACATCATCTATCATGTCACAATATTATTCAATTATCATATACATGTCAACACATAAGCATACCACATCAAGCACATAAAGAGGTAAGTCCACTACCTTGCACTTAAGCTTTTCTCTTGATCTTTTACACTTGCTCCCTAGCTTTCCAACCATGAAGTCTTTCGGTCAATCACTTCCCAACATCTTCTTGGATGTTTCAAGGTCCTAAACACATTATATTTATCACGTAATTCATTAGGACCAAGAACTCCAACAATGTTCAAGACTATCCTTGATAAATTCTTAACTCTTTACTAGTATAACTTTATCTAGTCTTCACTAATCAACTTGGCCTTTAAAACAATTGATGTCTTAACTTTACCCTACACAATTTCATCTTTTAAATCCATTTATGAGCTTAGAATCATGAAATTCTAGCTCCTATGTACTGTTCTATACAGAATTACATAACACCCTCTTTCCTTTCAAAAATTCTCATTTTGATTCTAATACTTCCCATACTTGTTTCTTCACTTTATACCACACAACTTTTCATTTTAAAACCATCGGAAGCATTAAAATCATGAAATTCCAATCACTGTTCATGTGAGTGAACAGTAACAAAGAAGAATTTCAAAAACTACAAGCTTAGAATTTCAATGTTTCCAATCTTCAAAACATATCCAATCCTACACAAAATTATCATATAAATTCAATTGAAGCCTTTAATCATTGAAATTCCATTTGATTCCATCATGAACAGTGCAAACTGAACTAGTTCAACCATGGTAAAGTCAAGAATATCAACTTGATTCAACAACTAATAACTTAACTAGCTTGTTTAAGCTTCAATAATAAATATCTAACTTTAATTTCTTCCTTTCCCTTTCATCTAAGATTTTTGGACAGCACAACACCTTATAAAAAACTCAACTTTTCTCCATGAAAACCCTAAGTTCAAGCTCCCAAATCAAAGGAAAATAAACTAGGATAGATTGCTTACCTTTAATCTCTAGCATACTTGAACTTTGGTACCTTGAATCTTCTTTGTCTTGGCTTGAGTTTTCATTTTGCAAGAGTTTCCCCAAGGTTGACATTCCACAGTTTTGCTTCAGATTTGAGGAAGTATTTATAGAAAAATCTTATGGAAAATCAATGGCCAAGATTACTTTGTACACTATTTGATATAATGGCTCACGTTTAATCTTGGATTTAAACTTTTTCAAAAAGAGAATTATGACATCATCCATGACATCACCAAGGGACAAATCATAGGGCTAGGTGGCAAAATTCCAATGGGGAAAGCTTCTAGAAAAATCTAGTCCAATTCAGTACCGGCTTAGTCCGATTCCCTAAAAACCACACTGTTTTATAAATCTAAATTTTCTGAGATTCAATAATATATTGTCTAACCTTAAATCCATTATCTAAATTCTTCCTACCATTGACATTCTTTGACTGGGCCAAAACTTAATTACATATCCCTTGGAAAATAACTGAAATGCCCTTGGTCTACTATTTTACACTATATTAACCCAAGGGCATAGTTGTCATTTTATACTCCTTTATACTGCATTAAGGTATATACTGGCTCTAACTAATTATCTTTATATTAGTTTGGACATTTTTGGCCTGTCCAGAATGACCAAAATGCCCTCCATCTATTACTAGTATAATCTGACCACATAGGGATATTTTCACACTTTTTTGGGGTTGCTCTGGACTCTGGCCCACTTAACTATCCAAACACCTTATTGGGCCTCTTAGGATGCCATTTAGGCCTTCATATTGGTCCATTACCTTTATGACATAAATCCCAATGAACCTCTCTCGACAACATTTATCGGGTATTTTATTCCACTATAAATTCCCGTAAGAATTCTACAGGGTTCCTTTTCTGACTCTGTCAATTTTATAAATTCTTATATTAAATATAGGAATTTACTATAAAGTTTCATCTGATACTGAGTTCTAAAAAATACTGTAATAATTCTTCCTGACTTCAGGAATTCATATCAATTAATCGGGACCTCAAATCGAAATTATGTGTTGCGTTAAACTGATCAAAATAATTTTATCTATCTACTGGTAAAATTTGGGACTAAACTGCTTGTGACCAATTTTTGGCCTTTTTCGGTTAAACTTTCTCATAATTGCATTTAGGTCCCTGAACTTTTGGTTAATTGCATTTAGGTCCCTAAACTTTTGATAATTATACCTTTTAGCCCCACTCTTTTTCTCTACCTTTAGTTTTGGCCTTAAACCTTTTCTAAATTTTATTTAGATCCTTGAACTTTTAAAAATTATACTTTAGGCCCTCAACTTTTCATAATTATATTTAATGGCCCAAAGTTTATTTCTACTTTCGTTTCTCACCATAGAACTTTTGAACTTTTCAATTTAGTCCCTCTCTTCCTTCAACACTCATTTGACCTTTATCATTCCCTCTTATCATCATCACAATCATTTCTAAACCTCTTTTCACTATTAGTATTATACAGATATGGAAAAGTTAGGATATGACAATAAGTAAATGTGATATTTGTGTACAAAATAATTTGACTAAGGGAATACACTTATCTACTGAAAGAGAAACTGAATTATTATCTTTAATGTTGGAAATCGTGCCCTAGGGGCCAATCATTGTCTTATGAACATTATTAATTTATGAATTTATTAATTGAGTTATCATATTATTTGCATGTTTACTATGATGACCATCCTTGGATAATTCATGATATTATCCTAAATGTCCCTGGTCGATCATCTATGTGGGAGCACAGATGAAATAAGACCAGTATGACTTTGAAGATGTATAGAGATATAAATCAAAGTCATAAGCACATGTAAGAGTACAGGGTGTTGGACCGACCCGCTATGAGAGAACTGCATGGGTAACGTCATAAGCTTCTCTCATATACAAACCATGTCAATATGCCCTTTGACCTGAGATCATCATGGATTCCTACATGACAAAACGCTCAGCTTTGACCTAGTCAAAAGTCACTTTTGACCGAGTGATCATAAAGACTATGTTCGGGCTTAGTGGTTTTTCATGCGGAGGAATGTGAATGGTCAAGATGGAATTTGTCCCTCATATTCGTGGAGAGATATTACTGGGCCCCTCGATGAGTGAGTCTGAGAAATGTATGGCCATACTGTAATGGAAAGGTAGTTCCATTTCTATAGTCAGACTACTCAGGGATCGAGAAAGTAACGGTCGGGAATAGGAGGATGACATTATCCATGCCTCATCCATGACCAAAATATCGCGTGACAGAAGGGACATGATATGGTTGTATAAAAGGTTACATCGTTTATCGATCCTCATATGATTTGGGTAGTTGTTATGTCTTGCTAGAGACCGCTTGCGACTTGTGGGCTAGTATAGCAAATGGCCCACTGCCAACTTCATATGGGCCTACAGGGTCGCACACAAAATAGCCCAACACGAGCTATGATGTCCAGATTCATTGAATCTAAGACATGTCCAGATTCAATGAAAGATCCAGGTGAATGTATATATATTTATTTATATTTATATTCGTATATATATAAATTCGTATATATATATATATTATATATATGAGATATATGAGATTTAATTTATAAGGATAAATTAAATCCCTATCACGTTTGAATTCGAAATTCAAATTGATAGGATATCTCATATAAGAGATATTTATAAGATTTAATTTATAAGGATAAATTAAATCTCTATCACGTTTGAAATTCGAAATTCAAATTGATAGGATATCTCATATAAGAGATATTTATAAGATTTAATTTATAAGGATAAATTAAATCTCTATCACGTTTGAAATTCGAAATTCAAATTGATAGGATATCTCATATAAGAGATATTTATAAGATTTAATTTATAAGGATAAATTAAATCTCTATCACGTTTGAAATTCGAAATTTAAATTGATAGGATATCTCAAATTTGATTTATGGGAATAAATCAAATATAACTCAGTCTCATCTTTATTTAAAGTTAAATAAATAAGTAATTAAATCTGTGGGACGGATTTAATATTATTTTATTTAATTAGTTTCTTATAAAATTATACAATATATGATATTGTATCAATTCGGAATTAATATAAGATTAACTCCAAAATCCAATTAGGTCAAGTGTAAAAACGCATAGCATCCTCTATATCTGATTGGAGGAGCTACGTTTGAAAATAATACAGAACACAAAAGGCCGAACGGAATCTGCAAAAGGTTTGCAGACAAGAAACTGCCGAAATAGAGACGGAGACTTGTGAAAGCCTTGGAGGGACAGGAGACGCTAGCACGTCGTTCGTGGTTGGAACGCTGTTCGTGTGGATACCAGTAGAGGAAGCCGACCTGAGGCGTCGACTTCTTGTGATCGGAAAGAGACCACCGTCCGCGGAGAGAATCTGTAAAGGTCGCTGAGGAACACTCCGTCGATTTCTTGCGATCAGAAAGAGATCACCACCCACGTAGAGAAGCTGTGAAATTCGCTGAGCAACACTAAGGGTAATGATTCTTTCCACTTGACTTAAACACATACGGCAGATCCTGGCAAGGAATGAAAAATTTTAAAGTTTATTTCCGCTGCGTGTCTTCCAATTCCTTCCAGTGGTATCAGAGCCATGCCGTTTTGTGTTTAAGTTAGGCTTGATTTGTGATTTATATGATATATGTTAGTAGTAGCCGATCATATAATAAGCGTTGTATGTGTGACATATATGGAATCCTTCTTGTGTATGACATAAAAGGAATCTAAAAGGAAATTGAAATCGGTGGTGATGCCTTTTGATTTGATCAATCCGCATAGATGGGGTCTAAGAAAACCGAATTCGAATTTGTGATTATTTGTGAAAACCGAATTCAGATTCGTGATTATTTATGAAACAAAAACAAAAAAAAAAATTTCTTCCGGGGCGCTGCCCCAGAGACCCCGCCCGCTAACCGGCTAGCGGGACAGCCGCCCGCTAACCGGCTAGCGGGACCGCCGTAGCTACCTGTTCGTAGCGCAACATAACCGTAACAAATGTTACTTTGTAAATGTTTTTTGCCCTTCGATTAGATCTGAATATTGATTCTTGAATGTTTGGGTATGGTGAACAATATGGCTCTAGATTGCAAGTGTTGTAATTTTTAAAAATACGGCCTGCGTGTCGTGCCTTCCTCTATATACTCTCAATGTACCTTCTCCTCTCATCTCACTCCCCTCGAATGTTAAAAGAGGTTTCTATATGTAATTTCTCTTTTCTTACTAGAGAGCTCCTCTCATTGGCTTGAGGGGACTTAGGATAGGTGAGCCATATTGTATCACGTTTGAATTATGCATCTTATGATTAGGTCAGCACATGCATATTACTTGTATGAGATACGAACTGAGAAACATGCGTTTTATAAACCAGATAGTTAAATTAAGCCCTCTAAAAGAAATCTTAAGTCATAATGCTGTCAATTTATGAACACTTGTCAAAACCTTGATCGCTCAATTGTGGACTCCACCAAAGTGGGTGCTTTTGAGTTATCTTGGGGAGATAAGCAAAGAGTAATGGTGCTACTCTCATAGGTTCATTATTGTTTGACTTAATTGAGATTAACAAAACGGTTTTGGATCTCAAGGCATTAGATGGGATTAGAACATGCCAGATCATATGATGATAGGATCCCATGAATATCTAAGAGTTACATTTGATGTAATTGGTAAAGGTGTTACCTACCTAAATAACTTAATCTAAGCGTCCTGCCAAAGCGGACTTAAGTTTGAGCCAAATATGGATCTTAGCCCACTAACTATTGCATTGAGGGTTGTTTATTTAGTGGGAGATTACTAATTACATTGCATATTTTAATTGTAGAATCATGACGACTAGTAATACTGCTACATTATCGCTGCGATCTGTCCTTGAGAAGGACAAACTCAATGGGACAAACTTTCTTGACTGGTTTAGGAACTTGAGAATTGTTCTCAAGCAGGAAAGAAAGGCGCATGTCCTAGATCAACCCATTCCTGAGGAGCCAGCCGCCAATGCTCCCAGAGCTCAGAGAGATGCTTATATGAAGCATAAGGAAGACTCTGTCGATGTGGGATGCTTGATGCTAGCCACCATGGTTCCGGAGCTCCAAAGAGATCTGGAACACATGGAGGCTTATGAGATGATTGTGCATCTCAAGGAAATGTTCCAGCAACAGGCAAGGCAAGAGAGGTATGAGACCACTAAGGCCTTACATTCCTGCAAGATGGCTGAAGGTGCATCAGTCAGTGCTCATGTCTTAAAGATGAAAGGGTACATTGATCACCTTGAACGGCTTGGATTTCCCATGAGCCAGGAGTTAGCTACAGATTTGATCTTAAACTCACTCCCGGAAAGTTATGACCAGTTTGTTATGAACTACAACATGAACAACATGGAGAAATCTATTTCTGAACTGCATGGGATGCTTAAAACTGCTGAGCCGAGTCTTAAGAAGAAACCCAGTAGTGTTTTGATGGTTCAGAAAGGAAAGGGTACGAAAAAGAAAGGCAAAGGCAAGGGGAAGGGTCATGGCTCATCAGGTAAGACCAAAGAGTCAGGCAAGCCCGAAACCAAGCCTGCACCAAAGAAGGCAAAGCCTCCGAAGGAAGGAGTCTGCTTCTTCTGCAATGAACCGGGTCATTGGAAGAGGAATTGCAAACTCTACCTCGAAGATCTGAAAAAGAACAAGAAGGATAGCGGGGCTATCGCTTCAGGTATTTATGTTATAGACATTCATCTTTCTACTTCCACCTCATGGGTATTAGATACTGCATGTGGTTCTCACATTTGTACGAATGTGCAGGGACTAAAGGACAGTAGGAAGCTGAAAAGGGGTGAAGTTGACCTACGAGTTGGAAACAGAGCAAGGGTTGCTGCGTTAGCTGTAGGCACTTATGAATTAGTTCTGCCCACTGGGCTTTTGTTAGTTTTGAACAATTGCTATTATGTTCCTGCTTTAAGTAGTAACATTGTTTCACTTTCTTATTTGGATAAGGAAGGTTTCACTTCCATTGCTGGGAATAGTAGATGTTCTATTTATCGTAATGATGTTTTCTATGCTCATGGTGATTTGCATGTTGATCATTACATATTAAATTTGGAACAACCCAATCATGGAAATATCTATAACATAACCGCCAAAAGGGTCAAACCAAACGATTTGAATCCCACATACCTCTGGCACTATCGTCTGGGCCACATAAATGAGAAACGCATTTCCAAACTCCATCAAGATGGATTTCTAAACTCATTTGATTTTGAATCATATGACACTTGCGAGTCTTGCTTGTTAGGAAAGATGACAAAGTCACCTTTCACTGGGCACAGTGAGAGGGCCACTGATTTATTGGGCCTCATACATACAGATGTGTGTGGATCGATGAACACAAATGCCAGAGGAGGTTATTCGTACTTTATAACATTCATAGATGATTTCAGCAGATATGGGTACATCTATCTAATGAAACATAAATCTGAATCTTTTGAAAAGTTCAAGATATTTCAAAATGAAGTAAAAAAACCAGCTTGGCAAAACAATTAAAGCCCTTCGATCTGATCGGGGTGGTGAATATTTGAGCCAAGAGTTCATAGATCATCTTAGGAATTGTGGGACACTCTCACAATTGACTCCTCCAGGGACACCACAATGGAATGGCGTTTCTGAACGGAGAAATCGAACACTATTAGATATGGTTCGATCCATGATGAGTCGAACAGATCTTCCGCCCTCCTTTTGGGGCTATGCCCTAGAGACAGCTGCGTTCACACTCAATCGTGTTCCATCTAAGGCAATCGAAAAGACTCCGTATGAGATATGGACTGGGAGGACGCCTAGTTTGTCTTTCCTCAAGATTTGGGGATGCGAGGTCTATGTTAAGCAACAAGCCTCAGACAAATTAGCGCCCAAATCCTCAAAATGCCTTTTTGTGGGATATCCTAAGGAAACCAAGGGATATTACGTCTACAACCCTGCTGATAACAAAGTGTTTGTTGTCAGAAATGGTATCTTTCTTGAACGAGAATTTATCTCTAAAAGAACCAGTGGGAGTAAGGTACAACTCGAAGAAGTTCGAGAGCTACAAGACACCACAGAACTGCAGATGGAAAATAGAGAAGACTCACAACAAGTTGTTGAGACTCCTCAAGTCACGCAAGGTCCACGAAAGTCTAATAGGACACGACTTCAGCCTCAGAGATATGGATTTCTGATTTCTGATAGTCGTGATGTGTTGCTCATTGAGCATAATGAGCCGACTACCTATCGAGAAGCTATAGTGGGACCAAACTCCGAAAAATGGCTTAGTGCCATGAAGTCTGAGATGCAATCCATGTACGACAATAAGGTTTGGACCTTAGTCGACCCGCCTGAAAGTGTAAAAACCGTCGGGTGCAAGTGGGTTTTCAAAGAGAAAACTGACATGGATGGCAATGTAAATGTCTTCAAGGCACGACTGGTTGCAAAAGGTTTTACTCAAACTCATGGTGTGGACTATGATGAGACCTTTTCCCCAGTAGCAATGGCCAAATCAATCAGAATCCTCTTTGCTATTGCAGCATATTATGACTATGAAATATGGCAGATGGACGTCAAGACAGCCTTCCTTAATGGAAAGCTCCTTGAGGATGTGTACATGACACAACCTGAAGGGTTTGTGCGTTCCGAGGACTCTGGTAAAGTGTGCAAGCTTCAAAAGTCCATTTATGGACTAAAGCAAGCCTCTCGGAGTTGGAATCATCGTTTTGATGAAGTAATCAAAGAGTTTGGATTTCTTCAAAACATTGATGAACCTTGTGTGTACAAGAAGGTTAGTGGGAGCACAGTTGTGTTTTTGGTACTCTATGTCGATGACATCCTACTTATTGGGAATGACATTCCTACCTTGCAGATTGTCAAGTCTTGGTTAGGAAAGTCTTTCTCGATGAAAGACTTGGGTGAAGCCACCTACATCCTAGGAATCAGGATCTATAGAGATAGATCTAAAAGACTTCTAGGACTCAGTCAGAGTACATACATAGACAAAATACTGCATAGGTTCAGTATGCACGAATCAAAGAGGGGTTTCATACCCATGTCTCATGGTACTCACCTCAGCAAAGATCTGTGTCCTAGTACATCTGATCAGCGAGGTCGCATGAGTAAGGTTCCATATGCCTCGGCCATAGGATCTATCATGTACGCCATGTTATGTACTCGACCGGATGTCTCGTTTGCCTTAAGTATGACTAGCAGATACCAACAGGACCCTGGTGAGGGCCATTGGACTGCTGTCAAGAATATCCTTAAGTACTTAAGAAGGACTAAGGACTTATTCTTGGTCTATGGTGGATTGGATGATGAGCTCTGTGTAACTGGTTACACAGATGCGAGTTTCCAAACTGACCAGGACGACCAAAAATCGCAGTCTGGATACATATTCCTCCTCAATAATGGAGCAGTAAGCTGGAAGAGCTCTAAGCAGGGCACTGTAGCAGATTCTGCAACGGAAGCTGAGTATATAGCAGCATCTGATGCAGCTAAGGAAGCCGTTTGGATCAGGAAGTTCATCACAGAACTAGGGGTGATACCTACCATCTCAGATCCAATAACTTTGCTCTGTGACAATAGCGGTGCTATTGCACAGGCCAAAGAGCCTAGGTCACATCAAAGGACCAAGCATATACTCAGGCGATTTCATCTCATCAGAGAAATCAACGATAGAGGTGATATAAAAATATGCAAAGTAGCAGGAGAAGATAATGTTGCTGATCCTCTAACAAAGCCGCTTGTGCAGGCAAAGCATGAGCGTCATGTTAGGTCAATGGGAATTAGTCAAATTAATGATTGTACCTAGTGCAAGTGGGAGGTTGTTGGAAATCGTGCCCTAGGGGCCAATCATTGTCTTATGAACATTATTAATTTATGAATTTATTAATTGAGTTATCATATTATTTGCATGTTTACTATGATGACCATCCTTGGATAATTCATGATATTATCCTAAATGTCCCTGGTCGATCATCTATGTGGGAGCACAGATGAAATAAGACCAGTATGACTTTGAAGATGTATAGAGATATAAATCAAAGTCATAAGCACATGTAAGAGTACAGGGTGTTGGACCGACCCGCTATGAGAGAACTGCATGGGTAACGTCATAAGCTTCTCTCATATACAAACCATGTCAATATGCCCTTTGACCTGAGATCATCATGGATTCCTACATGACAAAACGCTCAGCTTTGACCTAGTCAAAAGTCACTTTTGACCGAGTGATCATAAAGACTATGTTCGGGCTTAGTGGTTTTTCATGCGGAGGAATGTGAATGGTCAAGATGGAATTTGTCCCTCATATTCGTGGAGAGATATTACTGGGCCCCTCGATGAGTGAGTCTGAGAAATGTATGGCCATACTGTAATGGAAAGGTAGTTCCATTTCTATAGTCAGACTACTCAGGGATCGAGAAAGTAACGGTCGGGAATAGGAGGATGACATTATCCATGCCTCATCCATGACCAAAATATCGCGTGACAGAAGGGACATGATATGGTTGTATAAAAGGTTACATCGTTTATCGATCCTCATATGATTTGGGTAGTTGTTATGTCTTGCTAGAGACCGCTTGCGACTTGTGGGCTAGTATAGCAAATGGCCCACTGCCAACTTCATATGGGCCTACAGGGTCGCACACAAAATAGCCCAACACGAGCTATGATGTCCAGATTCATTGAATCTAAGACATGTCCAGATTCAATGAAAGATCCAGGTGAATGTATATATATTTATTTATATTCGTATATATATAAATTCGTATATATATATATATTATATATATGAGATATATGAGATTTAATTTATAAGGATAAATTAAATCCCTATCACGTTTGAATTCGAAATTCAAATTGATAGGATATCTCATATAAGAGATATTTATAAGATTTAATTTATAAGGATAAATTAAATCTCTATCACGTTTGAAATTCGAAATTCAAATTGATAGGATATCTCATATAAGAGATATTTATAAGATTTAATTTATAAGGATAAATTAAATCTCTATCACGTTTGAAATTCGAAATTCAAATTGATAGGATATCTCATATAAGAGATATTTATAAGATTTAATTTATAAGGATAAATTAAATCTCTATCACGTTTGAAATTCGAAATTTAAATTGATAGGATATCTCAAATTTGATTTATGGGAATAAATCAAATATAACTCAGTCTCATCTTTATTTAAAGTTAAATAAATAAGTAATTAAATCTGTGGGACGGATTTAATATTATTTTATTTAATTAGTTTCTTATAAAATTATACAATATATGATATTGTATCAATTCGGAATTAATATAAGATTAACTCCAAAATCCAATTAGGTCAAGTGTAAAAACGCATAGCATCCTCTATATCTGATTGGAGGAGCTACGTTTGAAAATAATACAGAACACAAAAGGCCGAACGGAATCTGCAAAAGGTTTGCAGACAAGAAACTGCCGAAATAGAGACGGAGACTTGTGAAAGCCTTGGAGGGACAGGAGACGCTAGCACGTCGTTCGTGGTTGGAACGCTGTTCGTGTGGATACCAGTAGAGGAAGCCGACCTGAGGCGTCGACTTCTTGTGATCGGAAAGAGACCACCGTCCGCGGAGAGAATCTGTAAAGGTCGCTGAGGAACACTCCGTCGATTTCTTGCGATCAGAAAGAGATCACCACCCACGTAGAGAAGCTGTGAAATTCGCTGAGCAACACTAAGGGTAATGATTCTTTCCACTTGACTTAAACACATACGGCAGATCCTGGCAAGGAATGGAAAAATTTTAAAGTTTATTTCCGCTGCGTGTCTTCCAATTCCTTACATTTAATCCACACAGATTTGGCAGATTTGAAATAAACAAAAACTAGAGGTGGTAAAAGATACTATATTACTTTTATTGATAATTTCTCTAGATATACTATGGTGTATTTGTTGAGAAATAAAGATGAGGTTTATGATAATTTTGTTCTATATAAAGCTCAGGTAGAAAATCAATTAAGTAGAAAGATAAAAAGAATTAGATCAAATAAAGGAGGGGAATATTTGTTATTAGATGATCTCTATGAAAAAGAAGGCATAATTCATGAAGTAACTCCTTCTTATTCTCCTTAGTCTAATGGTATAGTAGAAAGGAAAAATAGAACTTTAAAAGAAATAATGAATACTTTACTTGTAAGTTTTGGTGCACCTGATAATTTGTGGGGGAAGCTATATTAACTACATGTGTTTTACAAAATAGATTACCCCATAAGAAAACAAAAGAAACCCCCTTATGAATTATGGAAAGGTTATAAACCAAATCTGAAATATTTGAAAGTGTGGGGGTGTCTTACAAAAGTTTTATTACCTAATCATAAAAAGAGAAAAATTGGTTCTAAAACTTCTTATTGCACCTTAATTGGTTATGCTCAACAAAGTGCTACTTATAGCTTTTTGGTTTTGAAAAGTGATGTTTTGGATAAAAATACAATCATTGAAACTAAAGATGTGGAATTTTTTGAAAAAGTTTTTCCTTTGTAAGTTGAGCATACTTCAACAATAATTGAAAAATCCTCTTCTTCCTCTTCTAAACAAATTTCAAATGAAGTTTTGGGTTAGAGTTTACGAAGAAGTAAAGGCAAAGGAAAGAAACTTCTTTTGGAGATGATTTCTTCACTTATTTAGTTGAAAGAGAACCTAAAGATTTTTATGAAACTATTTCTTCTTCAGATGCAGATTCTTGGAAATAAGCTATTAAATCAAAGATTGACTCTTTAAATAAAAATAAAACATGGGTTGCCAAGATCAGTCCTGGACGTGCCAGTCTTGGTACATCCAAGCGGCTCCTGGACGTCTTGGCACATCCAGGAACTTGTTTGGACCAGTCCTGGCAAGTCCTAGCATGTCCAGGTAGCTCCTGGCACATCCAGGACTGATCCTAAGACCTGCCTGGTATGTTTAGGATCTTCTATAAGAATCCTTATTTCATTAGCTTCAATTTATAAGCTTTATATTCACCAAATGGATGTTAAAACTGCATTTTTGAATGGTGATTTAGAAGAAGAGATTTATATGGTACAACTTGAAGGGTGCATTGTTCCTGGGCAAGAAATAAAGTTTGTAAATTAATTAAATCTTTATATAGTTTAAAACAAGCACCTAAATAATGACATGAAAAGTTAGATCAAGTTCTAACAGATAGTAGTTTCTCTACTATAAAAGTAGAAAGATGTGTTTATACAAAAGTTATGAATAATGATTGTGTGGTTATATGCATATATGTGGATGATATGCTTATTTTTGGTACTAGTATGAATATTGTGCTTAAAACAAAAGGTTTTCTTGCTTCAAATTTTGATATGAAAGATTTGGATTAAGCAAAGTTAATCTTGGGTGTTCAAATCATAAGGAATAAAATAGGTATCTTACGTTCTCAAGAACATTATGTTAAGAAAATTATGAAGTTTTAACAATATGATGAAACTCCATAAAGTTCTCTTTATGATTCAAGTGTGCACCTAAAGAAAAACTTAGGGGACCCAGTGGCTTAATCTAAATATGCACAGATCATTGGAAGTCTGTTACATTTAATAAATTATACAAGACCTGACATAGCATATGTTGTGTGTAGATTGATCAAATATACTTACTGTCCAAGCAGTGAACATTGGGATGCTCTAATAAGGTTATTGAGATATCTTAAAGGTACCATGAATTATGATATATATTATAGTGGATTTCTTGTTGTATTAGAAGATACAGTGATGCGAACTGGATCTCAGATTCAGAAGGGTCAAAATCTACTAGTTGTTACGTGTTTATTCTTGGTGGTGCATTCACATGGAAATCATCCAAGCAAACAATTCTAACCAAATCCTTAAGGGATTATGAACTTACTAGTATGGAATTGGCTAAAACTAAGGCTGAGTGATTGAGAAATTTCTTAGCAAGTATGTTATTGGGTGGCAAGCCCATACCATCAATATCTTTACACTGTGATAGCTACGACTAAAAATAAAACATTCAATGGTAAAAATTGGCACATTCGATTGAGACCCAATATTCTAAAGCAGCTGCTTAAAGATAGGGTGATCTCAATCGATTATGTAAAGTCACAAGTAAATGTAGCGGATCTGTTTGACAAGACCCTTAGGGAGAAAACAAATTGTTAGGATATTGAGGGGAATATAACTAAATCTATTTTGATAACGATAGCCATAGCAACCCAAATTTTGTGATTGGTGATCCATGAAGAAGGTTCAATGGGTAAGAACAAGTCATTTGTTAGTTTTGCTAGCGCTAAAATATTATTACTGGTCCTTTCCTATGGTGTGCAAGAAAGGTCTAGATTGTGTAATGACCCTGGAAATTTCACAAATTTGAAAACCAATTTAACAAAGAATATATATATACTAGAGGCAGAGGACAGGGTCATATGGGAGCTAGGACTCCTAGAGGTAGACCCCTTAGACCTCTTTAAGAGATCCTATATGAAGTTGAACCATCTAACCATAATCTCCTAAAATCTCCACCTCATCCAGACCTGAGACTCGAGAAGAGACACATCCTGTCATGGAAGAGGATAATATTAGAGTTAAGTTGTCAGAGTTCATTAAGCTAGATCTTCCTAAGTTCTCAAGTTTTGATTCTCGAGAGGAACCTATGGAATTTCTAGAAGGTATTGAGAAAAGATGTCTAGCCCTGAGATGTCCTGATATTTAGTATGTGAAGTTTGCTTTATTCTAGCTAGAAGGGATAGCTAATGCCTAGAGTAAGACAGTGCCGGGTTTACAGGGAGATAGAGTGCCATTGTTGTCATGGGAAGGATCTTTTCCTTAAGCGCTATCTTCCCCAAAGTAAAAAGGGTTCCATAATCAAAGAGTTCCTACTGTTGAAATGTACTTTAGGAATAATGTGGCCCCTATGTTGAATCATTTTGCTTCTTATGCTGATGTAGTTGATTGTGCACTAAGAATTGAGCTGAGGCACATGGAAAAAGAAGGGGTTTTTAAGAAGCAGAAGGTCAAAAGTGGAAAATTCCAAGGGTCTTTGTTTAAAGGGAATCGCTCTCAAGGCCAACCCCCATCCTTTGTTATACAGCCAGTGACCAGATCTTATAGACCCTCCATAGGCATTTCAGATCTGAGCCTAAGTTTGGAGGTGCTAGACCTCAGCTTGCTGTAAGCCAATCTAATTATTCTATGTCTCCTTGTGCTACGTGTGGGAAGTATCATTCAGGAGTCTATCTCAAGACCATGGGTGTATGTTATGGATGTGGACAGTCGGGTCATATGAAGAGAGAATATCTATTTGCCCAATCCACTTCGAGTTATAGATCAACTCAACCTTCTCCCCATCCTGCTACTTTTGTATATCCGTCTATTAGAGCAACTTTTGCCTTGACAGGTAGAGATACATCAGGAAGACCTTTGGGAAAAAGGGCACAACCTTCTTTAGGGCGAGGCTAAGCAAGGGTATATACTATGACAAGGCAAGATGCTCGTACCTCTAATGATATGGTCACAGATATTATCATTATATGTTTTCAAAAATCTTATGCATTGTTTGGCCCTGGATTGACACATTCTTATGTTTCAATATATTTTGCTAAAATGTTGGGTGAAGATTCTGTCAGACTTGATTGTCTTTTTACAATTGCTACCCCATTCGGGGAATATTTTCCAGTTTTACAGGTGTATAAATCTTGTGAAGTGTCTTTTGAGGGTAGAGAAAGTCTTGTTGATTTGATTATCCTTGACATGATTAATTTTGATGTGATATTAGGTATGGATTGGTTAGGCTCTTGTTATGCTACTATTGATTACCACTTGAAAGTGGTGAAACTTAATATTTCGGGTGAATTTAGGCTAATTGCATATAACCCACTTGATATTTTAGAAGTTTAAATTTAACTTCCCAAGTCTTCTATATATTTTTATTATAAACCCCTTTACTTTGCCATTAATGACTATAATTCATACGGTGCCATGTAGGATGTTAATAGTAAAGACATGTTAACACTAATGTGTTGTTTTTTCTTCTTAGTGCCTGTTTGGGAACCAATTCTGAGAATCAATTTTGGCCAAAACCTCGGTTTGGAAAAATTTCACACAAACATCAATTTTTGTCCAGAATTGATTTTGGGCCAAAACCTCGGTTTGTAAAATTTTTTGCCAAACAGCTATTTTCGTCCAAAATTGATTTTGGGCAAAACCTCGGTTTGAAACCATGGTTTTGAAGAAGCTATTTTTCAATAGATTTTGGAACTGGAAAAGAGCTTATAGATTATCTAATTACTATTTTACCCCTACTTTTTTCTTATACTCTCTCTCCTCTCTCCTCTCTCTCTCTCCTCTCTCTCCCCTCTCTCCCCTCTCTCCTCTCTCCTCTCTCTCGCCTCTCTCTCCTCTCTCCTCTCTCTCTCCTCTCTCTCTCCTATTTATTCTCTACCCTCACTCCTCTCTCATACTTTAATCAAATCATACCCTTTTTAGTAATTTATTAATATAAAAAGTGATTCTACTATTAATCATCCAAACATCTCTATTTACAAAATCTATTCTTCTCAAAATCTATTCTCCCCAAAATCTATTCTCCAGAATCTATTCTTCCCAAAATCTATTCTTTCCAGAATCTATTCTTCCCAGAATCTATTCTCCAGAATCTATTCTCCCCAGAATCTATTCTCCAAAAGCTAATCCAAACACACCCTTAAGCATTCCCCACTTTGAGGCTAGTCCTGCTTTGTAAGGGTGGTCCAATTATTTCTGACTTACATGAACATATACAATATTTAAGAAATGTCTAACACTATAAACAGTTTATGAATATATTTACCATATTATTATATTCCATATTAATATCGATATTGTAATTTTAAAATTAAAAGAACATGCTAAGAATGAATCGAGAATTAAGAACTATGTACTTTTATTTTATTCAGTGAATATGCGAAATTCCACTTGTAATTGTTTTGTTCACCGCTTTGCAAGCCCCGATTACTAAAAGGGATTCTCTAAGGATGACAGATCCAAATGCATATTGAAGGCTCTCAAAGCTTTAATCGTCTTGATCACCATGCTCATCTCTCTTCTCCTTTTCTCAACTCCCCTCCCTCTAGACATTGCCCACGCTCTTCTCCCTTATTCTCTCCCCCATTTAACCTAGTATTAAAAATATATAATTACTATAATTCATATGATGCCACGTTGGATGCTAATAGTAAAGAAATGTGTTATTTTTTCCTCTTGAGCATTCCTCACTTGGAGGCTAGTTTCGCCCTGTATACAAGTATTTTTTTAGCACAAAGACCTACAATGATAATATTGCACCCCCAGACTATAAATCACAAGTAGAACATATAGATTGATATACATACTGTGTAACTTATTCTGGATTTATCAACTAGTACCCGAAACTACTAGCAACTAAATAATCCGATTCATAGGAATGTAGGCTCATAATGGTTAACTTATACGCTTTAATTCCATGCTTCATCACCCAACTAGCTAGACAAGTTGACCAATGAGCTGAGTCAGATATAAACCGAAAACAACCTAAGTAATCTTAATCATTGCAAGAGTTTTATGCCTCAATTAATTAGCACGAAATATTAATTGAATAGCTAGTGGATCCTTATCCTCAATAATATTGATTATTTTCTGGTCTCTCTCTGTCTCTCTTAATTTCTTCCTTTATCTTTGGCATATTTTCTCAAATTATTTTTATTAACACAACGTCAAACTAAGATGCTTTTCATGTACAGGAAGAAGATACTGTTAATGAAATTTGCTTTTCTTAGCAAGGAAATTAGTAACATTTTGGTGCCTGCTTCATAAAAAAGCAAAACAAAAAAGAAGAAGAAGAAGAAAGTTGTTAATCCAGTACATTATATTTGTCGATCTTAAATGTAGAAGCTAGAAAAATGAATAAAAAATATTAAAAAATTATTTAATATAATTATTTATAAAAATTGTGTATTGGTTATTTTGAAATACGATTTAAAATTATTTATATTGGAAACTACTCCCTCAATTAAAAATTTTCTGCATATTTACAATCAATACAGATAATTTAGAAAAAAAATATAAATTTAAAAGAAAAAATGTAGATTGAGATCTTACATTTAAGATCAAAGTAAATTTATCTATTAACTCTAATATTTAAAATTAAAAGAAATACTATTTATACACTCTAGCCTCTCGTCATTTTATAGTTGGACAAGCTAGATGAAATTTTTTTTACTATTATTTATATAAAACTTTCATCCTTTCTCTTCATTGAAGGATTAGGATAAATGGTACTATTTCATTCAAATGGGAAGAAAATCAGTCCTGTAAATTTTACTTGTCTTGTGTTGGATGAGCATCTATATAACATATATATATATATATATATATATATATATATATATATATTCCTAATAAATCATATTTGGCTTTGTATAACGGTCCAATTTTAATTTTTCTTCTCATGAATAGTATAAGTTTCTTTTAGGAAAATGGAATGAGAATATCAATGGAACTGAAAGTACGAATTATTACTATCTGATTTTTTTCATTGACTTGAACTATTTGACTCTTTTATTCTATGCATGCAAATTGGTATTCCATGATGGTATCCATTTTCCTCATCGATATATAAGAAGTAGTTTATTATTTTATTTTGTTATACGGCACACGAAACAAAGTTACATCACCCTATCTCATGTATGAAATTTAAACATAAAAATAGAGTAGGCAAATCGTGGGGGAAAGAGCTTAAATTAATTATTACATTAAATTATTAATTACACTAAACGGAGTACATTGGAAGCGCAAATACAAGAAGCCATGATTCAAGATTCATTTTATGGAATAAAAGAAATTAAAAAAAAAACTGATGATAAAACTGATATTTCAATACCTTTACTTTATTTACAATTACAAAGTTGTAATTCAAAATTATAAAAGTTGTATTGACTAAGGAACTTGGCATTGTTGTTTAAACAAATTTCCATGCTTTCGAATATGTCAAGGGCAAGTGGCAAGTACAACAAGTAGCAACTAGACTTGTTTACTTAAAATTGCTTAAATGCCAACTAGCTAGTTATTTTCATAAATAGTCTATGACATAAATGATCAATAAATGAAATGTCTATTATATTGATAGTATAATTTTTATTTAAAAATAGCTTAATTAATATTAATGTGTGCTAATTTAAAATTAAAATATCTTTTTATCAAAATCATGAGTTTATTCTTTAAGTTTACTGTTATTACATTTTTATCTTTTAAAATTATATCAAGTTTACTTAAATTCGTATTAATTATAAATTTGGTTAAACTTGAAAGTTCACTTACCAAGTTCACTTTTTTTTATATTTTGAACTTATAAAATTGTGCCAACTCACTATTAAATTAAATTACGTTTAATGACTTCATATATAATTTTTTGTTGAATATGATAAATTATGAATGTTAATAGATTTAATTTTAATTATTTAGTTTTGAAATATATTTAAACAAAATTATTTTATTTTTTTATATTTTAATTATTTAATTATATATTTTTAATAACTATTTATTGATAAAAATAAACTCTTATGAATTTACAATTTAAATTTATATCCCTATTACAAATTTACTTAAACTTGTGAGTTTGATAATCTTAATGGGAGGGCATAATTTGTATATTTTCTTATTGAAAGTTGGCGTGAGTTTATGATTATAATATTTGTAAAATCTTAGTGGTGTAGTCGTCTTCCATCTTCGTCCTTTCATATATAAATTCATGGCCTTCTTCTTTCTGCATGAATGCATCATATATAATACGTTGTCTTATCTTTCCGAGTGATTTCAAACATGAGTTCCAACGCACTAAAAGGTAAAATTCTAAAATTGTACTTACATCTATCTTTAGCTTGTTCTTCATATATATATGGCTTCAATGACGATTATATAAGTTTATAGATTTTTTGGGGAAAAAAAAAGTTGTTAATAGGTTATTGGGAGTGTGGGAATATTTGTAGATGGTTGGATTTATTTACTTATAAGTTGACATAACCATGATTAATTATAATGAACAATAATCTATAATTAAGACTGTATATATGCAGAGCGCACTTATAAATCTAAAGCAATCCACCCCTTACTTTTTTAGATTCCATGTGATATACGGGATTCAATATAATTTAATAAAATGTAGACTATTTTACCTTTTGAACCACCAAAATCTATAGTTTAAAATTTGAAAGATTAAAATTAAAATTTGTGTAAATTTGAGGGACCCAAAAATTATATTAACCCTAATTAATATTATATTATTATTAGTCTTCTAAAAAGTTTCAGATATCAAGGTTGGTAGAATATTGAATCTTTTACCATCAGACATAAAATTTCTCATACTGACATTTGATTCATAAAGAATGTTAGTCAAACAGCAGCTATAATATTGACAAGAGAATTTATTTTGTACGATATTCTTTTTTATGGCCTAATTTATTTTTATATTCTTTTATTTTGTACAATATTCTTTGAATTATAGCACTGGATCCTCCTACACCACTAGGATATCCCAGCAAAGTCACTTCACAAATTTCTCAAAGTGTTTCTGTGGAGACCAATCCCAAGGATGGACGTTCTAGTTGTATTGGATATATATGGTAAGATTTCTCAAATTAGCGTCTACGTTGGGTCAGCTGCCGAAAATAAAAATAAATTTAGGTGAAGTTTTTAAAGTAAAGATGTAATTTTCATTTATTTATGTAGGTATCATTTTTGCGGAAATGACACTTTGAGACCAATATTGCTAATTTAATTACAGTTTAGGACCAAAATATTACTAATTTTGTAATAATTTGCAACTGATGTTCTATTCTATCTTTTAATATTTCACCTGTTAAAGTGTTTTTGGCCTTTCAATGAAATGTTTTGATCCTAAATATTGTAAGTCAATTCATATATTGGTCCCAAAGTATTATTCTCCCAATCTTTTATCTCTCTGAAAAATACAATTATTTAGTTATATGTTATATATTATATTTATTGTTAATGACTTTATTTATTATCAATTACCCTTTCATCCTTTTATTTAATTTTGTGAAAATTTTGTTTCTTTCTTTCAATGACCACAGAGCTGTTTTCTTTTCTCTAACACTTCCAAGTTATTTTTTTTTTAATTTTTTTTAACAAAACCATCAATGAGTGACATGAAATAATATATCTGTCAAAAGCAGGAGGATTATCTTTATTTAATTTAGATCCCAATTGCCATATTAAGGAAATGAGTTAAGAGATGAAAAATAAACTAACAAAGGGTTAAAAGCCTATTTTATCCATTTTTTTAAAATTTGTTATTAAATCATTTAGTAAATGCATAGAAACTAAAAATATATTAAAACTGTTACAATGTAATAATTTTTGACGAAATAATTTAAGCATTTAATATAGAACCTGTAAAATGGAACTAACAATAGTTGTTTGTTTTGGCCACCTATCTAATTATTGTTTAATTACTTTTTATACAGTAAGTGCATGGGTTGCTGTCTTGGTCATATCTTGTGTGCTGCTTTAGGATCAACTTGATTTTTCCAGTGGTATATTCTTACAGGAACTAGTTAAGATGTTATTCATTTTTTGTCATCAATATAATATGAGAAATCTACTTTATCTCTTATAGTTATCATTTTTTTAAAATAAATTTACCTAACTTATGAACTAATATATAATATAATATTACATAGAGATATTGTAGAGATATTATATCATATTTGTTATAATTAAATAATTTATTTAACTTTTGTAATCTATTGGAATTATTTAAAGTAGTTCTTATATTAAAAATTCGAGAAGCATATTGTAGCGATGATTGTTACAGCAAATAAGTTAATTTATGTATAATACTACTCTAATCATAAATATAAGAGCTAAAAGATATGTTTGATATAATTTAATTTGGTTCTAAATATAAGACATCAACATTGTCTTCTAAATTTAATTTTAATTTTCTTTTCATAAATTCGTTTTATTGATTAAATATATATTAAGAGGGTTTTTCATTATAGGGTGGTTCCACTACAAATGATTAAAAGTGGTACTTTACATAAGCTAAGCTAACACATTTTTTTTATATAAATAACTAATTTAACTAATTTTATTAATTTTTACAAAATTAATTATCTAGCTTATATATTTAAAATTGGAAGGAGTACTTGTTTTTGTTGCATTTTTGTTATTATATTTGAATACAAAATTTATTCGTTAAGCATAGACTAGAACTAATTATTGGTTTGATCACTTTTCTGCTGTGCAGTTAGCAAATATACATTGTTGGTGGTGTCTTGTGGAGCTGTTCCATAGTTGCTGTTATTGATTTTCCAAAAGTTATGTTACAAACTATGTTGATTATGTATAATTATTATAATCTTTTACTTGTGAAGGATCCATGTAATTAATTCATTACGTGGATTCTATAAAATAAGATGCATAATTCATGATTGATGAAGTATGCTAGTTGTTAGTTGTGTTTGTAATGAAATGTATTAATAAAATGTGTTTAGATTATGTTCATGTCATATAACTGCCAGATACACATGCTTTTTATGATGAGAGTGCTTTTCAGTTTTTTTCCCATGTTATTTTTGGTAGAGTTTAAGTGTTATTTCATAGCCATAAGTTAGAGATTAATCTTCTAGAGGATCAGAGATCACTAAAGTGGATTTTTCCTCTCCCAAAAAAGTCTTTAATATGCATACGACATAATTCAAACCCAAAATATTATATATAAATGACATAATTATCTACTAATTATACTAGACTTTTGTTAGTTTTCCTTTTTATTGTATGAGAAGAAAACCACCACTCGGTATCCAATGCGTTTTCTGACCTTGGCCTTATTCAATGAGCTAGGTACCATCAAGATTGCATCGTTTAACAAGTTATCTCCTTTAGTGACAAGTGTAATTTTAAGGATTTAAACTTATGTATTATCCCCTTAATGTGAGGACATTTACCACCTAGATCAATCACTTGTTGGTGAGTGCTTTCCAAATTTTGACAAGGCTAGTTGTACCATGATGATAATAAAGTCCCCATGTCTATACGTTAGGCATTAAACACTTGGGAGATTAAAAAGTACTACGAAATAAATAAATTACACTGAAAGATCATAGATCCTTAAGCTTTTTGGTACCTTAATCCACTTAAATTCTTTATCTTTATTTTAAGATCATATTACATTTTCTTTCAATTTCCTCCAAGCGCCTTTTCACACATCACTACTACCTTTACTTAATCTGAACATGATAAATTAACAATGACACTAATATTAAATTTGTGGGATGTTACAAAGTTCTCCACGGCAAAAGTCCTTCCTTTTTTTTTTAAAGCATATGTAGCCTTCTTAATAGAGACAATTATATATATATACGATGTACTATTAGATATTAAATATAAATATTTCTTTTAATAGATATTGAATATTTATTCATTATATTGTGAGGGATTAGTCCCTTTTATTAAACTAAACCTCCATTGGTAGAAGTCCCTTTTGTCACGCTAAAAAAGGTATAATTTTTGTTGAATTTGTTGGGCTTATGGTAGTGCTGTGGGCCTTGATTCTCATTATTTTGGGTTTTTATAGCCTCTTTTAGAGTTGAGTTTGTTAAGGTTGGATCGTTTCAACCTACTCCTAGTGAGTTTTGTGCAAGTTGCATGATATTAAAATTCAACTTGAATTAGCCAACTAGACCAACAATTCAATGAATTAGTCCTTTAACATATTCATTCGAGAGTTTTAGATGAGTTCGAACGGGTTGAATTTAATATTTTTCTCCCTTATCAAGCATACATGAAATGACATCGTTTTGAGTTAAAATTAAAATAATACTTTGACATATTTATGCTTTAATAACTATATTTTATTATATATGTATTATTTATACATGAATATTCTATTTACTTTTAAGTTAATATATTTTTATTCAAATATATATTACTTTTTTCATAGTTATATATGAATTTTTATATATTCAATTAAATTATATTATTTTAATTACGATTCTGTTAATTCTAGTTCAACGAACACTAGATCATTGACCTATAACTGGTGCCTCAATAGTTGATCCGATTTTTAGTACCTTTGGTTGGTTGTCGCTTTTACCCTTTGCATTTCCAGTTTTACCGTGAGGGGTGTTACAGTTTTCAACGTGTTTACCATCACTTCAAGACAAAGACTCCCACATGTGCTCGAATAGAAATCATTTGATGCACAACTTGTGGTATATAAATATATTCTATTTTGATTATTAATATAAGAGTTAGATAATTAATTTATAAATATTAAAAAATTAGTTAAGTTAGATTTTTGTAACAAATATATGTTAGTTTTTCTAAAATATTCTTTTAAATTATTTGTGTATTGCAAAATTACCTCTTAATAGAAACACTTTTACTATATGCAATCAATATGGATATTTAAAACAAAATATAAATGTGAAAGATAACAGGGCTTTTATATTTAGAATCAAAGTGAACCCTTTATTTAACTCATATATTTAGGACTGAAGGTAATAATACTTGACAAACAGTCCATATAAAAATAAATAGCCATGAAAACTACTCCCTTTAATCTTAAATATAAGAATTTATAGAGAAATTTATTTTAATACTAAATATAAGATTTCATTAATTTATTTTGTCTCTAAAATTTATAATATTTTTCTAAACTCCTCATATTGGTTACACATGTTGATGAGGTTTTTCATCAAAGAAGTAGTATTCAATGAAAATGATTAAAAATAACTAATTTTAAGAAAACTAACACACAATTTTTATAAATAATTAACTTAATCACTGGTAGAAAATAGGCTTTCCAAACCGGTTGAAAATAGACTTCTACACTGGATTAGGTCCGGTGTAGAAACAACCCCATTTAGAAAGTCTTATATTATAACCGGTTGTATACAACCGGTGTAGACAATTAACTTTTTTTAAACCGATTATTTCATACAACCGGTTTAACAAGTAATGTAAAAATAAAAAAAAATCCAGAATGGAAAAACTCTGGATTCAAATCAGATAAGCTTCTAAAGCAGTTTTTCTATTAAAGCACCAAAATTCTTTCCTTCTTCATCATAAATTTGAAGGAGGAAGAGAATGATGAAGAAGAATATGTACCTGTAAAACACAAGTAGAGAACAAAAAAGATGAAGAAAGAAAAAGCTAGAGAACCTAGAAACGAAAGAAATGAAAACTCAGATATATAAACAGAAACAAAAACCCATAAACATTATCACCTAATTGAAGATATCACAAAAACATCGTCATAATTCCTTCGGGTTACCTGCTCAAATACAAACAGAAATAAATTTAAACAGAACCAAGAAATGAATGAAATGAAAATTCAAATATATACACAGAAACAAAAACCTAGAAACGTCATTACCTAATTGAAGGCATCGCAGAAATGTAGTCACAATTCTTCCGACTTACCTAGTCAAAAGTGAACAGTAATATATTTAAACAAAACCCATAAAGAAATAAACAAAAAAATAGATACCCACCATCATAGATCTGGGTCTTCTTTATTTGTGAGCCATAGAGGTGAGAACCATAGACTTCAACAATAGAGAATGACGAGAATAGGTATGGGTAATCGCATATCTAGGTCTTCTTCTTCAGTGAGCTTTAAACAGTGTGTTACGAAGGCAGAGCTTCTTATCACCATGTGTTCTCCCTTGTTTGGTTTTCTCCATTGACGACAATGTGATTTACGAAGATAAGGAAGCGCAAAAAACTAAGGTATTTTGTCAAATTTTTAATAGCAAGGACATTCTACACCAGATGTTATTACATCAGGTGTAGAATATGTTACCCTTATTTATAAAAATACCACCGCTCATTTCTTTTACACCGATCATGTGTAAATATTTTACCTTTATTTACAAAAATACCATCGGTCATTTTTTTTAAATCGTTTCCGCGATAACCGATTTAAAAATGAGGATTTAAAAAGTCTATTTTGTACTAATTAATATTTTTTTCTTAATCTTTATAAATTAGTAATCTAGTTACTCTTGCATTTATAAATCATCATATTTTTTTCAACTTGAAGGAAATATTAAACCTTTTGAGATTAGGTTATGAGCAATTCAATTCCTTTAGTTTTTTTATTTATTTAGATAACTTAAACCCCATCTCCCCATAAACGAGGGAACCCACATGCATATCACACATATCCAGTGGTGGAACTAGAAATTTTGGACTGGAGGAGCAAAGTTTTAACAATTTGTTTCATAAGGTGAATAAATAAACTACTATTCCAGTGTTTAATATAAGAGTTAGATGACTTTTTAAAGATATATTAAGGAAGCTAAATAAATCAGTTAATCATGAGATAATTGATTAATTTGAGTTGATTAAGAGTATATAATATAAATTCATCTTGAAGGTTTAGATTTAGTCAGAATTAGATGATTTATTTAACTTCTTTATTCTACCCAACAAATCAATTAGAAAAATTATAATAGGTAAAAAGGTAAAGGCGAATTATGAGGAACACGAGGGGTGGCCACCCCCTCTGCCCCTCCCCTAGTTCCGCCCTTGCACACACCCCTTATAAGGTAACATGGGGTATAGAATTTATAGTCTCCTTTATGAGAAAAGATGTAGAATCTCAATTGAAATAGAAGCTCTCAGCACAATATCATTTAGTTGCAAATTTTTTGAAGTTTGGGCATAAATAGTAGAAACTAAGGAATTAGACTAACATTAAATATCAATAAGTCCTAACTATAAAAAACCTTACAACTATTCCAAATGACAATTAGAATACATTGAAAAAGAGTCTCACAACTAATGGATTAAGGTGAAAATTTATCCATGAAATTTTATTGGGTATAAAAATACACGGGAAAAATACAAAGAAAGACCATGTGATTTAAAATGGACAATTTGGGTATATCAATATTTAAAAAGACAGATTGGGCTCCTGCCCAATTTCTCTTTTGCAAATTTGGACGAGAATACCAAATTACCCCTAGAATAAATGAAATGTATAACTAAGGTATCAATATGAAGAAGGAACTGTTGGCACGCATGGGAGACAAAGTGTGCAAGAGACATCTTTGGCTGAGCTGAAATTGGAAAGGAGGAAGTGTAAGTAAATTTTTGACACAAATTTTCTTCTTTTCCTCCTCCGATAATCACCATTGTTTTTTCATTGTAATAGTTACCTTGAGAGAAAGACTTTAATTTTTACTATAGATTCTACTAGTTTAAGAAAGCAGTAGGAGAAATCGTGAATACATTGCTTTTCGTCCATTATTTTTTGTGTCCTATAGTCCATTGCTTTTTGTGCATTATAATTTATGAGTTGCAATTTTAAAGGTGCAAATGTTTAAAGGAAAGTTGCAAATCCCATTATTGAAGTTACAAATCCCATTAGACTAGTTATAAATTCTATTGCAGGAGTAGTAAATCCCTTTAAATACTCTCTAGGTTTTATATATTTTGCTATCATTAAGAAAATTATTATCTGACTCTCCAACTTTGATTTTTCAGCATACTAATGTTGAAAATTCTGAGGCTTTGACTTGGTTCAATTGGATTATATTGTATGGCTTTTACTTGGTGCTGTTAGCACTTAAAATAATAAGGTTTGATTGCAAGTCTGCTAGTATAGTTTATGGAATGTAAACATGGTTGGTACAAATGTGGTCTAGTTTTGAAGCTTTATTCCATGAAGTAAGTTTGCTCAAAAGGTAGCTTTACTTTGAAATACCTGTTTTCGCTTATATGAATATTTTATTGGTAAAATCTAGGTTCTTATCAAATATGTTGGCTTCATCAAGCAAACTATATACTTCTCCTTACAATATTGGGCTCCTTTTGCAATTAATATAGTGGAAAGATATTGGGGTTGCCAATCTTATAGGAGTTATCAGCCGTGTAGATAGTTTGCTGATGTGGATGACCTCTTTTTCTCCAGTGAGGAAGTGAAATTTTGAGTTGTTCTTTTACACTCATCAATTATATGTGGTATTTGTTGTCTTTTCAGTTTTGTAGAGTTTAGACAAAACCTAAATGGTGGATAGTAACACACGAGCTCAACTCAATGTGAGAATTTGCGTTAAACCTACTTCTACCAAGTGAAACCGCCACATTGACCAAA
The DNA here is from genome assembly GCA_037074615.1 of Leucaena leucocephala. Taxonomy (NCBI): domain Eukaryota; kingdom Viridiplantae; phylum Streptophyta; class Magnoliopsida; order Fabales; family Fabaceae; genus Leucaena; species Leucaena leucocephala. The sequence goes on from CM073561.1 coordinate 11,898,323, forward strand.
TGATGTTTAATTTTTTTGTATTATTCACTATTGTCCAGCTGATGTTCAAACTTAGGTAATCCCTTTTTAGTGTTTAACTTTTGTAATGTTAAACTTTATAATGACTATGACCACATTTTGTAATAACTATGTTTAACAATGGGATTTGTAACTTTCCCTAGGATATTTACAAGTGAAATTGCAAGATATTGCTTTCAGGTTTGCAACTCCTGCAATGGTATTTGTCACTTCTATAATGGGATTTAAAACTTTTACAATGGCATTTGCAACTTTTCTAAAGACATTCACAAGTGAAATTGCAATATATTGCTTTCAGGTTTACAACTCATGCAATGTCATTTACAACGCCTGCAATGGCATTTACAATTTGAACAATGGGATTTGCAACTTTCTCTAAGCCATTTATAACTAAAATTTTAAGATATTGCTTTCAGGTTTGCAACTCATGCAATGGGATTTACAACTCTTCTAATAGGATTTGCAACTTTCCCTAAGCCATTTACAATCAAAATTGTAAGATATTTCTTTAAGTTTATAATTTTTGCAATAGGATTTGCAACTTTCCCTAAGACATTTACAAATGAAATTGCATTAAAAAAAACCAAAACCAAAAAGAAGCAATCCAATTGGAGTTGTCAAGAAATAAATCCCAAAGAACAGAGGATATGAAGGAATGATTGATCCCAAAAAATATGAGAAAGTTGAATTAAAGCAAACTAATGGAAGAAACAAGTAATATAAAATGAATTAGGAAGGAGATCAAAATCTAGAGAATGAAGGAAGGTTTTTAAATTTGAGAGATTTGGTGAATAGGGGAGAGAGAGGTTGAGTTTCAAAAACTGAAGAATTGACACGGTTTGTTGATTGACCATCTTCTCCCAATGAAATACTCTATTTTTATATGTCATTGTTGAAGTTACAAATTCCATTGTTGAAGTTACAAATCCTATTAGTAATAAGTTGTAATTTTAGTTATAAACATCATTGCAGTAGTTACAAATGCCATTAGACAGTTATAAATGTCATTACAGGAGTTATAAATCCCATTAGCAATATGTTACAATTTTAGTTGTAAATATCATTGTTGAAGTTACAAATCTCAATACAGGATTTATACATCCCATTAGCAATATGTTGCAATTTTAATTGTAAATGTCATTGCAGGAGTTGCAAATTCTATTGTTCAAGTTGCAAATCCCATTAGACGAGTTGTAAATGCTATTAGCAATAGATTGTAATTTCAGTTGTAAATGTCATTGCAGGAGTTGCAAATCCTATTATTCAAATTATAAATCCCATTAGACGAGTTGTAAATACCATCACAAGAGTTATAAATCTCATTATCAATAGGTTGTAATTTCAGTTGTAAATGTCATTGTTGAAGTTGTAAATCCCATTACAGGAATTACAAATCCCATTAGCAAAATTACAAATCCCATTAGCAATATGTTGCAATTTCAGTTATAAAAGTCATTAATGAAGTTGTAAATTATATTGGAAGATTTGTAAACCTCATTAGATGAGTTGCAAATACCAATGTTGAAGTTACAAATTGAATGCAATATGTTGTAATTCCATTGTTTTAAATGTGAAAGGGAAAATATGTACATAGTCATTACAAAATGTAGTCGTAGTCATTACAAAGTTTAACAATATATAAGTCGAACACTGAAAAGTGATTTACTAACTTTGAACATCAGTTGGTCAATGGCTGATCTTTTCAAAAATATAACATTACAAAAGTTGGACATTGTAAATATTGAAACATCATTTGATCAATATGCCGGTCTCGCTTTGTGAAAGTAGGCTTAACACAAATTCTCGCCTTGAGTTGAGCTCCTAATTTACTAGCCACCACTATAAGTTTTATCTAAACTCTACAACGTATTCATCATCATAGTCAATTGCTACATTCGGATCCTCTTTAGTCAACCAAATCAGTACATGCATCCCACAGTCTTGTCTGCATAAACAACCACTCTATAGTAAATTACATAAATAGGTGTAGCAATAAATCCATATAACTTGTTCATGCACATTGAGATTATATGAAAGATACTTAATATGTTAGTTCATAGTGGAGTTACAAAATGGGAAGAGTTAAACTAAACAAACAAAATAAGACAGTGTTAGTAATTGACAAGTGACATTTTCAAAGCCATATAGTGGAATACTGGAGAAAGATAATAATAACTAAAAGACTAAGCAAATATACAATTTTCCTATTTTGAATGTTTTTAAGTTGGTTGTTGTATCTGCGGAGTAAGCATACAAGGAAAAATAAAATGATAACATCCCTATAGAAATTCACACCCTTATCCTCTATTATAACTTCTAGTGACATTAAGAGAAATTAGAAGCCCTTTTGAACCCAAATTTTTCAATTCAAGGTCTTAAATCCAGTAGCTCCAATATGGCTAAACCTCCCAACTCCTTGGGAATGGATCCAGAGAAATTGTTCTTACACAACACACTAATTTAAAAAAGTAAAGGAAGATTACCAAAATAGCAATAAAAAAGGTAGTTAGATAGACAATAACGAATTAAAACAACTGCATGGTAGTAAATATGTTTTGATAGTGTATGAATAACTAAACTAGTAAGATAATAGAATAAGTTAATAATATATGTACAACAAAAAGTCAATTATAATGGAAAGCTTAATTCTTCATATTACATAGCATTCTAACAATAACACAAGCAATAAATTGATCAAACTGAGAGAAAACGAACCATATTTTTGAAGTAGCAAATTAGTAAAGGAAATATCAATTTTTTGCATAAATTTGGAGGAGAAAGGCAATACAGACTTAGAAATCACATCACATAGAAGATGGGAGTGGAAAGATAAAGAAGTAAAAATAAAGCATAATGTTAAACTAGTGCAAGCGATTGATTTGATGTTTGCATCCTTGATGTAAGGTAAGGCATATAAAACTTAACTAAGAACTAGGAAAATGTTAACATACTAAAATTTTCTATTATAAGCACAGTTACATTGATAGTATCACAAGTCAAGTAATCTTAGAATAAAATAGAAACTCAATCATTCATAAGCACGCCTAACTACAAATCTAAATTATATTTTAGATTTCTTGAATACAATGGAAATGACAAAACCTGCCAAAAGAAAAAGTAACACTTTTAAAGGACACATATACTAATTTCTAGCACAGGATATATATATATAGCACCTCATATCCACTATATGAAGTTGAGAAAAAATAAATTGATGAGAAATAGATAATACTTTGATTAAGTCATATTTGTTGTATCATCTATCTCCCATAATTCAAATATTTCACTATATTTCAACTTAGAACTCAATTGGCTTTATCTAAATTCCATTCAACATGTATTTTGTTGAAGAACACATAAATAGAAACATGTTGAATAATACTTATAGAGATTTTAAGTGACCAAGTTTCCTAAGCTCTTGGACCAATGTCCCTTCAAAAGATAAGGAGTTTAAGTCACCACAAAAAATCATCAGAAGAAAAGATATCCCCTAAGCATTAATAAGTGCTATATTACTCTTAAAAGATGAATTGTATTGGACATGATAAGTGTCAAAAGGAATTTTCATACAACATTAAGAACAAGTATAGCTACAAATATTTGTCTTTCAGTAAAGTAGCAATTATACTCTGGTGGATTGTGTATGAGTAAAACTAAAGAGAAACTTATAGAATTTGAACTTTACTATCAATGCAATGAACATCCAACCAGTTCCAAGGGCTACTATCATTTGGATTCCAATTAATCAAAGCTCCACAAGGATCAAACGTTATTCTACCTCAGAACTCTAACAAGGGCAACCCAACATTTTCATTGGGATTGTTCATCAAAGTACAACAAATGGCTTGCACATATACAAAAAACAAAGAAAGAAGACAAATTGTTGGAATCACCTTAGTTGTTTAGTGACCAACACACTTGAAATTCCTATAAAGAAATCAAAGAAATCAAGGCCATATATATTTTGACCCATAATCCAAATTGGTTCCATCTAACCTCCATTGCTTTCTAAAGCCAATGCAAGAGTAATTAAAGCAGTATCTATATTCTTTGACTGAGGGAATACAATAAAATACAAAAATGGCTAGGTTTTATGTTTTCTCTTAACAAAAATAAACCTTAATCTTCAATCTACTAAACTTCGCAATACGCAAAAAAACTTTCACTAGCTATACAGATGAATATGAAAAGTGAGAGAATGAAAGCACTAGGGTTTAAAGATCGAATTGGCCATAAACAAGCTCAGTATCTTCCCTTAAATAATCTCAGTTAAAATGGCTGGATTGAACCTTAAAGTAAAAAATTTTGCAAAATGAATGCTAGTAAATAAAAAGAGGAAGAATAACCTAACATGCAAGAAAGGAAAAAAATACTATAAAGAACAAAATGAAACAATAAAGTAGCCATTCACAAAAAGAGGGAGAGAATGTACCTTAAAGAAGGGACAAATGAACAAATGTGCAGGAAAATGAATGCCTTTTACAATGCTTGATGATGCAGAGGAAGAAAATGATATGCAAGCTTGGGGTAAAGGGGCGAGGTATCGGTAGGGTTGATGGAGGAGACTAAGACTTTTTTGAGAAAAAAAGGCAGCAAAACTTTTTTGGGAAAGTTAGTTATTATAACTTTCGAGAAAAAGTTTTGCCCAACGGTACTGCTGAGATTTGGTAGCTCTACGTCCAGGTGGTTCTGATTGAGAAAAGAGTAAAGGAAGAACTGTTCATTCTTCACATTCATGGCGTACTATACTCTTCATTTAGTTTGGGGTAATTTGGTATTTTTATCTAAATTTACAAAAGATAGTTTGGGTTAGAAATTCACATGGGCTTTTCTTGTCTTTTTCCCAAAATACACATAAAGGTTTTAAAATAGTGTAAAAATATCATGACCATTAACTTAACTAATGTCACATCCCAATTTTTAGGCCTAGAAGCCCAAAAAGTAGCCTAAAATAGGTAAGCTACAGGAGTGTAAGTAGAAGTCCAAGAAATACACGGAGGGTTTTTAGGGACTAAATTGTAAATAGAGAAAGTACAGGGACTAAAGTGCAAATAGAGAAAGTTCCTATGTGGCAAATATGTAAATAAAGTTAGGGACTCTAGGAGTGTCTCAAGGTCTCAGAAAGAGAAAGGAGGATAGTTACAGCCCTAAGGTTGACGTAGAGACCTCAAAGTGATGATTTATGCGGTTGAGCTTAAGTAGGGGCAAAACCATAATTTTAGGAAGTTTTAAGCCAAAAGGGGTAACTATGAATATAAAAAGCACAAACATTCTAGAAAATGGGTAATGAGGAATATAAACCTTTTATGAGTGTAAATGACAAAAATATCCCTAAGTAACTAATTTAATTTTTAGTATAATGACTCAGTTTGAAGCATTTATCTGGAAATAGTTATCTGAGCCATGAGGAGGCCTAAATAATATACATAAAAATGGGTAGTAAATAATTAAGAGACTAAAGAATTTTATAAAATTTGTCTCATTCCCAAAAGGTTAGTAGTATGAGGTACAAAAATACGTTAAGCTCAGAATGCCAATAAACACTACTAGAAAAAAAACCTCTCACGGCGCTACTTCATGGCAGTTAAAAGGAAAAATATCATAAAAAAGGTGGTGTCATGTTTGTAAATAAATTCACATTTTAGAAAATTTTAACGGCCGTTTTTCATACAACGGCCGTTAAAAGTGATACCAAGAACTTATAACATCAGTTTTTAGAAAAAACTGGCGTTATAAGCCAAACATTCTGTCTTCCCTCTTTTGCCTCTTCATGCCCTATCTATTGAAAGAAAGAGTATGTCTCTTGCTTCTTTAGTTCCCAACATCTATAGCCATCATGAGGGAAGGCTAATATATATCTCTTACAAACTGTATTTTCCTCAATTTGTTTCCTCTTATCATCTATCTTACTTTCTTTTTCATTTTTCTTTAAATAGTATCCTCTTTAGGCTATTCTCCTTTCTATTTATAGTAAAGATCATGTGATAATTTTAAGGATAAGTATCATCTCCCTAACTCGATGCCTACTTCATCATTTCTAGACCTCCTCAAATGACTAGAAGAATTGATAAACTGAATGGATAGTTTGGAGAACTTAGTTGAAGAGATATCCCTTTAAGTAGAGAACCTTCAAGGAAGGTTCGATAGTCTCCGTTATGATATTTACCGTCAATATAACCAGCGGCACTTTCACCACACTTTAGATGACCCATATAACTCCTAAAACTTAGACGATTCTGCTTCATCTAATTGAAAGAATTCATCTTTCTTTCATCTCATTTTTTGTTATAAGTTACAAAATGCAAAGAATAGTAAAGCTAGTTAAAATATTTTATAAAATTTAGTTATTGTTATAAGTTAATTACCTTTAGTTTGTTGATAAATTGCTTTCTCCTTATGGCTATAAGAATATATAGCTCAAAACTCAACAAATATATATAAAGAATTTTTTTCTTTGTGGGATCTGCATCAATTTTACCTTGTTAGTTGCACGTTCAACAATGGGTACTTTCAAAGAAATTAAAAGTGCCCATATTTTGAGAAAAAAATATTAATCAAGAAGTCAAATTAATCATATAAATTAATAAAGCAACAATTTCCTAAATACCATTGGTATATGTTTTAATTTATTGGATTCAAGATTATATGTTATCTTTAAATAACAAGATCAATGTAAACAAGTAGTTTAATGAATTAATAATATAACAATTTACTAAATACTGTTGGCATAATAGTATCTAATTTATTGGATTCAAGATTATATGTTATCTTCAAATAATAGGATCAATATAAACAAGTAGTTTAATGAATTAACTTTTCTAACTTTTTACGATAGTTTTAATAAAAACCACCATTATAAATACTTGTAATAGCAATTTTAATAAACCTGCCATATAAATTCTTCACAAAACTACTGCAATATATCTAGTAAAAGTCATACTTTTGACCTCAATTTTATTAAAAATCTTCATGACAAGTATCTATAACGGGGATTTTTATTAAAATCGTCGTAAAAAGCCACAATAAATTCAAAACCCTATATTCGTGGTGAGCTTTAGATTTACTTTTCACATAGTCGCTTATGGTCCCATTCTCTGCCTTACCACCACATACTTGGAAGAAAGGCATTTTGTCATTATCCACCTATTTTCGGTGCACTCCACGTTGTTCTCATCATCGCTCACTATCTTTGTCATCATTAACTCGCTCCATCATCATTCTCATCTTTAAAGCTGTAGGTCACTGTTTAACTTATTCATTATTTATGTCAATATTAGTATTACTAAGTTAAGAATTTTGTGAGGCCTTTTGGTTGTGCAAGTATGTTGGTTCTTGTAAGTACATTTTCTGACGGGCTTTAAGAGTTGAGTTATATAGTTATATCGGTTGAGGCAAATGTAGAAGGAGAAGAAGAATCCTTTGTCTTCATTATTTACATAGTTGTATTTGACCTCTAAATAAAGTGAAACGAACAAAACTAATAATATCATCACCCGAGGTAAGCTTATGTGATATGGGTATAGGTTTAGGTTCAAAATCTTTGATGTATCTAGTCCTCCGGATATGTTTTATTTAGGATTTGGGTACTATCTCATTATTAGTGATTACAAGATAGTAAAAAACTGAGGTTGATGAAATTTTTTGAGGTTGTTCTTCTTAGTGTGCTTACTTAGTCCTTGATGGGTAGAAATTATTAGGGGAGAGAATTGCACAAGTAGAAGTGTATCTCCGAATGTGATTTGTTAGTCCTTGCAGTAGAAAATTGTATTTTCTATTGCTAGTTAGTTTTATCATATTCTTACCTTTTTTTAATAGAACATGGACAATTTATGTTTATCAGGTTCAAGTTCAAGTTCTTGTTAGCAAGGGAAGAAAAGAGGAAGATGCCTTACCCGTATGAAACGGGTCTCTAAGATAGATAAGGGACACATCTGACAAAGTTGACACTAGAGTTTGATGATGACATAAAGGCAACTGGTGAAATGGGCCATGGTTTAACAACTATGTTGGCCATATAATATGTTCTAAGATTAGCATCGCATATGCCAACTAGAAGGCGATCGACCCTAAAGACAAGGATATGATTTGGGAGGACATTTTGGTATATTTCTAATTCTATATTTCACCGATCTACTTTAGTTATTCATGATTTTTGTCCCTTATTACAGCTTCATCTTATTTATTCTTTGTACTTCCACGCAACAAAATTTTGATATTCCTGCCACTTTTAGCATGAAGCATCACATCTTAAAGCAATATGATGAATAATGGAGGTACTTTAAGATGAACCTTGTGAAGGATTACCTCTGATGTAGTAAGATAGGGGAGCATCCGAAGGACACATATCCCAATGTTAGTGACAAAGCTTGGACATTGTTTTGTCAACTGCGGGAAGAAGCTACTTATAAAGTTTGATGCGTTCTGTAAACTTATATTTTAATTAACTTAGTTAGTAATAAATGTACATTTTAATCAACTAATCTAAATTTGTTTTATTTCATAGGCTATTTGTAAGAGGAATCAAGAAATAGCCAAGAAGGATGTGTACCACATTATATGTCTTGAGGGGGTACATTGTCCTTGGGAGGAAAATGATGCAAGAAGAGTTACAGGCTCACCACAAGCAACTGCATCAGAACCTAGTGCCTCATACCCATCTTTATCCATCCAGCATCCATCTCGTCAATAAAAATGGAAGGATGTGAGGGTAAAGAAAGGATAATGCATAACTCCAGAGGTTGCTACAATTACTAAGATGATTACAAGTAATTAATTTAAATACTAAGAATTTGTACGTTATTACTTGTTCTTCAGTTATTTTAACTTGGTAAATTGTATATGTTATAGGATGCACTAAAGCAACAAGAATCCCAAGGGTGTTTCATTCCTAAAAAAGGAATGGATATCCTAAAGAAAGTTATTAGGACCCCTAACCACCCGATCGAATGAGAATGCCCCCCAAAGGAATGATAGGCAAAGACTTTTTTAGCTCTGCCTCTTAAAGAAGAAGTGCACCCACCATAGACTGGTGTCCCAAGATGAGTTGCAAAAGGTTTGAGATAGATGCCAGGTGGAGTTAAAGATGATGCGTTAAGAGATAGATGCAAGAGTCCAAGATATGGATGCCAGACTCTAGCAAGTCATGATGATGATGGCCTTCCCCACACCCGGCCAAAGTTTAGAGGTAAAAGTATATTCATTTACTTCTTTTCAAGGGACGTTTAACATATATTTTGTCTTAACTAATTTTATTTACATTTTTAGGGTTCTCCTGCGGTGTGATATTGACCCTACCATTTGTCTCCCAACCATCTGATACTGACCTGCCCCTAAGCACATCGAGGACGATGGGGAAAAGTATGGTCTCTATATTACGACAAACCAAGGGATTACAACCTTCGTCGCTCGTTCTACTGTAAACCTGGATGCCTAAACAATGCACCTGAAAATAATTTTGAATGGCAAAGTCAAGGTCACAGTACACCGTACAAAGAAAGGTTCAAGCATTGTACTGTTTCCCTGACCCACAGACAAGGTCCGCATATGGGACTAAGCTCCAGGGTAGTTTATTATATGGCCAACATATCTAATCAAATTGAGAAAGTGGATCATACTAGAGCTGGTTCCAGAGAAGGTGCTTAAGAAGCAAACCATAAAGGACCAAAAATCAAAAAGGCACCATAGAAGACTAAGGTTAAGAGGGCAAAAGGAGACATTCTCATACCTCTTCCTCATAACATATCCTCGGCATATATTGGTATGCAACTCTTCACATTATGACAGCATGATTAGAGGAAGCACTTAGTTTCATAATTCTGTCTAAGGTTTTGACTACACAGGAATTTTACAAATTCACCCTAGATAGGAATAATATAGTGCAATTCCTGAATTTTGAGGAGTTAGATTCAACTGTCATCCAGTTAGCTATATTGTAAGTTACAAATTTATTTTAATACTTTATGTTTAACTATTCAAGAAGTATTGATTCATTTCTATATTAACAATAGCCACTTCTATCAGAGATGCCTGGACAAAGCAAAAGGAGACACATATAGCTTCATGTGTCCTTAAAGTGCCCAAGAGATAGGCACCAATAGGAACTTGAGGATTATGTACATGGTTGACGTTATAACCCGCATCAAGAGGAAGATATATTTTACACCTTATGTTAAAGGGTAAGTATACTCTTATACTTAGCATACTCATACATATTATATTACATTCATATATAATGTTCATATGTTATAGTAAGCATTGGACTCTTCTTGTCATAGCCTAAAAATAATGTGATGTATTAGTTTGATTCATTGTTTGGTCGGCCAGATACTAAGATTATTTCCATCGTTAACATATGAGTTTTTCTTCATATATTTATTAACATAAAAATTTAGTAAGTTATGTGATATCTTTTTTTCAATTAGAGATAGGGCTGTGCAAGGCTTCCACCTCTTTAAAGGTCATCCACTTGGTAATAATCCTACATGGATTTATCCTCAAGTAAATAGTTTTTAAATAATTAACTTTTAGTATACTCTTAAATTTATTGGGTATAAAGTTAGTCACAAATGTGTTTTGTATTTTTCTATTTTGTTAGTATCTCTATCAACCTAGTAGTGTTGAGTGCGGATATTATATAATATGCTATATGCATGACATCATTGGGACAGGGATCATGGATAGCTTACATGAGGTATAAAGTGATCAATATTTAGCTACTTTTTCAATTTATTCACATCTTAAATATTTACCTATTACTTCTAACTTGTAGTTGTTAGAGAATAACATGAGCTATGAAGATGAGCTAATCTACTCAGTGATGGATGATTTGGTAAAAATCATACTTCTAAACCTACCTTAATCAATCATCTATTTCCATGTATATATGATTGTACAGTATCCGTGTATATATATGATTATACAATATTTGGTTCATTAATTGCATGCATGATTAAGAATTCGAATTACTTTATTACTATTTATTAACATTTAATTTAAATTTTTGTATTGCTTACTTCATACTTTGTTGCCTATAGTTTGTCTTGATTATGGTAAATGCATGGTGGTATTGAAGGGGAACTTACATGAAACATGGAAAAGAAAACAATTTAAAATGAAGCCTTTAACGGCAATTTTTTTAAAAAATGCCATTAAAAGTATATATTTTAACAGCAATTACCAAGAAAACCACCATAACATTATGAAACTTTAATGGCAATTTTTGAAAAATAGTCGTTAAAGTCTTATATTTCATGGAAGTTTATTAACCTTCATTAAAAGATAGACTTACAATGGCAATAGAATTCACGCCGGTCAAAAAATTGTTGTAAAATGACACTTTTAACCACCGTTGTAGGCCTTTTTTCTAGTAGTGAAAAGGCATTTTATGGGAAATTAAAAAAAAATAGTTAAAGGAAGAGTTATGACCCAGGAAAATTCATGGAATTTCCCTACAATTAAAGAAAGATTATGTAGCAGACATAAGAATTTTCTGAACTCTAGAAGGCCTTTAAGAAATTCAAACAAATATGACTAAATAAAGTAGAGACAAGTGACATAATCCAATTAGTCAAGAGAAATCAATGGTCAATATTATCTTCCTCTTTCTTTCAAGATGGCGCCACATAGCATGTTGATGTCACAAAGATGATGTGACAAATATTTGAGCACTCCATAAGACCAAAAATGAGAAAAAGTACCTGATGAAGTACAAATTGGGCAAGATGAATAGAGAGCTTGTTGAGGAAGCTTTCCAAATCTCCTCTTCCACTTAGAATAACACCATGTGAATCCTCTTGATTGATTGGAAGAGTTAGATAAGACTTGACTAAATTCATGAATAAAATAATATTATCATGGACTCCAATCATTTATTAAATTTAGTTAATAACACAGACCAATCAAAGGAAAGACATGTGGACCAATGAGGAGTAGCCACTTAGCAAGGAAGAGGATAAGGTAATGATGACTAAGGATATGTGGACAAATAGGAAGAGGGCAAGTGGATAACATGTGGACCAATTAGAAGTAGACAAAGAAGCATATGTGGACTAATAGAGGAGGATAAATATCATTGTAAATATTTGGACATGGAGGGGTAAAATGGTCCCTAGAAGACAAAACTTTGTTTATAAATACCCCCTCCCTCCCTTCACATTTCATTCTCCCAATGAACCTTGAGAAAACTCTGTCGAATTTCTACCAAACACTAAAACAAGTAAGAACAAGCTACCAGATCAAGCGAACAAGGTAAACAATCAATCCAAACTTTCAATCTTTGATTCTAGGGGATTATTACTGGATTATTTAGCTTGAAAACCATTAAATCCTTCCTTTCCAAGGACTGGCTGAAATATGTATAAAATGAGGAAAGAAAAAATTGAAATTGGATCTAGGTTAGACAAGGTGATTTAAGCATAATCTAAGTAGTGTAACATAGATCAATCAAGTATATCATGAAATTCTAACTTGAGTGGAATTTCATCCTGGACAATAACTTCATGAGGAGAATGTTTTTGATGCTACCAATGAGTTTAAAATGAGAAACGGTGTAGGATTAATGCAAGAAACAAGCATTGGAAGCAAAATTGTAATTTTTGGAGAAATTGTGTATCATTTTGGTTTCTGTCAAGTTCATGGGGAAGGAGTTTTATTTTCATAAATCTAATCTCATATTTAGATTCGACATGATTGTGTGGGTTTAACCTATAGGAATAATTTTTAGAAAGATAGATAGAAATCCCTAAAGTTAAAGTAAAGAGTTAAGAGTTCAAGAAATATGGTATTGAACATTGCTTGAGTTCATGACTCTAATGAGTGATATACACAATGTAATTGTATTTAGGGCTATGAGATGTTAAATAATATGATTTAAAAAGTTTGAGCAAGCAACCAATGATTGGTTGAAGGTAAAGGGAGCAGGAAGACAATGATAAAGCTACAAGGTAGTGAACTAATCATTGTTGTGTGCTTTATGTATATACTTGTGTGTTGATATGTTTTATGCTATGAGATTATGATATGTGTCTTATATGAATGATATATGCTCTAGTCCTATGTGTTTCCATAGCCATGCATGATAGTATAAAGCATTGGGCATGATAACATGTCATTAGAAGCATGAGAAAGTTAAGAAAAGTATGTCATATACTTGCATCCATCTTGTATGCATTGATTGGTAATGTTTGCTATTGAGATTTCCCATAATTTCACCCTCCATTAACCAACTATAAGAGCTAATTGAGCATGGAGAAGCATGCATGAAGAAGAGCCCAATGAATGGAAGAGGAAAAGTAAAGAATCACATGTTCTAGCATGAAATATTAGATTCTCCAATCTATATAATTATTATGTAATGTGCCAATTAATGTGTAAAAATTATGTATAACAATTATGGCATGTTTACATGAATATATGAAGAGCCAATATAATGGTTTATGCATGTTAGAATAATTAAAAAATAAATCATGAAAGAAAGTAGCAAGGGTAAAAACGTACATCCTAGAGCAGTGAGATTTAAAGTCTAGTTTGACCTAGCAAATAAATAAATTAAATCATAAAATTTTGTGAGCATGTAATAAATATCCCAAGCTTTAAAACCATTGTTAGTTTGCCCTAATTGGATATGTGTACTAAGAGAAATGAATTTCTAAAGTTGAGACGTAGAATCTAGAAGTTCTAGAAATAACCATATGAACAATAAATTTTGACAAATTAATTGTATTGAATGGTCAAGTAAATGTCTAGATTTATATTTTTCCCTTAAAGAACTTTGAAATAGATTCAAGTAAAAATTTGAACAATCCCATACAATTTTTCTAGAATTAATTATGATTTTTTAAATTTAGACTGTCAATCTGGAAATTGCACATTGAACAGTAACATATGACCAAATTGAAATTTTTTAATTTTTAGGCCTAAATAAAGCTTCCGTGTACCAAATTGCTTTCAAACCCATACTCTAAAAGGTAAAAATAAGGATGTTTCAACTAATTAACCCAACACAATGGCTACACCTCCTCAGTGTCAGAGATTCCCCTCTATTAGCGGCCTTATATGCCTTTCTTTTATTTGGTTTCTTCATCATCAGTGGTTTTGCTTCTGTGCTAACGAGCTATAGATTAGAGCTATTGATGTTATATATATATATATATATAATGTTCACTTTTTAGACTGGTTAAGGTAATAACCGGTATACAAAATACTTTTATAAACACCCATCGTCCGTAGGTTCAACTGGTGAAGGGGTGAGACATGTGACCATTTGGAGCGTGTTCGATCCTTGGGGAGTACCACTTTATTGTGGTTCCAGTCGCAGCGCTTGGGGAGACATCTTAGCTCTTGGGTGCCTAAGTTTATGCTTGAGGGTAATAGACGACTCGCCCTGCCCGACATTAGTATCACCTAGGAGGAATGGAGACTTCGCCCTGCCCTTGGATCGTGGGTAAACCCAACCCCTTTCCAAACATTTTTGTACTAAAAAAAATACTTTTATAAACTGGCTATACTTATTTGGGATGCACATGAATAGAAAGAGGATAAAGAAATTCACCATATATCTTGAATATCATACTAACATTGTGCCTAAATTTTTTCAGGCATTTTAGAAAGGCCTTAACCTATGTTAGAATGAAATATTCTTCCGATTCAACCTTTATTGCGATTCAGTTGAGGCTATCAATATCATTCAACACTAATGAATACTCCTTGTAACTAAATCATCTCTTCATCAATTCTATCAAAAGAATTAGGAATCTTATCGTGCTGGATTAGATCTCTCTCTTTATTACTCTTTTAGAAAAGCAAATAAATGTGTGGACTGACTTGTTTATTAAGTGAATAAAGATATAGTCTAAATATTAGAATTCTTAACAATCCACCTTTAAAATATAGAGATATTTTGCTCTCTAATTTAACCGACTCCCTCTGGTCTATATTTTAATTAGAGCCCACTTCTAGAAGAAATTTTTGGTTCCAATTAGAAGAACCCGACATAATTAATAATGAGTTTTTTTAAAATCTACCCTTAATTATAAATACAAGAGAGAGAAAGAGAATTATAAATACATAAGAGAGATAAAAGATGGCATATTCTTGATTAAGGGTAAATTTTAAAAAAATATTATTTTATGATAAATTTAATGACTTAACTATTATTTCTTAGTCTATATAATTTAGTTGAAAGGATTTTATAAAATGGACTAGAGAGGGAGTAATTCTGTTTTATCTTGCACAAGTTTGACCGTGACCATGTTATTTTATTTAAAGAAAAGGGTTTTAAAATATTTTGACTAAAAATGATCTATTTTGCCGCATAAAGGAAGGAAATCTATAATTCAAACTACAAATTTGAAAACTCTATAGGACCTATTTAGATAAGAGTTTAGAAAAGAGTATATGAAAAAAAATATTTTTTGGAGAAGAGCTTATAGAAAAAAGTTATTCTAAATAAATGAGTGTTTGGATAATTATTACCAAGAGGACTTTTGTAATTGAAAAATTACTAGAAAGTGTATGATTTCATTAAATATAAGAGAGAGGGTGTATAAGAGATATGAAAGAGGAGGGAGAGTGTAGAAAAGAGATGAGAGAGTGTGTAAGAAAAAGTAGGGGTAAAATAGTAATTGGTTAGTCCATAAACTCTTTTACTGTTATATAAGCTAGTCTCAGTAGCTTATCTAAAATTTTAGTTTTAAACCATGGTTTGATCCAAAAGCTTTTTTGGACAAATATAGCTGTTTGTTTTAAAAAAATTCAAACCAAGATTTTGCCTAAAAGGACTTTTAAAACCAAGGTTTGGTATTTTACCAAACAGTCTGTATAGAGCCTATTAGGATTAGCTTTTAGAGAATAAATTCTGGGAAGAATAGATTTTGGAGAATAGATTTTGGAAAGAATAGATTTTGGGAAGAATAGATTTTGAAAATAGATATGTTTGGATGATTGGTAGGAGAATCAATTTTCATATTGGTAAATTACTAAAAATGGTATGATTTGATTAAAAGTAAGAGAGAGGGTAGAGAAGAAAGATGAGAGAGGAGAGAATGTAGAGAAGAAAGTAGAGAGGGGAGATAAGGTGGAGAATAGAGATGAGAGAGGGGAGAGAGTAAGAAAAAGTAGGGGTAAGATAGTAATAGGATAGTCCATAAGCTCTTTTACTGTTCTAAAAGTTAGTTTCAGTAGCTTATTCAAAACAATAGTTTTAAACTATGGTTTTAGCCAAAATCACTTCTGGACAAATATGACTGTTTGTTTAAAATTTTCTCAAACCAAGGTTTTGCGTAAAAGAACTTTTCAAACTGAAGTGCCAAATAGGTACTAAAACCTTGATTTTAAACCATGGTTTGATCCAAAAGCCCATTTGAACAAATATAGCTGTTTGTTTTAAAATTTCTCAAAAGTTAGATTTTGTCCAAACCTAGATTTAAAAAACTCTTTTAGGCAAAACCTTAGTTTAGAGAAATTTTAAACAAATAACCATATTTATCCAGAAGTGATTTTGGCCAAAACTATGGTTTAAAACTATGGTTTTGAATAAGTTACTGAAACTAGCTTTTAGAACAGTAAAAGAGCTTATGGACTATCCAATTACTATTTTACCTCTATTTTTTCTTACACTTTCTCTCTTCTCTCATCTCTCTTCTCTACACTCTCATATTTTTTCTCTACCCTCTCTCATCTCTCTCCTACTTTTAATCAAATCATACCATTTTTAGTAATTTACTAATATGAAAAATGATTCTACTACTAATCATCCAACATCTCAATTTTTAAAATTTATTTTTCTCAGAATCTATTTTTCAAAATCTATTTTCTAAAAGTTAATCCAAACATACCCATAGTCAAATATAAGTTGCACAAATTTAAATAAATTAAAGATTATATTCCTTCCTAACTTGCATGCCTAGAAAGTCAGAGACATCGGTGTGGCGTGTTTGAGCAAAGAATTGGGATGCTACTTGGACTGTCTCAATGGCTATTCAAATTCAAATTATTATATTATTATTACATTCATTAAAAAATGTGTGTACGAACACGGAATTGGAATAAGTAAATGTGTGTGTGTTTGTGTGTGTGTGTGTGTGTATATATACACACACAAGTGCCACTTTCAACACTTAAATATAAACGAGCTGATTAATCAGGGGGGGGGCTCTAATCTCTAGGCGGAGAATAAAAACACAAAGTTGGAATATTAATTAATTAATATTTGTGTTTATGCTAGCTTGCACAGTCGGCTCAATATATTTAACATTAATTGTAACTCATTTATATTCAAAACTTATTAATTATCTTTCAGTAGACATTATCATAGCAAGATTAGAAATTTTAGACAGAAGATTCCAACGTGGCGTGTTGTCATTTAACCTCCTTATTAGAGCAACATTAGGATATCTTATTGACAAGATATTCATGCCTCACTAGTTGAATACAAATTAATGACAATGGCCATTGTTGATCTCACATTCTATATATCTTATGATCATTATGTATGCAAAATTCTAATTAATATTGGCTTGTCAAAGAACTGTAAATATTGCAATGATTAGATTTTTTTTAGAGTATTAATTATTATGTTTTAGTAGAGTTTGCATTAAAAAAAGATTAAGGCTCAAATTTTTCTCTAAAGTATTTTTTTAGACCCACTAGTAGATTGAAGTCGAGGGTAATGTAATGTCGCCTTTAAAGACTTGAAGTCAAAAACTGTTGTCCCTTAAATTTTCATGAATTTGAACATTACTTTACAGGAGAAATTATAAATAAATTTTCTAAAAATTACAAATAAGTCTCTTATAAAAAATTAATACCAATTAAGTTTCTCAAAATTTACAAATAAATGATAAGAAGGTGCTAGCAGCCCAACCCCTCTTATAAAGCTGTTAAAACTTGAAAGTGATTGAGTGAATGTGTGAGATACTTCTCCATTTATACAAATGTGTGTATGTGTGTGTATATATATATATATATATATATATATATATATAAGGGATAACGAGTCCAAACCAGTAATACATAATTTAAAATGGAAAAAAATCAAGAAGATCCTTCCACGAATCACAATTTTGAAGCTAAATAATCTTGCTGAAATTTCATGTACAATATTCAAAAACAAATTGAGATTAATATTATATATATTGTATTGGCCCTTTTGACTCTGTCAGTGGCACTCACAATTAGTTTATAAGCGGTAAGGATGAGATCATTAAGAACACAGCTACAATATTCTTACGTACTGAAGATTGATACTTTTATGTTCTGATTTTTTAAAAAAAATTAATTTAATGAAAGTCTTAATTCGAAATGTCGGAGGGAAAAGGCAGAGAAAGCAAAATTAAACATAGTCATCGTCTTGCATGGATAAAATGAAGCACTAGTCATTTTCAGAATACGTAACGTACTTTTACTTTTTTTGTTGAATAATCTCGTTAATATTATTTCTGGGTTGCTTCCTTGGTTCCATTCATGTGTGTGCTAGATCTGAGTTGTAATCCAATGTCCTACACTTTCTCAGCATTGAGAGCTTCAATTTTCATACGTAATTATATTATTTAGAATTAATTATAATACTTTTTTGTGGTCCCTGATGATGTACTTAGCATTAATTCATTTGACTAATCAATAAAAATGTTGTTTCAATGATGATATTATATACAAAGCACGAGTACGTTTACTTAAATAATCTTTTAGAACTTGTTGAAGACAGACAGATGACTTTTCTATTTCTTTTTTCATGGATAAAGATGTTTGAATGAATTATACTAGAAATATTTATATACTCAGAAATATTTATATACTCTAGGAGTACTACGTCATATAAATCTTATCTAATTAAAAATATAACAATTTAACATATTTCAATCTTAGTTGGTCGATGACTTATATAAAATAGTTTACATTTTATTTTGTTTTAAATAAAAAATTAAACCTCTTAATTTGATTCAGATGAGTTTTTATTTTTTTAAATTAAAATATTTATTTTTTAAAAAAATAAAAAAAATTGTGAATTTTTTAGATAAATCATCAATTGAGTTATTGTATTTTGATTTAATAGAGTTTAAATGACATGGTACTTCTAGAGTGTATAAGTATTTCTCAAATTATATATACAACTCTCTTTGCATTTGTCTTATTTTAATTTATGCCGAGAAATATGTTTAATAATTTTCATGGTAATGAAACCCATATGTGATTAAGCTAATTGAATAGTAATTTAAGGGTTAATGATCTAATCCTGATTAAACTCAGATCAACCTAGTCCTAATTAAAATAATTTAATTTAATTAAAATATATAAAAATATTTTTTCTATAACCCTTAAATGAGTAATATTTAAATAAAAATATATTAATTGATAAGTAAATGAAATATTCAAGTATGAAACACACATAATCTAGAATAGAGTTAATTAAACAAAAATCAAATAGATTGTTATTTTTTTTTTTTAACTCAAAACGACATTGTTTTAGACTTAACAAGGGAAAAATAAAAAATCTAACTCAATAAACCCGTTCAAAACTCTTAACTAGACTTGTCAGTTGATTTATTTATCAATTTATTGGTTTAACAGGTTAACCTATGTTAGGTTTTAATACCATGATTATTTTTAACTATATTTATCTATCACTTTTTAATATTTGGATTAAAAATATTTTTTATTATTATGTTATTTAAAATTATAAGATCATTTTAATAATATTTTTTCAATATTTATCTTCATTAGCTCTAGAAGTTCAATGCAACATTAATTACTAAAATAAATTAAGTTTATATTAGAAATATTATAAAGAAACCATGACATATATATATATATATATATATATATATATATATATATCACTCTCAATCACATGTAGCCCCTGTAGGTTTATCCAACAAAGTAATCATTTTTCCACGCTTTACAAACCAAATCACGAAGGTTTTATTTGTTGAGGATAGAAAATGGGTTAAAAAATTAGATTCCTTATATTTATGTATTTATGCATTAGAAAAAGGATCGATGTATTATTACTTGGTGTATTCCTTTTAGTTTGAATTCAATTATTAATATTGGTCAAATGATTGAGTTTCATAAAATTATTTTGTCCTTTCTTAATCTAAAATATTTTAATGTTTTAATTTTCAAAAATAATTATTATTTTATATAAATATATAAATATTATTTTTTTTAAAAAAAATATACCAGCCTTTTATTTAAATACGTGATTTTAAAGACTCAACTAAGGCATTTTAATGAAGGTATTTATGTTTTGAGGCTACTTTGACTCCTTCATTTCCTTCCTTAATTGCTTCATATAATTCACTCTCATGCCAAAAAAGAAATCATAATTTCCCCTACCAAAGACATGTTTAATCTAAAAATTTTCTTTTTATGAAAGCCTCTCTCCTTCCATTTTCTTTGAAAAAGGGCTCCATTCAACCAAACATTACTTTCTAACTTAAGAAGACTAAAAACAACATTGAAGGTACTAAAAACCATACAGAGCATTTAGCTGGTCAAGAACTCAAGATAGTGATTTAACGATAAGTGATCTAACAACAAATCATAATCAATCTAGTCATAATTAAAATATACAAATTAAAAAGGCTCATATATATATATATAACTTTGAAAAAAAAATATTTAAATAAAAATATATTAATCTACAAGTAAATGGAATATTCATATATAAATTATACATAATCTAATAAAGCTGGGTCACCAAAGTGTAAATGTAATATATTGTTATTTTTTAACTCTAAAATGACTTTATTTTAGACTAAAAAAGAGAAAAAAATATATAAATTTAACTCCTCAACTCATTCAAAAGCCTTTACTAGATTTACTAGTATACCCAGTTAACCTAAATTGAGTTTTATCAATAGCATGAAAAATACACCCATGTGTGTTTATATATACATATGTGTATAGCTACTATTAGAATACTCCATTAATTATATTGAAAGACCAAGAATATTAAACAGAAGCAGCAGGTCTGGTGATTGATACTTGTCTGTTACCTAGAGGCTGAAGTCGCCGCACAGTCGTCATAAGCTATCACTTCATCGCACGTTCTTCATCATCAATTGCTCATTCACTGCAAATCTAAAGCTGATCTTCTGCACCACATAGATCTCATATCCATGATCTTCCACATATATATTCTGATCTTACTAATTATTTATTGTCACCTTTTTAATTTTTCCTATCTTTGGATCCATCTTCAATCATTATAACCTAGCCATAGCTAGAGAAGTTGTTGAATTCTCCAGCTACACAATCTCGACAAATATCTTAAATTCCTAACTCCTAAATGTTGGTGTCCATGAATATATATATATATATATATATATATATATATATATAGTTTGGCAAAATCACTATTTCTACAAATATATCTCATGCTAACTGATAATATATCACATAGTTGTATACTTATTGAAATTTACACACTTACCTACCTTATCTTTATTTTGGTGGTGCTTCCAGAAGCTACATCATTCAAAAGATCCTTATTGGACATGATTAGAGCATAGGGTTAATTTTCGATCTGGCTTCTTTCATCTTCCCTTACCTTCCGGTAGAGGTGGCAATGCGGGTCAACCCGCTAGATACGGGTTAGCCCGCCGCGGGTTGGCCTGAAAGCAGGCCAAAATTAACCATATATAAATCTAAAATTGTCAAAATATTTATTTTTTTAACTTTATCACTATCCATATATAAATCTGTCACAAGTAAAATAATAATAAAATAAAATATATATTTAAAGAAATGACTTGATAAGATAAAGTTAGCATAAATTAAGCATAATGTAAATTTTAATTTGGTTAAAACTCTAAAATTAATAAAATGTAATATAAATAATAAAAATTAAATTTAAAAAAAAAAAAACCGGGCTAAGCGGGCTAACCCGCCAACCCGGCGGGTTAGCCAGCCGCGGGTTCGAGTTTGGCGGGTGCGGGTCAAAAAGGCCCGCGGGCCCAACCTAAATTTCCACCTCTACCCTCCGGTGCCCTCCTATTCTACCAAAACTACACCGTTTTGGTATAAAATATTGAGGAATACTTTTTTTCCTTTTAAAAGAATATCTATTATTTTAAAATATTTTTTTTCAATAGCATTCCACTATCTTAAAATAATTTTTAATAACTCTCAATATATCTTAAAATAATTTTTAGTATAATTTGATCTTTAAAGTTTTTTCTCATTAGAAACGAGTACCCTATGCTCGATATACTCAAAATTAATTTAAAATACTGTATGCTACTAAAAAATATTTTAAAATACTAAGTGTATGAGATACTATATACTATTAAAAAAAAGATTTTATAATATTGAGTAGATTATAAATTATTTTGTGATACCATATGCAATTGAAGAGGTGAGCAGTGGACCGTAAAGGAAGAGGAGAGAAGTCAGGTCGGTTAATTTTCTTCTCACCCAAGACTCGAATTAAAAACATTATTTAAGGGAAACAAGCACGAACCAATTAATTCTTTTGTTATGATATAATTGTAGACAATATATAAAAAAAGTGTAAAAATTTAAATGACGAATATTTAAAATTTAAATAATTTGTCACACATGTTGACTTATAAATTGAATAGGTTTGTATATTGTGCCAAAAACCAAAAATAATAATATTTAAAATATTAAATAATAAATGTTATTTTAATAGCTCACCGTCGCTCGCGTCGGTTGCTTATTAGCACATGCTTATAGTCATATTAATTTTTTTACATAAAACTTAAATGCCATTTTTTTCTAATAATAATAATAAAATACTACCTCATATCCTAATTATAAGAGTTAATTAATTTTTTAATATACTAAGAAAGCCAAATATATAAACTAATTAATTATAAGTAATATAAGAACTAGTTAAATAATTTAAATAGATTAGAAAGTATATAATATGAATTTATTTTAAAATATTATATTTAATTATAATTAATTAATTTATTTAAATTTTTTAATATATTTAAAAAAATTAACAAACACTTATAATTAAAATAGGAGGAAGTAGTAGTACTAATTAAATTGACTTTTCCCTTTGATTTGAAGAGTAAATTGGATTGTCCTAGTCACGTATCTTGATAAATATAACAGTTGGTTAAGCTGTCATTTCAGTGATCCTGTTTAATTTGGAGCTTTATGGCAACTTTTAATTAATTAGAAGTAATTTTATCTGTAAATTTTTAAAAATATACAAAAAGACCAACTGGTGAAATAGAAAATTCTAAAGACAAATTAATATTTTTTTAAAAAAATTATCAATTCATTTAATTTATTAATTACTTTTTCTTCATTGTCATGCATAAATTTATAACTAAAGCTCCCTAAGCCAATTTTATCCAAGGTATATTAATGCCTTCAATACAGATTGCTTCTCTAACGACTACGCAACAAGTTAATGAGCCTCACATAATAAACATGAATCACAACGAAGAACCAATCTAGGATGCATTTATAAAGATATTTTATTTATAACCATTTGTGCCACGTGTTCGAGGCTTTGTGAGCATAATTCCTCTCCAAAATTTTATTTAATAAAGTAAAAATTGAACGTCAGTCACACTTTATGATTTAATTTGTACACCTCTAAATCAAGTACATCAAGCTATTATAATCAGATTTTAAATAAGAACAATCTTTAAAAAAAATGTAATTAATACCCCACGTAATGATTTACAATAAAGTTTACCATCAGGATGATCTATTCCTTCTAAAAATAAGGATTGGTGGGAGTATAATTTGTGAAAACTCATACTATTCTAAAGTCATCAATAGTAAACCCGATTCTTCCTTATGTATACTGTAATCACTAATTACTGTATAGGCCCCAATCTTTTACCCTGTGACAATAATTTTTGCTTGTTGCTGTAAGTAAGCAATGTTGTAATATAAAAGCACAGGGTAAATTTTTTGAAATCTAAAAGCGTTGCATATAACTTTTTTGTTGATTTGGTACCGGTGCATGTAGGTCCTATTTAAGATCTTCCAAGAGCTTTCTTTTTGTTCAAAATCAGAATCTTAATCGATCATGGGCCAATGGGTATCTTTGTCAGGTCGTCAACACTTATTATGTGATAAACTTAATGGCAATTAATCTGAGCGAAGCGATTTAATGCTTAATCTTTTTAATTAAGGTTTTTAAGTTCCAATCTCATGTATGAGAAAAAAAATTGCTGGTAAGAGAACTTTTCACATATGAGGTCTAAGCCCAGATTGATTAAGATTAATTATAGCTCACTATGAGAAACCAGTTAAATTCATTCAGATTTTAATGCACATATGATTTGGTTTAAGCAGTAGTTAAGGAAATTAATTTTAGGGTTTAGTGGGTAATAATGGTTTTGATTAGTCATAGGTTCAAAAGTTTGAAATGTTGGCGCATCTCAACCAACCGCACTCGATTACATAAACAATGGCAAGTACCATATTTATTAGTTATAATCCTTCTCTACATCAAACTTATGGAAAAGGAAAATCTTTTATGTATTTTTCGTGTGGATCTCATAGAAGCTCACCTATACAGTTGTCAATCACAACACATAAATTAACTATATAAAATAAATATATCAGCACAAGGAAAGAACTGGAACCGATATCTTCCTTACGTACCCCAGAGAATCAATCATTCATTATTTTATTTTATTTTTATTTTTTTTAATTTAGCTGAGAGCCAGACGGGTTGAAGACCCCTATATATACTTCAGATTTCTGCCAAATTCTTCATTCAACACAGTTCACCTCTCTCTCTCTCTCCCCATCAAATTGTTATTATGGAGACCGAGACACAGCAATGTGTTGTTGAGCTTTCAAATATCGCCATTTCTGATGCTCACGGGGAAGATTCTCCATATTTCGCTGGGTGGAAAGCTTATGACGAGAACCCTTATGACGAATTCACAAACCCCTCTGGAGTTATTCAAATGGGTTTAGCAGAGAATCAAGTATATATATACATATATATCTTCATGAAAAAAATATCAATAATATATATATAGATGTGTGTGTATGTATATCTAATAATATTCATTGTGTTTCACACAGGTTTCATTTGATTTGGTAGAGAACTACTTGGAGTCCAAATGGGAGAAAGACGCAGTTTCAGGGTTTAGAGAGAATGCTTTGTTTCAAGACTATCATGGGCTTCAATGTTTCAGAACTGCAATGGCAAGTTTCATGGAAGAAATAAGAGGAGGCAGAGTCAAATTTGACCCTCAAAGAATTGTCCTCACAGCGGGCGCCACCGCGGCCAATGAGCTCCTCACCTTCATCCTCGCCAACCCCGGAGACGCTCTACTCGTTCCGACTCCTTACTATCCCGGGTGAGCCCATACGCTCTATCCTCGGTCACATCTTTACCCGAAACCTTAAGACTTAAGTTAGCTTCAAGTAGTTTAAAGGTCTGTAAAGTTGAATGAATCTTAGATTATGAGTCTCATATTAGGAAGTCACAATGTGATTTATAAATTAAAAGAACTCTCCCACCTAATAAATTAGTCTTTTAGATTGCATTTTCCCTTAATAGGGCTACCCACCAGTCTTTTGACTGGCAATAGGCTGAGTGAAGTGTCTTCAAGTAGTGGCACTGGGTCAAATGGGGTGCAACGTTATGAGTTCTCCCACTCAATATGCTATTTTTTTTTAGCTTCTTTTATACTTGTGCTTGTAACATTGATTTAGCTTCAGGAACCTTAACTTCCTTAAAAATCAAGTTCATCCTTTAAAAAAACAACACTAAAGACTAATTTGGGTTTTTTGTTTACAGATTTGATAGGGACTTGAGATGGAGAACTGGAGTGAAAATAGTTCCAATTCATTGTGACAGCTCAAACAATTTCCAGATTACTCCTCAAGCATTAGAGGCTGCATACGAAGAAGCAAAAGCCATGAACACTAAAGTGAGAGCTGTTCTGATCACAAACCCATCAAACCCATTAGGTGCAACAATTCAACGTCAAGTTTTAGAACATCTTCTCGACTTCGTCACTCGCAAGAACATCCACCTCGTCTCCGACGAAATCTACTCCGGCTCCGTCTTCTCCTCGTCCGAGTTCGTAAGCATCGCCGAAATCCTCGAATCTTGCGGATACAATAACGCAGAAAGAGTTCATGTCGTTTATAGCCTCTCCAAAGACCTTGGCCTTCCTGGTTTCAGAGTCGGAACCATTTATTCTTACAACAACAACGTCGTAACAACAGCGAGAAGAATGTCTAGTTTCACACTTATATCATCTCAAACACAGAAAAAGCTAGCTTCCATGTTATCCGACAAGAAGTTCGCTATGAACTACATTAAAACCAACAGAGAGAGACTGAGAAAAAGGTACGAAATGATCATCAAAGGTTTGAGAAGTTCTGGGATTGAATGCTTGAAAGGAAACGCAGGGTTGTTTTGTTGGATGAACCTAAGTACGATATTGCAGAAACCTACCAAAGAAGCTGAGTTAGAGATTTGGAATTCTATTGTGCATGAAGTGAAGCTGAATATATCTCCCGGTTCATCTTGCCATTGTTCTGAACCGGGTTGGTTCAGAGTGTGTTTCGCAAATATGAGCGAGCACACGTTGGAAGTAGCGCTGAAGAGAATACGTAACTTCATGGACCAAAGAGAAAGCTAGATCACAAAGGATATAGAAGAAATTATTAACTCTCCAATAAGTATATATATAATTTATTTTTACATTATTATAAATATTTTGTTTCAAATGGTTCTTGCCATTTTGATTTAAAAAATCCTTAAATGTGTGTGAAGTAGATTCTGTTCAAGTGTTTGGTTGTTTGCTTGCTGAGAATAGGGCAAGTTTAATTACTACTATAAATTCCCTGTTGTCTTATAATTAACTAGTAGTTCAAATAATTTATGAATTTTAAAATATTATATTCTATTTGGAGTTGGAATCAAATAAATAAATAAATAAATGAAACTGTTTCTCAGTTGACTTGCATTTCTAAAGTCGATGTCAGTGTCACGGTCTTTCCGTTCCTTTTATGGATAATTGACTTCATTTATACATAATTAATTAGAGTTAGTATCATACTTAGCTTTCTAAGGGTGTGTTTGTTGAAAGCGCGTGACTTTTTGTTCCTTATTGTCTTATCAATATACTACGTAATTATACAATCGAAAAATCAATTTACGTAATTATTAGTGCATATGTATATTATGATATAAAAATTTATCTCCTAACAAATTGGTGAACTAGTCTTTTAATCAGTTCAATTAAAAGTTTTGGACAGAGGATTGAATTGAATTTTATATTTTTACTCAATGTAAAACAGTTATTTTGAATTTAAAAAACATATCAATATGCCATATTTGTATAATTTATACATTAATGATATATTTTTATATGAATATTTGACTGTATCATATTTAAATGTTATTGGGTTTAATTAGAGGGAACTCTATAATAAAAGGCATTTTTTGCATTCACATAATTTTTTTATACTAGCGGTCAAAATCCCTTCCACTGGAGTCAACGCGGGTTGATACATGAATGTTATATATACTTGTAGAGTAATACATTTTATATAAATATTACATTTTTAAAGATTAAATATTTTTTTATATTTTAATTAAATTTTATTATTTTAGTTATATTTGAGTTTACCCCAATTTAACTATAACTGAATGATTGATCATTGAATTATTATCTTGGCCAACCCGATTTTCAATAGCTCGATGTATATGCAAGACATATGACAAGATCCTTTTCTATACTAAGAAGTTATTAACTAAAAGCAAACGGAATTGAGTTAAGCTTAAGACATGTCGTATAGATATTTTAAATACATCTTAATTGTCGTCATTACTATACGTTATATATTATTAGATAAAAGTTATTTTGGTCTTAATTAATAATTATAAATACATAATTATATGCGGGACAGCAATATCCTTTTGCTTTTTCTAAATAAAAAGTGATTAACTAAAAGCAAACGCAATTGAGTTAAACTTCAGACACGTACTTAAAAGAACTATGGTATGGATATTTTAAATATATCTTGTTATATCATTGCTATACGTTATTAGAGAAAAAATATTTTACATAAATATATTAAATCAATAAATGGTAGCCACGTGAATTTGTGAAGTTCATTAGAAAATTAATATATATATATACACACACACACACACACATACAGCTCATAACTCACTGGATGGTTCTGTTTACTTGCTCAACAATTCCTCTGAATATTTAAGGATGATGTATATTATCGTTAAATATTTGAGGTCAGCATGGGGAATATTTACTGATTTTTGAAAAATACTTACATACTCCAAAAATATTAAGTCGTCTAAAATTTATCAAATCAAAATATAACAATTCAGTTGACGATTCATCAAAAAAATTTATGATTCATCAAAAAAATAAAAATTCATTTGAATCAAAGAGTTTTATTTTAAAAAACTAAAATAAAATATAAATTATTTCACATGAGTAATCGATTAATTTAAATTAAAATATATTAAGTTATTATATTTTTGTTTTTTCTCATACAATTAAACTTATAATGATTGTAAGTACGTATTATAACTAAAGATTGCTTGATATCCAATCAAACGCAAATTTCTTTTTTCCAAAAACTATTTTTCAATATCATCAAATGGTTTTTTTCTTGACATATCAGGAGGAATTAAAGTAGGATTTACACACAAATTTATAATCTTTTTAGCCAACAAACCATCTAACTGTGGTCATTCTTCCTTCTATTTGTGGATAGGAAAACGGTGCTGCAATGCAGAAAAAGAAAGAGAATAAAACAAAGAAATGGGGTTTATGGGCTCATTTAATTAATTTATATATTTCGTAATTTTTCCTATATATATTTCTTAATCATATACAATAAAATAGGAAAATTGGAAAAAAGTCTTCCATTAAAAAAAATTCGGTAAGAAGGATCTAAATCAGAGTATTGGGATAATTTGTGTATACACGATTTGCAAAGTATCATCCTTGTTATATATAAAACTTTATTAGGTGTTTTTTACTAATAAATTTTTTAGAATGAGACTTCCAATTTTTTTTCAATAATTTACTGCAAAAAATATGTAGACTCACATTTATTTATGCTGCTCTAGGGTGAGAAGAGTAATTTGGGGTCAATTTAAGAGCATCTCAAGGTATACAAGTAGTATTGAAGAACTAACGGGGATTGGTTCGAGTGGTAAGCGGTTCAGTATCGTTAAGTGAGGTATTGAGTTCGAGCTTTGGCGTATGCAAAAAATTCCCGTTGGGAGACTAACCCACCATAGTCAGGTGCGCGATGTGGGTCAGATTCAGATGTAGTCGGAGCAAAACTCTGGTGAATTGGGTGGACAAAAAAAAGTAGCATTGAAGATTGGTTAGAGATATGCATATGAGCATTTTGATATAAAATTTTCCAGTTAATTTTGATTGTTGTCAACCTTTTACGAAGGTAAATGCTATCTCTATTACTTAAAGACTTAGTTGATTAATTTGATTAGATTAAAAAATTAAATAAATAATTTTAAAGTATTTATATTTATTATTTTTTTAAAATTAATTCTCCTGACCTGTAAATTGTCATATATAATATAATGATACTTAACAAATACTATAATTAAATTTATTTAGCTTTTTTAATCTCTCCTAATTAGTTAACTAGGTCTTATATTAAGGAACAGTGAAAATATAATAATTTGCTTTAAAAATAATAAAGAATGCAAATAGTATATATATGCATATATATACTATTTGCATTCTTTATTATTTTTAAAGAAAATTATTAAATATCCAGAGTTACATTGAATTCTAACTAATTAAATTTAATCAAGTTTGCGTCCAAATTAGACGGAGAGCAACTCCTTTCAAGATTTTTTTCCATTCATATAAATTTAAAGGAAAATTTTATCTAAGGATCACTATAAGAAATTTATTTTAAAAAAATTCCAAAAAAAACATAAATACACCACTAGTGAAAGAAAAAATAATAAGAGATTTAACAAGAACAATAAGAAAATTAACAAGATAAATATAAGCATTAACAAGAAGAATATGGACTTTAATAAGAATAACAAGAAATTAACAAGATGAATAAAGGCATTAACAAGATGAAAATGAGAATTAACAAGAACAATAAGGATATTTACAAGATGAATAAGTGTATTAACAAGATAAATAGAAAAATTAATAAAAATAATAGGGATTGTAGCAAGAACAATAAAAAAATTAACAAGACAGATGAAGCATTAAAAATAATAATAAAGACTTTAACAAGACAAATAGGGGTTTTGTTAATATTTTTATTCGTTTTATCAATGCCCCTATTATTCTTTCTTTAAGTAGTAGGATATTTTTGTCTTTGGCTCAGCTCTTTAGACTGTAGTGAAGTTTCATAATTTTTAGAGCTTTTTGAAATAAATTTGCTACAATGGTATGTATCTGAATTTTTGTTTTAAATTTAAATATATATAACCCATCACACTTAACTAAGATATGGACATTTTCACTATAGCCAATGCCTATTATATTGGTTACTCCTCAAATCTTAAATATAAAAAATATTTAACTAATTTGATTAAATTTATAAAGTTAGTTAAATTAGTTATTATAGCATATTTTTCTTAAATCAAGTTAGTTAGTATAACATAATTTTTGCTAAATTACTCTAATTATTTTTTAACTCTCTTTCTTGTTCTCTTACTTGATTATTGTTGAGAGAATATCAATATGGGTAATTTGTGAACGAGTTGATGAATTTGAGAAATCTATCTTATATTTAGGACTAAGATCAACTTCTCAATTAGGTCATATATTTAATATTAGAGGAGTAAGAGCTAGTTGACTTTTTATATAGATTAAGAAACCCAAATAAATTAGTTAATTATAATTAATGTAAGAGTTAGTTAACTAATTTAATAAATTAATGAGTATATAATATAAATTTGTCTTGAGGAATTAGATTTGTTCACAATTAATTTATTTATTTAATTTTATTAATTTATCTAAAAAAATAAATTAATTCTTATATTAAAGACTAGATGATATTATTGGTCTTTTATGACAAGGATTATTTTGTATTATTTCTCTGATATATTCCTGCTATTTGATCAGACCTCATTTTCAGTAGTAGAAAGAAGGCCTTCCTATTCACCAAGAGAACAAGGTCCTTTTCCCGTTCTTTTTGAAAAATTGTGCTCTGAACACATGTTAAATAGAACATTGATTCATTGTAGACAATAGGAGAGAAAAAAAGTACATACTTAAAGTGAAGCTTGGAATAATATTTCACATATTATATATAGCAACACTCATGTAGTGAGGGTTATGCCAGTCTGAGCCTAACTCTATGGCTTCATACTATGCATGGCATTAAAACCCAATTCTAGTTAGTTGATCAAACTAATAAAGTAGTGAATCAATTTTTTTGGTCTAGTCAATAATTTTGAACAAGTTAATAGATTTTTCTCCCTTAAATAATCTCAAATGACTTTGCTTTGAGTTAAAAAATAGCAGTTCATCATATTTGTATACTTTAGTCACTCTGTTTTATTATATTATAGACTGTTTATATATAAATATTTTATTTAGTTGTGGATTAATATTTTTTTTAAAAAAATATTATTTTTAAATATTTCTTATATTTTAATTAAATTATATTATTTTAAATATAATTGGATTAACCCTGATTCAACCATGATTAGACTATTTATCTTTGAATCACTCTCTCTACTAGTTAAGTGGCTAGTTCCATTTTTCATCCCTTATTTTTTATACTATTTACTGAATTCTATTAACATGTATCTAGTTTCAGGATTCGTTACTGTCTTTTCTAATATATGTGTCTTCTCTAAAATTTGAACTTAAGATATAGAGGATCTAATAAGCCTTACATTAGAGTTGGTTTTTCAATGCCTTGTTGATAACAAATATATCGCACCTCCATATGGCGAACAGATTAATTTTTAAATTAAAAAAATGTACTGTGTAGTTGCAACTCATGACCAATTTTCCTTATGTAAAGTCTCAAATTCAAGTCTTATATATGGAGAAAATTGTTATATCAGAGAAATCCAGCCATATGATATAACATTAGGACCTAACATAGCTTTTGAAACTTGTGGAAGAGCATATTCAAAATCATAAAGATTCTCAAGACATGAAGGCATCTTAATTAAATAGTTAGTTGATCCATTAATAATTCATTAAATAATCATTTTATATTTTTTTGGCTAATCACAAATATACTCCTATTTGGAGACTTTGGTTAGCCCAATAAAGGTCGTCCGTTTGCCAAGTTCAACATTCTTAATCTAAATACATAAAATCTGATTTTTTTTTTGACAAAAATCAGTTATATTATTTCCATAGATAAAACGATGATGAAATAATGAATACATAAAGTCCCAAAACACTACAATAGACCCATAAGTAAATTTAAGGAAAAAATTAAAATAAAAAAACCTCATTTGATCTTTTGTATAAACAAAATAAATAACTAATTCATCATGATCAATAAATATTTTAAAAATTAGGTAATATTATTTATAAATATGTTATAGATTTAATTTTCATTTTAAAAATTCCCACGTTGAATGTTTGATCTAGTGACTTACTTCCTCTAGTCTTTAGAATAAGACCTAATTGATTGTTTTGAGTATATTAATGAAGTCAAATAAATTATTTAATTATGGTAAAATTTAATATTTTAAGATAAATTTATATTATACTCCTTAATATATCTAAATTAGTCAACTAACTCTTATATTATTTATAATTAACTGATTTATTAGTTTTCTTAATTTATCCAAAAAAAATTAATTAGATCATGAAATTGAAAAAGCCAGGTGTTATGGATAACATAGATCCGAACGTCATCTTACCAATCTACAAACAACCAATAAGAGCCTTCCAGATCTGCCACCCTTTGGAGGCGCATGCATAGAATTATATATAGGGTAAATATATATCTAATACCCCAAATTAATTTTAGAGGAACAATTAGTATTTTAAAAAATTTAAAGGTATAATCAGTACCTTAAACTAATTTTGGAGGTATAATTAATACCCTAAAGTATTTAAATTGTTGTAATTTTGCCCCTTTGCTAATAAAAACACAAACTTTTATTTGATAAATGCAACATAAATTTTTTATTCTAATACATTATTGTTTAAAAGGCTACATGTGTAATATTATTTTAATAAATTGTAAAAATAAACCATAAAATTTCTTAATCTTCAAATATAAATTCTATACAATGTCAATTTTATAGTTTATTCAGTAATATTTTTTAAACAATATGACACATGTAACATTTTAAATAATAATATGTTAAAATAAAAAGTTTGCATGATATGGATTGGATATAAATTTATTTTTCTATTAGTAAAAAGATAGAATTGTACCAATTTAAATGCTTTAGGGTACTGGTTGTACTTTCAAAATTAGTTTGAGGTGCTAATTGAACCTTTAAATACTTTATGATATTAATTACTTATTTGAAATTACTTTAAGGTGTTGGATGCACCTTACCCTTATATATATTCACTATATATTCAAGAGAAGCCCCAACTACAGCTTTGATTTCGAATTCAGCACAATTAATTAATTAATATTATTTTATTTATTATAAGGACAAAATTTCTATTTTTAGAAAAAATAAACTTGAAAATTCATATTAAAAGTACATAATTTTTTTGGATGATGTAATGTATAATCAATAAGTTACACTACAGTTATGGATTTTGAATATAAAGCTTATTATATATTTGTTGCCTAAAATGTCAAAGCACAACAAATCCTACAAGTGTAGGAGTGGCAGCAAGTACAAACAAGTGGATAGGGTATTATTTGTACGATGATCTAATTAATTAGCTCCAAAACTTCGGTAATCTATTAGTTGTTATACTCTCACCAAACTTAAATGGCATAAATAACATAAGTGATAGAAAGGAAAACATGAAATAAAACTACATTAAAGTTAAAAGTTAATATAATAACGATCGTAGGGTTATTTTTTAAAAGAATAATGATGTGGTTAATGGGGCATCTATGATTATCCTTCACACTCTCACTTCATTATGGTTGATTACGGATTATTTCATTGCTTTCAACGAAATTGTATGCTACTGAAAAAAAAAAAAGGAAATTATATAGAGTTAGTGGTTTGGGTTTAGCCTATTTAGAGCTGCTCTGATTATTGAGCCAACAAAAAATTAAGATTTTTAGGATGTATTTGGTATGAGGGATTTGGAAGGGAGGTATTTTATCAAGTTTTCCTTGTTTGGTACTATAAAATTTTTAGGAGGGGAGAGAAAATTTTAAAGAAAGGAGGATTAGGAAAATCCTATTAATTCCAATTTTCTTCATACCCCTTGGAAAATCATGAAAAAAAAATGCTCAAATGGTACAATCCCGGCGTCACCCCAGAATAAAAGAGGCGTTCTTATAGTTTTTAGTCTGTGAATATAAGTTGTTAGGTGCTTCATTTTTATTTTTCCATTGAAGCCGAACCTAAATATATGATTGAGAGATAGCTATTTATATATTGATAAGAAATGTATGAATTCCCAAGAAGAGAGGAACGGTGGTGACCACCCTGGACCGCCTGGATCTCACAAGTGAATAGAAAGTTAGATCTACATTATTGCTTTGTCTTAACTATTATATACATAACATTTTTTAATATTCCTAAAATACCCTTTTCACATCTTACAGTTATCTATATAAAAATATTTTTTCTCCTCTCGTCTCCTGAACCAAACAATGTAATAGTAAAATCTCCCACCCCCATCCCCTTTCATCAGTCTAGACGAAATAATATTAAAATCTATTTATTTTCTTTCTCTCCCTCTTCTTTCTTCTGTTGAGCCAAACACACACCTTAGGCTAGTTAGGATATTTAGATCAAACCAAATTAGCTTGCAAAATTACAAGCCAACTTGTTTGATTTTAATTCAATAATTATTCCTAAAGTAAAAATAAACTTTAATCCTCTCTCCTCTTCTCCAGATCTCCTCCCTCATTTGTTGATTCCCTCTCCTAATATTTGGCCTTTCTCTCTCCTATCTTGAACTAAGTTAATCATTTTGGTAAGAGGCAATTCACTATTTACATAAATCATTTTGGTTAAATACATACTCACATTGTACATGCTCGTTAACCATTGTTTTAATGTGATTTTGTATAATGAGAGATATGTATTGATTGGTGTAAACCCTTTTTTTCTTACTCCGAAACCAAATTTCATTCCAACTTTTAAAATTATTTCCAATTGCAACTGAAATGCACATAGACGCGCATATAAGGCTTATATTTTTACCCATAATATATTTTATTTTTTATATGAGAATGCATTTTTTTTAGTACAATATTTTTTAGAAAGGGGTTGGGTTCATCAATGATCCAAGGCAGGGCGAAGTCTCCCTTCCTTCTAGACGATACTAATGTCGGACAATGCAAGCCATCTATTATCCTCAAGCGTAAACCTAGGCACCCAAGAGCTAGGATATCTCTCTAAGCGACGTGACTGAAATCACAATAAAATAGTACTCTTCATGATTGAACACATTTTACAATGAAGGTTAATGACATTTCTATATTTCTGGGTGTTGTAGGGCCCAATTAATACTATATAGGCTCGGACATGAATACCCTCAGCAAGATTGGCCCAGCTCAAACAAACCAATTTGACTTACCTAACTTGACACACTTGACTTGACTCACCTGAATTTCACTTGGTCAAATTCTCTACTGCATTGGATTTGGAGATAGAAAGGGCGACCTCCACCACTCCCAAAATATCTCCACCAAACTTGGAAGATTCGGGAAAGACGGAACTGACGCACCAATCAAAAGTGATGGAACTGATGTATCAACTCAAGAGGCTCCATTATAAATAGAGAAGGCATTCAGTCAATAAGGATCTAACTATTTTGAGTTCTTACTCTCAAGTCTTTCCTTATTATCATTTTGTAGTCATTCTATATTGAGCTTAGAATGATAGTCATTTGTCATCATTTTTGTCTTACCATACCTACTTCAATTTTTCTTCTACTTCTTGGTTTGTACGTTGTAAGTGACCTAATAAAATTCCTATTGGAGAATTTTGGTTCTACAATTTGTCACCGTTCGTGAAGAACTGACAAAAAATTGATGATTTCTTTCTATTTTGCAGAGTAGAATTTCCTTTGCTCATTAAGACGAACACATCTAGCAACCTCCAAGAGCGGCTTGATCAACTAACTGCTTTTTTTAATGGAAAATGAGAACTCTCATTAATGTCTAAAAACCAATTACAAAGTAAAAATTACCACAAAAAAAAAAACTCTTTCATCAACCACCACCTCTAAATGAAAGGTGGTTTTGATCAAAGATATTCAAAACACTATCTAATTCATGACTTTTCCTAGCTAGGCTATTAGCAATACTATTAGATTCTCTATACATGAAATTAATGGAAACATCCCAATTTCTATGGAACATATTAGTAGTTTCATCAATGATGTCTTGATAAGGATGATTAGTCCCTTGCTCCCTCGTGATTAGGTTGATAGTCTCTGCACAATTGCTGAAAATGTCGATATTTTTAAATCCATTAAAGCAACAAAGTTCTAGTCCTCTCATAATCCCAAGCACTTCTTCTATGGCTGGTGGGAAATTTCCCAATTTACAACAAAAGCCAGATAACCAATTGCCCTGTGTCTGTTATTACGCCACCACATGTTGCTTAACCTTCAGGCATAACCGATCCATTAGTATCTAGTTTAACACGACCTTCTTTTGGAGGGCACCAATTGCATTGATGTGTAAAGGTTCCTCTTTTGTTGTTACCCTTTTCTAACAGTTGTCTGTCAATGTGAGCTTTGAGTATGCATTTTGTAGCACTCACGCCAGGAATATTTTCCTCCAATTCAAAAGGCCTTTTGCATCTTAGGGTCCACAGCTCCTAACAGATATAAGCAAATAAAAAGTACCAAGGTACCTTTTTTGTGCAGTTATTACCCGGTTCATGCTTTGAATTCCATTTGATCCATTGAACATTCTCTAGTCTAGTGAAATCCTGCCAATGTCCTGGATCCACAATTTCTTCCCAAATAATTCTTGCTATTTGACAATCTCTAACAACATGCATTGCAGTTTCTGGTTCATTGCATCCAAAAGGGCAAGCTGCAGAGTCCGTCATTCCTCTTCTTAACCTCAGGTTAGCTGGATGAAGTTTGTTCTTTGACGGCAACCAAAGAAAAGTCTTGATCTTTTCAGGGACTGGGCATCTCCAAATAGTCTTCCATATGTTATCTCCATGATCTCCGGTACTTGAAGAAATGAAATTATAAGCAGATTTGATAGAGAAAGAACCATCAATGGATGGTTTCCAATATAATTTATTCTCTCCATTCCTCTCACTAAGGGCACAAGTGCTAGTAATCCGGTTAACAATGTCTGGTGGAAACCAAATCCCCATCTTTTCTCTATCCCAATAACCATCAAAGGTAGAAAGTCAGAAACTTTATCTCTAGTGTTAATGGGAGGATCATGGGCATTAATAAGTTGGACAAGAGGTACACCCAAGGCTGACCATCTATCATACCAAAACCGAGTTCGTTGGTCTGACCCAATTCTTCTTGCTAAACCTTTAGAGAATCTCTCCCAAACTTTTACTATACTTCTCCAAGTCTTAGAGGCAATTTTTTCCCCTATTTAAGTCAGGCACTACTTCCTCTCCACATTTATATTTAGACCTCAAAACTGGAACCCATAAAGCATCTCTTTTGATAACTAAGTTCCAGCAAAGTTTCGTTATAAATGCTTCATTCTGGCAGCACAAATCTTTAATCCTCAGACCTCCTTTATCTCTTTCTTTTAGCACTTCTTCCCAAGAGACCAAGTGCACTTTTCTTTCATTTTCATTGCTCCCCCATAAGAAATTTCGGCTTGATTTTTCAATATCACGTAGCACTCCTTTAGGTAGATGTATTGTTTGCATATGACATGTAGGTAGAGCAGTGACCATAGACTTCACCAATGTCGCTCTTCCTGCAAAATTTAAGAATTTTCCTTTACATCCTGAGAGCTTCTTTTTAACTCTATCAAAAATTGGATTGCAGTGGTATTTGTACAGTCTTTGGTGTAACAATGGAACTCCCAAGTATTTTCCCATATCTCCAGTAAGTCCCACTCCCAATCGTTAACTTAAATCCATGGCTATAGAGAAATGAACATATTTGGAGACACATTTTCGATATACTTTTGTTAACTCTTTGTCCCAACATTTCACAAAATTTGTTAAGACATTTGTTCATAATTTCAACTTGATCTCTGGTAGCCTCTCTAAAACATCATACTTTTAACCTATTAGAATACATATTCAGAAGCCTATTTAACTGGCAGAATTATTACTTTAGCCCAAAAATTAAAATTTTTAAATTTGACTCTCGGGTACTGTTCATTTGGTAAATTTAAGATTGGCAGCCCAAATTTAAAAATTCATAATTAATTATAAAAAGATCGTATGGAGATGGTTCATAGCTTTGATGAAAGCTATTTCATTGATCTTTAAGGAAAAATATAAATATAGATATTTACTTTTTAAATCAATAAAGTTAAATAGTTACTTTCTACATTTCATATGATCAATCTTGGAAGTTCCATATTCTGCCCCTTAACTTTAAAAATTTATTTCTCTTAATATACACATCAAATGAGGCGTGTTGCCTATGAATTTAAAGCTCTGTATGTGCATTATATGTTCATAAAATTCATGAATTAATTCCTTCATTTGCTAGATCAAACTGGAGTCAAAGTAAGACTGCTTTAGGACCTACGTTTTTGTCACTTCATCTTCTTTCTTAAATTTTCATAAATTAATCCAGCATTCCTGAACCATCAAATATGCTTCCCATACCTTCATATACATTATGTACATATACCATAATTATTTCATACATTTTTATCACATAAATAGTCACTTTACATAACTAGGAAAGTCTATACATCATAAGCTAGAGTATCAAATTGTTAACTTTCTTTCTTCTATTCTTTAACTCTTCTTCATGCATACATTTTTCATCATGCTTGATCTAGATTTGTCGTTCATGGGAGGATAAGATTCTAAGGAATCTCAGTAGCAAATATTACTATTTACATATGCAAGATGGATGCTAATGCATGATATGTAATTTCCTTAAACTTTAACTAGTGACATGCCATTATGCTTTATGCTTTCTATAAAAATGCATGGCCCTGGGAAGCATGTTATTCATAACATATTCAACATTATTTATCATGTCACAACATCATTCAATCATTATTTACATGTCAACAAATAAGCATACCACATCAAGTATATAAAGAGATAAGACCACTACCGTAAAACTTTATCCTTTTCTCTTTTCTCCCTTTGTCTCCAACCAAACATTGGTTACTTGCTCATCCTCTTTAACTCATTTTCTTTGACATATCATGGCCCTAAGCACAATTACATTATGTATACATCTTATTAGAGCCATTATATAAACATTGTACATCAAGTTCCTTAAAACCCCTAACTCTTAACTTAATTCTTAGAGTTATTGGTTTCACTTTGTAAAAAATATTAGATCAATCCTACATAATTTTGTCCAAATAATCCAAATATGAGGTTATAATTTCAAAATTCCAACTCCTCCCTTAGCTGCTATACAGAACCGAACATACCCTCCTTATTTTCCAAAAAAAAAAATCATCTTGATTCCAATACTTCTAATACTTGTTTCTCTATTTGACTCCACACAATTTTAGATTTTAAATCCATTGGAAGCATCAAATCATGTAATTCCCACATATGAACAGTGATATGTACAGTAGAAGCTAAGAGTATAAAACCATAATTGCATGCATACTTGAGTTTTCAAACTAATACTACTGGGTTATAGCTTGTTTAAGCTTATCTAAATTATTTATAACATGAAATTCACGTTCCCATTACCAATGAACAGCACGTCCAGTAGCACACTTGAGGGAATTATGTCCATCAAAACCACTTAACACCAAGAGTAAACTTAATAGAATAAAGTTCAAGAGCTAGGGAATTAATTACCTTACTTTGCTTCCAAGTTTGATTGCTTTTTTTTTGGCTCAAGCAGAAATTTTGGCAGAGGTTCCCTAAGGTTCAACAGGCTGCCAAATTGTGAAGGGAAATGGATGGTATTTATAGATAAAATTGGGTGAAAATTGCAAAGATTACTTTGGTTACTATTTAATCTAATGGTCCATATTCAATCTTGAACTTGCCTTTCCTATAACATCCTAATTTTGATTCTTATAATTAAGCACAATTAAAAATGTTCTTTATTAATAACTTAGAAACATTATCTAAGTTAAATTATTAAGTTTAGTATTTTTATTATTTTTAATAAAATAGGATATATGGAATATCCTAATATTACCTTTACCTATGATTCTATTATGATTTAGTTGTTATTATTAGTTAGAGATTTATTAGGATTTGAGTTAAAAATTAGATATAGATATATGGTATTATGTACAAGATTAAAAGGAGAATAATAAGATAAGGGGAAAGGGAAAAGATTTTCATGTCACATAATCTATAAAATCAAAGCTAGCACAGTGGATACATAGACTCACCATACCCATGCACATAGAACAATAACAACAACACCATACAAAAGATAAAGAACAGAGATAGACGAGAAAGAGCCAGGACAATGACTTTAATGTCTAGAACCAGAGCTATTGACCTCCATTTGCAAATCTAAGACCATAATCGTGACCGACTTGAGGAACTCGGTCCACCCACCAAGTTTGATGGACAACTGAGCATCCACGTGCCCTCTTGTGCCACCTTTTCATCGGCATGTGAGGCCCGTTCGCAAGCGCTCTAGCAGAAGCCCAGGCGTGTGACGTACAAGCACCTCACATGAAGCTCCTATCTCACCCTACTGCATTGTTTTGGATCATTTGGCACATCTACTCCACATCTTAGGCCTTCCTAGAGCTAATATTTACCTCTCAAAATCTTTAGGTGGTAATTATTATAATATTTAGATAAAAAGTAACTACTTTCTACTCATTGTGTGTGCTAATGTGATATTTGTGAGTGATTTGATATGTATATAAATCTATTGATATGGATATGAGAAAACTTGTTTGACTATTTTTATTAAAAATAGTCTGGTGGGACTTAAAGTTTAATTTAGAAAATTTGAGTTGAAATTGTAAATTTGTTATATCTTGATATTGAAACTTGAAGAAAGTTATTATCTTGAGAACCTTTTGTGGTATTTATCAAACTATTGAGATTTGATTAGTACAATTATCTTAAAAATTATGCATTAGGGATGAGTGATGATAGTTGTATTTTTATAACATGGTATAGCTTCAATTGGAGCTCGATAGTTGGCTTTTGTCCCACCAATTTATCAAAGGACGTGCCCCACTTGTTACCGAGGGGCTGCGACACCCCACCTGTTTATCGAGGGGAATGAACCCAAGATCCAGTCAGGTGCTGTATGGATTTTGCCCTATCCATATCACTTGATCATTTACTTTTTTAGTGGTCAGTTATCACTAGCACATGGGTTCGGTCAGTGGGAATAAGGTGGTTCGGTCAGTTTGATGAGAGAAACTTGGGTGGGGTACCATTAATTTTATTATGATAATATGTTATTTTTTATATATATTGTATTTTGTGAATTGTCCCACCTGATACCCCATTAGCACATATTAGTACTCATTATGAGTATAATTATTGGTTACTGAGACATTTGGCTCACCCTATTTTTATTAATATTTTTTAGGTTATATTCTCATCTTAGGACTATAGGAAAAACTTCAAAGCTTGATTAAAACTATATTAATTGTATAGCCTTCTCCTTTTAAGGTATGTGTAGAATACTTATATATTATCATAGTAGGTTTCATATGCATACTCTAATACTATATTGATTATTTGAATTTTAATAAAGTCATTTTTATAGCTATAGTAGAGTTTCTTTTATATTTTAGTAAAACTCTTTTTTATCATGGTTGGCTTATCTTTTAAAATAAACCAAATTCATTTATAATATTATTTTTAAATTATATTGGGTACAAAATATGTCTAAATAATTAATAGTAGTTATATTTTAGGAGAATTTTACAACTTGGTATGAGAGCTTAGGTTTCAAATCCTCCTAATGTTTATAAAATTCATTATGAATTTATTTCATTGTTAAAAAAAAAGGAAAAGTTTACGGTTTTGTTCACTAACATCCCATGTCCTAATATATATATATATATATATATATATCTTCGTTTCAATTCTGTTTTGGCCATACTGTTATGCATATATTTAAAAAAAAGAAAAGGAGGAGAAGAAGAAAGGTTTAAGGTTTGCTCACAGTGACATTTTTATTTTATATATATACATTTCTTTTTCTTTTTCAATTTAGTGTTGGTCATTCCTTTTTTATTTTCAAGGATTTATTGGCGTTGGTCATTTTTCCAGAAATATGGCTTTCTGTATTCACCATTTGTGTTTTAAAAAAAAAAATGTTCTATGCAATAATGATTATGGGCCAAAATATTTTTATTGTTCTTCCTTTCCTTTTTCTTATTAATTGTATTTGGGCTATGTTTTTTTTTTTCATCACCATATTTTTTTAGAAATTGAACTCTCATCTTTTGGTGCCTTGAGATTTTAAAAAAATATTTTGCACAATAACATTTTGGGCCATGTTATGTGTTGGACTTTATGGTTTTATTTATATTTAATTATATTTTTATTTAGCAACAAGACCCCTATTTGAGATTTGGGCCATTCTGATTGTGAGCTTATGATATGGGCTTTATGTTTTCCTTTAATTCTAGATTTCACCTATACAAAAAAGAGTTTCTGCTTAGAGACGTATGGGCTTTGCTTTTGTGCCATTAAATATATTTGGACTCTATTTTATTTTGAACTATTTCTGTTAAATTTTTAGAAAGTTGTTCAATGAAATATTTGATTAGTTTGTTCAATTTAATTAAATTTTAATCCATAAATAATTTGTTAAAAAATTTGAATATTTGATTGCCAAATTACTTTATGTACCATTTTAATTGTTTATGGGATTTAACTATTTTAACATTTTTAGGAACTTTTCAAATTTATTTAAATTATTTTCATATAGTTTAAGGAAATCATATAAGTTGTTTAAATTCTCATTAAGTTGTTGTGTATATTTTGGATTTAAATATAAGTAATTGATATTTGTGTATGGTGACATCCTCTTATATGTTGCATTGCATAGTAAGGGCAATATACATTATTCACACTTATTTTTTCCTATTAGTTTATAAATTTTCTATCTTATAATACTTAATTATTATAGTGGGTTACACCTTTAGGTGGAGAGAAGATAATACGAACTCGAACACAATAAAGTACACCTGGTGGTAGTAGGCCCTAGGATGATAGGCCTAAACTAGATTATGGGCCTCAACAAGATTATGAAGTAATAATGACACCTATGATGGAGGTAGTGTTGGGTGCGGTCGCTGAGAGTTTAAAGAAACTTGAAGAAAAGAATGCAAGGATCAGGCAACCATGATGAGACAGAGAATGGTGATGGCCATGATAAGGAGAGTGACCATGTTAGCATGGAGAGCAAACATCGGGAGGAGTCTTTTATCCCCCACTTTTAAATGATATCACTAGGGTTTAGAAAGAAATGCATAAGCATATCCCTCCAAAGTTTAAGGGAGGATTGGAGGCCTCAGGGGCAGAGAAGTGGATTAAGATGATGGAGACGATATTCTCAGTAATCCCTTGCATCTTATAACTAAAGGTGTAAGTGGTTATTACATACTTAGAGGATGAGGCGAAAGATTAGTGGGATAGTGTGGGGCCAGCTAATATCAAATAGATAAGTTGGGGAGATGTTCTATGATCATTTCTTTCATAAGGAATTATGTATGGAGTAATAGTTCTAGTTTTACTCCCTACAACAAGATGACATGCATAAAGACCTATTCATCACTAAGTTTATTGAATTAATAAAGTATGTTCCTCGCCCGGAAAGGGTGAATTATGCTCTATGAAAGGCGTAACAATTGTTGTATCGGGCCAAGCCAGAGTTGCAGTAGGAGTTAGCTCTATATAAGCTAGAATCATTCAAGGATATGTGCATCAAGTTGAAAGAAATAGCCAGAAAGGCCCAGGAGATAGACCAAGTAAAGAAGATACAGGATCTAGTAAGGGGGCCTAGCTATCCAAGACCCACAGGAGGAGTGGGGAAGAGGCAATAGTTTAGCGCCAATGGCTCAGGGAGTTTAGGCCATAATAGAGGCATGGGGCAGAGAGATAATGCCATTCAAGGGGCCCAACAAATAATCTAGGGCTAGAAGAACTATGCCAGTAGAAATTAGAGTACTTGTAGAGCACCTGCTTCTTCAGCAGTTAATGTACCCAGGTCGTGTCAGAGGTGTGGTAGGACTTATCCTGGGAAGTGCCAGGAGTGCTTAAGGTGCCATAAAATGGGGTATATAGCTAAGTTTTGTCCAAAAGCCCAACAGACCCCTCAAAGTGATAGCCCCAATGTACTCGACCGAGTTTATGCTATGATCCAGGAGGAGGCCGTGGTGTCTCCTAAGGAATCCGAGGAGCAAATGCGGCAC
This sequence comes from Leucaena leucocephala, assembly GCA_037074615.1. NCBI lineage: Eukaryota > Viridiplantae > Streptophyta > Magnoliopsida > Fabales > Fabaceae > Leucaena > Leucaena leucocephala. Next base: position 11,942,927 of record CM073561.1, read on the forward strand.
GAGTAACATGACGTATTCCTTGCCTAGCTTTTGGTGTTTTTCTTGATTCTTCTAAGGTATTAATTTTAGGGACAACATTACTAAAAGGAGGGAGGAATTGTAATTTAAACATAATTAAAAATGTTATTTATTAATAACTTAGAAACATTATATAAGTTAAATTATTAAGTTTAGTATTTTTGTTATTTTTAATAAAATAGTATATTTGGAATTTCCTACCATTACCTTTACCTATGATTCTATTATACTTTGGGTGTTATTATTAGTTAGAGATTTATTAGGATTTGAGTTCAAAATTAGACATAGATATATGGTATTATGTACTAGATTTAAAGGAGAATAATAAGATAAGGGGAGATGGAAAAGATTTTCATGTCACAATCTATAAAATGAAAGCTAGCACAGTGAAACATAGACGGAAGAATAACAACACCATACAAAAGAGAAAGAACAGAGATGGAAGAGAAAGAGCCAGGATATCTACTTTAACGCTCTAGAACCAGAGCTATCGACCTCTATTTGCAAATCTGAGACTATAATCATGACTGACTTGAGGAACTCGGTCCACCCACCAAGTTTGACAGCCAATGAAGCATCCACGCACCTTCATGTGCAACCTCTTCATTGGTAAATGAGGCCAACTCATAGGTGCTCTAGCAGAAGCCCAGGCTTGTGATGTACACGCACCTCACGTTAAACCCCTTATCTCACCCTACTACACTTTTTGCATTGTTTGGTACACCTACTCCACATCCTAGACCTTTCTATTAGAGTTCGATAGTTGGCTTTTGTCCTACCAGTTTATCGAGGGACGTGCCCCACCTGTTTAACAAGGGGCTACTACACCCCCACCTATTTACCAAGGGGAAATGAACATATGGTCCGATCAGGTACTCTGTGAATTTTGGTCTATCTATACCACTTGATCGGTTAGATTTTTGAGTGGTTAGTTATCACAAGCCCATGGGTTCAGTAGGGGGTTTGGTTGGTTTGATGGGAGAAACTTGTGTGGGTTATATATTGATTTTATTATTATAATATGTTATTTTCTACATATTATATTTTACAAAGTATCCCACATGACACTTCATGAGCAAATATTAGTACTTATGATGAGTAGAATTGCTGATTACTGAGATATTTGTCTCACCCTATTTGTATTAATATTTTTTAGGTTATATTCTCATCTTAGGACCTAGAGAAATTTTTAGAAACTTAATTAAAGCTATATTAATTATATAATTTTCTTATTTGAAGGTATGTGTAGAATACTTGTATATTGCCATAATAGGTTTTATTATGTATACTCTAATACTATATTGATTATTTGAATTTTAATAAAAGTTATTTTTATAACCATGGTAGAGTTTTATATTTTAGTAAAATTCTTTTCTACCATGATTAGTTCTTTCGAAATAAACCAAATTCATTTATAATATTATTTTTAAATTATATTGGGTACAAAATAGGTCTAAATAATTAATAGTAGTTATATTTTAGAATGATTTTATATTGCTCACCAAGACACTTTATGATATAATCAATGACATCATTTAGGACCTTGTTTGGTAGAATTTAAAAATATGATTGAAAAAATTCCAGTCTAATCTGGTACCAGCCCGATTAAATTTTACAAAAATCAGACTGTTTAATAACTCTAATATTTTTTAGATTCCATAATATATTTTCTGCTCATAAATCAAGCATCTAGATTTTTTCTACTATTAACATTGTTAGACTAGGTATTTATTTGCTTATCCATTGGAAAAATGATTGAAATGCCTTTAGTTTACTATTTTGTACTATATTAATTCTAAGGGTATAATTGTCATTTTACACCTCTTTAAACTTTATTAAAGCATATTCTAGCACTTATCAATCATTCTTGTCTCTCCCTTGATGTTTTGATCATACCCAAATGACCAAAATGACATCCATTCATCTCTTGTTCAATATTATAACATAGGGACATTTTCGTAATTTAGTACTTTTCAAGGTTTTTCTAGACATTGGCCCACATAGTTGTTAGGGTATATTGTTGGGCCTATAGGATGATAAATCAGGCCTTTAAATGGGTCTAATGCCTTTATGACACAATTCCCAATAAAACTCACCTAAAAGTATTTATCTTGTGTATTATTTTACTGTAAATTCTATTATAAATTATACAAAACTCTTTTTTAAGTTATATCAGTTTCATAAATTCTTATATTACTTATAAGAATTTTTTACAAAATTTTATCTGATTAGAAAGTCCAAAAGGTCCTGTAATAATCTCTAGACTTTAGAAATTAATATAAATTATTTAGGGCATCAAATCAAAATTCTAAAAAAATATGCCTGACCCGATTACCATTATCTATTTATTGGTAAAATTTAAGACTGTAGCATTTTTGGACAATTTTGGGCCTTTTCAGCACAACTTAAAATTATGTTTTTGCCCCTTAAATTTGACAAATTACACTCTAGTCCTTGAATTTGTTAAATTCTATTTTGTTCCCATACTTCAAATTTTGAAATATCATTTTAGTCCCTTTCAACCAAATTTAAAATTCAAATTTAATTTCTAAATTTACAAAACTCCTTTTAAGTCCCTTGAATATTTTATATTAAACTTTCATCAAAATGACATTTATATCCCTAAGCATTATAACTTTATACTTTTCATGTCTTTCTTCAATTTAAAACTTATCTAACCATTATCATTTCATCTGCTTATTGTCACAGTCCTTTCTTTACCTCTTTCCTCTATCAGTCTTCTATAGATAGGAAAAACTTAGCTGTATATAAATAAGGAAAAATCAGGATGTAACTTTTCTTCCTCTTAAATAAATTTCATTATCAAAATTTAACTCGTACCTTAGTCAAACCATTATGTATATATCTCTCTTATAACCTTCTCTATTTCATTATTAAGGTTCGGGGATATTTTTACGAAATTGCATCTCTTGTCTTAGCATCTGGTAGAATTTTTTAGTATCCGTAGAGGTTTACATCCTTCTTGTGTTATTACACTCATTTTATGGTTCAACTCAATTAGGGTCAAAGTTTGCTTCTTTCTATTTTTTCTCATCGGTCATTCATTCATCTATTTATGGATGACTCACCATACTGGTCTTGTGTGATGTTTCTAGTTTTCATCATACTTCTTAATTATCTCATTACATGTCTAATTATAGGTTTCTCTTTATATATCTTAAGATATCATAAGTATAACATTCTCTTTGACTTATAACTTTGCCAACCTCTTAGGAGAATATTGATCTTTTGCCTTTTTTTCTCCTGAAGCGAAGTCGTAATATGAATCTTTCCTTTTAGATTATCCTTTTGGATCTAACATAATGGGTTATACTCTCTTACTTTTTATAACATTTTCTAACTCTTCTTAGCTTTTCTTATCATCTTACATACTTTGTGAATCTATGCCAAACAATTGTGGAATTTGTAATATTTTTTATCACTTTTTAGGGGTCACTCATCATTAGCTATTCTAGCTTGAGCACAATTAACTAAAAAGTGCTGATAAAAATCTCAAGCAATTGTGCTAATAGGCTCCTACCTTGTACTTTGCTATGTTAGACCCTTCTCATAATGTCTCTCTTGGGTCTATCTAGCTCTTATTCTCTTTAATTTCATCTTAGGAACTTATCTGCTTAGACTTGATCTCTTCTTATTTCATGTGGGGTACTCTTCTTCTCTTTCTTAGGTATTCTCCCGACAGACTTATGAATACTTTTTACTCAGAACTAAAAACTTTAACTCTATTGACTTTAATTCCTTCTTCATTAAGAGGATTATGAGTTCAGTCCACACAACAAAATCATCTAGAAAAATATTGTGAGTACTCTCTTTGTATGAGTTAATAAACTCTTGATGCTTTCTTACCTTAACCTTGTCCTTGGTAATCATTTTCCTAGGTAAATACTATATTGTACTCATAACTTCATGGCTCATTCATTTTCTTAGGCTTGGTCTATTGTGACCTTCGGGATCTACTACAATCTACCTTAAGCCTCTTTAGGATATAGCTGTGACCTTGGAATTCTGTACGAGCCATGCTAGGATCTAACTATGATCTTATAGAATTTATTACGATTATGTTATATTGTGTCATAATTCTCTAGAAGACCTAAAACCAACGGATTAAGTTACAAGGTTAGCCACTTTTACTCAGGTAACTCAACTGATAATTTCCCCAAAAAAAATTTTTAACAATATTTTTCATTAAAACTTTACTTATTTTCTCTTTCACTCAGGAATTTCTTATACCAATCTTATCTTTCATTTCAAAACATGCCTTTGATCTGTGTAGTACCGTAGAGATCTACACAGGCTTTACCATGCACATGACTGCTATACAATGCATATATTATCTTTCTTATTATGGTTATATGCAGAACTACTAAAAATTTCTTAGCTCATATGGTGGACATGGCTCTAATATAAGCTAAATGTCTATTTCCTTAAACTGGCTCTATCTCAAGAATAATCTAACTCTATTGCAAGAGCAATTTAGTTTTATTGTGAGAGCATTTACTTTCATTACATAGACATTGCTCTCTCAGAGCTACATCATCATTTTCATAACTATGTCTCATTTCGTTATGTATCATCTATACCATGTACATAGCTTATCCTTTATACATCTAATTGCTATTAAAGGGATATGTCCTAAGACTGTAATCATATGTCCATAGGTATGCCTATAACATTCATCTGTATAATTATAATGAGCATATTATACCATCTCCTTTGTTCTAACTCCCTGACTAGCAACTATTATCATTTTATCTCAAATTCTCATTCTAATCCTAACTTTAATCTTGGAAGATTACTTGGAGCTAATTATCTCTTCTATCTTTAACATATAAATGTAAACATGTCTGTTTATAATAGCTCAATAGTGTGCATGCTAGACATTCCTATTTAAATAAAAATAGGGTGCTACTACCCTTAAGTCAATGGGAATAGGAACATATTCGTCATATGTCAAAGTACTTAATAGGAAGATCTAGTTGCCCTTTACAATCGTCTTATAAATGAATGACTAGATCCTAGTCACTTATCACATATACTTAGAGATCATTAATCCATACTATCTCTTAAATTATCTTAGGTGACTTCCCTAACTCTTCTCTAATAAGGGAAAAACTCTTTTATCTGTATGGGGATTCTTACTTGTTGTATTCTATAGACATTCTTTAGCAAAATGTCCTAGCTTTCCACATCTGTAGCAACTTCCTCAACATGTTAAACAAATCTTATCTCCATGGTCTCTACCACATATCTCGTATATTTTAGGTACTAAGTGGATGTTTGAAATTCTTAATTCATTACCTCTTCTCAACTTCTAACCTTTACAATTTTCTGGGGCAATGTAAAATTCTCTATGAAATATTGCATGCCCCTAACGCTCTATTAAAACTTTGTAACTGCTTTAGAAGAATCATTTCTTACAACACGAAACTCAGTTCGTAAGTCACTTGCTCAGTTGTACATCTCTCATTATTCATGTGGATGAACTTGGCTAAGTATCCATCAAAGGGTATCTTTTCTCACCCTATCTTCTCACCTAAACTTAGTCTCGTGCTCATCTCTATTTGATTGAGGTAAATATTTTTCATAAATTTGTTTAAGTTACACTTCCCAATTGAGCGGGTTACTCTTTACCTATAGGGTAACTTCTGTGCCCTTTACTATCTTTTAACATCTTTCTATATTTCCTGAATAACTAGCTACGCCTTCCATTCAAAGGGACATTGCAATACTTTAGAGGTCTTAAATGTTCCTTTAAACATAAGTGGTTCATATTTATGTAACCAAATATTATCTTATTCCTTAGTAGACCTTGATTATTTGTCACTCTTAGTCTGCTCTTGACTGGACTACAACTCTTTCCTGATCATTTTCTCAAGACATCACAAGCTAACAACAGTCACTGCTTCTATCATCGTGATAGCAATATCTCTCTTATTTTTAGAGAATTTGAATCGCTTGAATCTCATATCTCATTTATTGATGTTGCTTCAGCTTATTTGAAATATTTTATATTGGATTCACCGAGTCATTAGTTCTTTTATGATGGAATTCCTATATTTTGAGAACATCAACTCTCTATCTATCAATCATTATATTCTTTTCCCTTAGACCGTATGCTAAGCAAGTCTCTAAACAAGCCTCACTTTAGCTTATACTACTTTCATTTGCAAAAAGACTAGCATAACTAAGTCTTTCGTAATATAGATCTACTCTTGATTATTGCACGGAGGATATACTTTTGAGCATTCCTTGAACTAATTATTTATGGGTTAATATATCATACTAACTTGCTCAACCATACCTTGTGTCAATCCTTTAGCTGATAAACTTTATCGAGATTAATGCCTTCATTCTCATCGTCTCTGTAACATCTGATTGTTGTCTCCAGATACATCGAACAATTCTAATTTGTTCCCATATACTAGTACCATTTTCTTAGGCCTTGGTAATTATCTAGCCAACAACCTTTCCATCCTTTTAGGTTTGGCTTTGGCCTCATACTATACTTTAATCGATTTACAATAGGAGTCTTAGGGGTTTTCTCACTCCATCAGCTGCTCTCATCATCTCTAACAATTATAATTAGTACAGAGAAAAGACCTATGGGATTGCTCTTTTCTTTTACTTTACTATTAAGTAAGAGCACATACTCTAATATGCATAATACCTGGGCAACATGTTGTAAGACTACATACCTGCTCATGAATGCATAGCTCTTCATCAGAGCTCAAGCATTTATTTTCTTAATATGAGCAACACTAACACTCAGAGCTTGCACAACTCCATCATGTGGAGCTTGCACTGCTCTAACATTTGGATCTTTAGCATATTTTCAAACATAACATAGTGCATGGCATTTAATGCAAAGAGTAAAAGCTCTTACTTGCTATTTCATCTGTAACATAACATTCAAACAACTTCTCCCTACAAAAGGGATCATTTCTATCTATATGTAGAGTCAACTGTAAAATCATCTTCTTGTTCATAAACTTAGAGGGAAAGGACTTATACTAGTATATTCTTTCTTACATGATTAATACTTTGTTAAGCTCTATCCCTAAACTTTATTCTTGACAAATCATACTTTTATTGGGTAAAGTCAACTTCGATCGCCTTACCTTAGCTGTATTCTCTTTGTTCTTAATGAGGATATATTCTTCTGTCAAAATAACTTCAACTCCATCTTAATTGCATCCCTATTTTACACGGATAGGGTATCTTGTTCTATTTGGAGCAATATCAACTTTGATTTGGATGACTAGTTTGATTCAGATGACTAGTTCTCAATTCTTAGAAAAATAGGTGGCCATATCTTTCATACATTATATCCCTTACTCAAGAACCTCTCAACCTAACCCCAAAATAGAGTAGCTATTAACATTATCGGGAATATAATTGTCTCTCATCATACCAGTTTCTCTTGACTAACTGTCTCGTTATCTATCTCTTATTATCTCTTTCTATTAATCCTTAAGAAATTAATGTGGTTATTTATCTTTAGCTTACTGTAACATCCTAAATTTTTCCTATCTGTATAAGACTGATAGAGGAAAGATGTTATGAAGGGATTGGGATAGTAATCAGAAGAAAAGATAATGATTAAGATAAGTTTTAAGACAAAGAAAGAGATAAGGGGTTAAATTACAATTTAGAGAAAATTTAGGGACTAAATTGAAATTAAAGAAAATTCAAGGATTTAAATATAAATTAGAAAGGTCTGAAGGCCAAAAATGAAAGTAGGTACAAGGGCAAAATGATAATTATAGAAAGTTGAGTCATAAAAGGCTCAGAACTGACCAAAAGTATTTCAGTCCCAAACTTTATCAGTAGATAGAGAAAATTGTGTTAGTTAATCTAGCATAATATAGAAGTTTTATTAGAGTTTCAGATAGCTGATATTTATCTGATAGTCTAAAAGTTATCTGAATTTTTTATTAGAGCTTTTGGACCTCAGATATAAATAAGAAGTTATAGGAAGGTGCGTCCTATGAAGCTAGAGGATAGGGAACTGACAGACCCCCGAAAGGAATTTTGTAGGAAAAGTTATTCACATTTTAGTGAATTTTGACAGGAGTTTATGGGCACCTAATATTCGATTATGAAACTTAAGTAGTAAGCAAGATAGTTAAAGGGGTCAATGTCAAAAAATATTCAGAAAATGTACAAAATGATTAAAATGCCCAAGTATTATAAAAATAATTAAGAAATGAGTGAAGTACATTTTAGTCATTTTACCCAAGACAAAAGGTCAAAGAGAGCTACAGGAATAGTTGACCTAGGTCAAGAAGTATTCTGTTGAAATGTGAAAAGACAATAATGCCTATAGAATCATTAAAGTAAATAAAGAGGAACAAAGGGCATTTTGGTAAATTGCCAAGGAAAGTTTCTTAGGAATTGAGCCATCCGAGTACTAGAGCTTGATCAGAGACCCAAGATGACATTCCAAGAAGTACAAAAATGTAGCCCAAGGATTATGTTGGTCTAACTGGAGGTAAAATAATATTTTGGTGATTTTCAGTAAAGTATAATTACCCGGTTGAAGTTATAACTGGGGAATTAACAGATAAAGCTTTGGATTTTCTTGGAAGCCATGAGTTGGCATTAAATGTGTCCTTATAGGACCCACTAAGATGCACCATGGCACTAATTTAAGGAAAGAAGAAAACTCAAGAAAAAGCTAAGGACACGTGGCACAATCTCAGCTGTTTATTATGAGATAAGATTATGGAATTCTTTGGAAGTGCTGAGTCAGCAGCTGAGGTGTCCCAAGGGCCCCACCATAGTGCCACCTAGCATGAAAGGTGTCTTGGTGATCTAAGCTATGATGTCTGTCATATCCCAATTTTTAGGCCTAGAAGTCTAAAATGTAGCCTGAAAAAGGTATGCTACCAGGCCCTGTTATGCAAAAGTCACAGAAGTATACATATGATGTTCAGGGACTAAACTGCAAGAAAGTGAAAGTTCAGGGACTAAATTGTAAATAGTGAAAGTCGCTGGGGCATAATGGTTATTTTGAAAATAAAAGGGATGTTTCTTGGGAATTGAGCCACCAGAGTACTTGAACTTGATCAGAGGCCAAGATAGTGCATCCTAGATGTTAAAACACATAGCCCAAGAGGGATGTGGGCCCAAGTGGCATTAAAATATTAGTTTAGTACTTTTTCAATAAAGTAAAGTGTCCTGGTCAAAGTTAGAACGGGGAAAAGTGATCTGGAACCATGAGGTGGCATAAAAGGAACCGACATGGCATGATTCTAGGAAAAGAAGAAAAGTTAAGGACACATGTCATGAGTTTAAAAAAAAGAGAAAAAGTAAAAGGGACACGTGGCACAATCTCGGCCGTTCATTCTAGGAAAAGACTATAGAATTCTCTAAAAAGGTTGAGTTAGCTGGTGAGGTGTCCCAAGTGCCCCACTTTTGTGCCACCTTGCATGTGAGGTGTCCTATGGATGATGTCATGGTGGTGAGTCATTGAGGAGGGTGATGTCATCATAATGATGCAGGCAAAACTTCTTGAGGAAGCTAAGCGACCTGAGCCATTCATCGTGATTCAATCTGAGCCATCCATTCTACCTCCTCTCAACTATAAATAGCCTACCCCTCCTTACATTCCATTCACAGCCAAGCATGGCAAAAGAAGAGAAAGAAGAGAGAAAGAGAGAAAGAGAGAAAGAGAGAAAGAAAGAAAGAAAGGAGGAGTTCTAGTGGAGCTAGGAGCAGTCCAAGGAGCTTAGGGACTTGGTAGAGCTTAGGAATAAAGTAAGTAAGTTATTCTAATCCCCGCTCTAATAAATTAGAGGATTGTTCTTAATAGTTATAATAGAGAAATATCTCTATTAATAAGGTTAGTTGTAGATAGAAAGAAAGTTAAGGGAATGTCAGATTAAGGATATTACCCCAAGTTGAGTATGAGTTAAGTAGAGCTATACTAGATAATAATAAAGATATTATTATGCTATGTATAGGCTTTGACTTATGAAAAGAAGGGGCCTTAGAAGTTAGAATGAAAGCCTACACTCCAGGTAGTGAATTTATCCTAAACTTGTATGTATTGAATGTTATACTTGATTGTGCTATGGCTTTATTGAATTGTGTTACATATGTGCTTATGTATGAATCTCTATTTCTATGATTACTTTGTCCAATTGTATTTCATATGTAACATGGAAGCAGGCACATTAGACAATGTTAACACTTTCACAAGCAAACACCAGTATTTATATTAATGCATGCATTATTTAGTACTATTTGCTATTGAGATTTCCCCAAAAATCTCATCCCATTCCATGTAATCCTAATCCCATAGGTATGTTAAAAGAGGATCGAAGAATCATGAAGAGAAGCTAGGGATTGTATAGTACAGATGGGACCAAAATTCTGGAATTAGGGAAAATGTAGGATGAACAGTAAACTTCAGAAGTTGACTGACATTGACTTGGTCAAGATATGGTTAATGAGTTATTTTTCCCTTAAAGATAATTAAGTTAGATTTATGTAGCAATTTGAACCACTTTATTTTGATTTTTCTAGAATTAGTTATGATTTTTTGAAGTCAGCTCACTCCTATAAAATTTACACAATGAATAGTACTCGCTAAGAGAAAAATTGTAGATTGAGTAATTTGACTTCAATAGCCTTAGAAGTGGTTCCAGATGCTACCATTTGGTCCCTGAGATGTAAGAAAATGAGGATGTTACAATGTCATCAAAACTTGGTGGGCAAGACAAAGTGCAAGGTGGATTATGGACCATTGGATTAAATAGTAACCAAAGCAATCATAGCCATGGATTTGCCTTGCTTTAAGTCTATAAATACTCTCCATTTTCCTTCACATTTGCGTCAAGTTAGAGAATGAATAGGGAGGTGCTTCCCAAGTGAGAACCAAGCAAAGACAAGAGGAAATCCAAGCTACCCAAGTCAAGTTTAGCAACTAAGGTAAGTAATCTATCCTACCTTAGTTTCCTTCAATTCAAGAGCTTGATCTTGGGATTTTAATGGAAGAAAAGTGAGATATTCCCTATGTGGTGATGCTGTCCATAAAAGATTGGAGAAAGAAGATATTGAAGTTAAAGACATGCAATTAAGACTTAGACAAGCTTAGATTGTTGGTTATTGCTTGAATTAATTGTGTAGTTTCCATTTTCTCACTTTGTGAGATGTTTAGGTCTGTGCTGGAACAATACTAAAAAATTTGATTTTGATGATTTTGATGCTTTCAATGAGTCCATAAGGAGAAATTGTATAGGGTTGAGCCAAGATACAAGAGTTGAAAGCATTAAAATCAAAAGTGAGATTTTTGAAAAAGAACCCTTGTTGCCACGGTTTTGTTCTAACCAGTGCACCAAGGAGGAGTTGGAATTTATTAATTCTGAATTCATATTTGGATTCCTTGTGCAAAATTGTGTGGGATATGGTCAAGGCACAATTTAATTCGAAAGGTAAAGTAATTAACCAAAATTAAAGAAAAATAAAGACTTATTGGTTTTAGGAAGTTTAGAACTTGATAGTAATAGATTGTAATGAGTATGTTGTTATGTTAGGATTTGGTTGGTGTTCTCAAAGAGGGTAGTCACACCTCAAGGAGAAGTAGGAAGCAAGAGGTAAAGGAAAAGGATATGGAAAAGCAAGGAGTAAGAGGTAGTAAACTTACCTAACTTGTATGCTTTGCTTGTTTGGATGTTTTATGTGTTGGATGTTTACTTTGATGATGTGAAGAATGTATGATTGAATGATGCTCTGTTTCTTTTTATACTATGGCCATATGTTATAATTTAAGGAACATGGAAGCATGTAAAGATATCATTATGCAAGCATGATCATTAATCACACACATATTAATATTAAGCATTGAGTTGCATACACTTTTTGGTTTCTGTTTGTTACTGAGATTTTCCCAAAATCTCACCCCTTCCATTATACAAACATTACAACAGGGCCATCTTATGGAAGAAAGGAAGGAGAATGAAGAAGTTATGATGCATAGATACTTTGTTGTATGAGACTTTTTATGAAAATATGTAATGTGTGTATTAAGTACTTATTTCAGTTATGGTTGCATTTTGTTGAGACTTAGGAAAATAGTTAACCTTTGAATAAATGTATGATAGTTTATGGCATGATAATAGACATGTTGAACTTCATTTTGGTACTAAGAAAGCATCATTCTGATATTTTTACAAAGAGAACAATTTTTTCAAAGTTAGGGAACCAAATCTGGAAACTGTGAAACTGACTAAATAAACAGTAATTTTCCACGCCAATACTGTATTAATTGGTCTAGAGTTTGTTCATATTCATATTTTTCCTTTAAAAAGGATTATGTTACCTTCATATATCAACTTGAACCACTTAATTTTGATTTTTCTAGAATTAGTTATGAACTTTGGAAGTTGAATCACTTGTTTGGAGTTTTGCCAAATGAACAATAACTCGTTAGAGTGAAATTTTAGATTGTGTAATTTGATTTCATTGATCATATAAGTGGTTCTAAATGCTACCAAATGGTCCCTACGACTTACGAAATTAAGGTGTTACATTTTTGGTATTTGAGCAAAGTTTCTGGCATCAAATAGGATAATTCCCAGAACCTAAACTTAAGTAGTTAACATTATGTTACGGTTAGGATACTTAGTTAATATCACTTAAGTCTGGATCTTACATTAACCAAGAAGATACCCTCCCTAGATGATTGGTTCTTTGCTTAAAAATAGGATTCATATAAGGAACCTTAGAAAGAGAATTGTTAGAGAAAGATATGTACAAGTCATGAAGGGAGAAGACCTTTGGTCGTAACAAAAGAATACAAGAGCTGTCTTGTTGTGATGAGAAGATTGAGATGGTTGCGATAGAAGTTCATAGAGAATGTGAGTCACAACTATTCAATACTTAGGTCATGACTGGGATACATAGAGGATGTTAGACACAGTAAGACTAGTATGATGGACAAATCAATCGTAGATTGGTCTTAGTCAGCCAATACTCTAAGGTCTCATGTTTCTTAACACGATGTGGTTGGACTAAGTGGAACATCGACAAAGAGCAGTTCTTACTATTGATGTAGACAGAAGCTGATCAGTCTAAGGTCAAAGAAGTTGACCCATTCAAGATCAAGAAAGCTAAGATACAAGAGTTAGTTCAAGATAACACTAGGGGAACAAAATAGAATCATTATATGAACCTAAAATCCCTAGAAATTGATATTAGACATTATGGTAACGATGAGAACAAAGGCATCAACCTCTCAAAAGTTTATCAGCTAGAGGTTTAGTGTGAGGTGTAGGCAAGCTAGACATGCGAGGCACTAGGACATAAAATACTAGATGAAGAAGGTGTTCAGAGGTAGATCCTCTATAAGGTAATCAAGAGTTGATCTACATTGTGACAAACTTCGTTTAGTTTTTCCTAAACAGAAGGTTCAAAAGTATGAGACTGAGATAGGAAGCTAATATTCCCAAAATAAATAAACCCTATCATGGAAGGATCAATAGACTAGTGTGGGGCACTCTAGATAGCAGGAGTAATAGTAGCATATGATAAATGGAATCCTAGCTACTCAAGTTTAAGAAAGAGATGTTATTATTATGACAATTGTAGTAGCAGATGTTGATTTATGACAATTAGAGAGAGAAGTCGTCAAGGAGTTATAGTCCAGGTAGGAACAAACCAGGACTAGGAGATGGCCAGAATCTCCTGAAGAAGAAGATAATATACAACTATAGAAAAGTACCGAAGTTACTCCATAAAGACATAAATGATATGCTCACCTGGGAAGTTTTTCTTGAGTAGTTTATGAGAAGCATTCTTCTCCCCCAGATATAGATGAGCGTGAGGCTAAGTTAAAATGTTAAATCAGGGTAAGAGTAATCCTCTGATGGATATTTAGCCGAGTTCATCCTCATAAATAATGAGAGTTAAATGACTGAGAAGTTAACTCACATATTGAATTTTGTGCTACAAGAAAGAAAATTTCCCAGGAAGTTGTAGAGGTTCAATGAAGCGATAGAGGTAAGCAAGATTACAAAGAGAAACTTGTGATGCCCAGAAAAGATAAAGGCAAACTCTGAATGATGAATCCTTTTGGTGTTTCCGATAGGGATGTTTTAGAGGGCCTTTAGTTTTCAGAAAAGGTAATAAGAAGTAGTTAAGAAGTAGAAGAATAGTAAGCTAGGAGATGCAAACATGTAGTCATAGTCTAAAATATATGAGAATTGTGGTAGAGACAACGGGAATAGGCTTTGATTGACAAGTCGAGGAAGTTGTGACAAATGTGGCAAGCTGGTACAATTTGCCAGGGCATATTTGTAAAAAACGATATATGAGAGATTTCAGATGTAAAAGAAAGTTTTGCACCGATCAAAGAGAAGGCAAGAAAGTCACCAGAGGTAATCCAAAGAAAGGATTAAGGGATAACAATGCTAAGTATATGTGATCGATGATTTAGGCGCTGTCATTTGTTAGTAGTAATGACTATAAAATCAATTACTCCTATTGGTTTAAGGTTATAACACCTTATGCATATTTAAATGGTAATGTCTGGCATGTACATAATAGAGGTACTCCAGACCTGTTATGTTTGTTCCACATGATTAGAGAAATAGATAAGTTAGTTAGTGTTAGTTAATCCTCAAGGATTAAGATTAAGAGTATAATGGAAGTTAAGATCAGGATTAGAGTTAGATTAAAGTTAGGAATAGAGATAAGATAATGATGAGAGTCAGTTAGATGATAAAGTTAGTGTAGGATAGTAATTAAAAAGGACCAAGAATAACAGACAGTCTCAGCAAGTAGGAAAGTCATTCACAGTATGATTGAGGGTTACTCAGGTATTTCTACAAACTTATGAATGCAATACTCTGGACCATTTCTTATGGTAGGGTTACAACAAGTACCAAGAAAGTGTTAGTGTTATAACTCTATTGAAAGAAATAGTATATAGAAAGAGCAATAGATAATAGTAAAGAAATTTCTTCCAGATCACTCTCATATAAGAGTTAGATCTAAACAAAATGGCTCTTAGATATAGCTAGATTTAGATAAATAAATATCACTCTTCATAAAAGAGTTAGATCTTATACAAATTGGTCATAGATAGAGCATAGATTCAGATGAGATAAGATGAGAAAGTTATTATACGGATCCGTAATAATAGAAGGCAAAGGCCTATGGCAAATTGCACATAGCGATTTGTATATGGCAATAGTTCATGGTAAGCCACAAGAAAGAAAGAAAGTTTAGAATAACTCCTATGTAAAAGAGAGATTAAGTGAAGTCTTAGTAAGTAAGATGGGCTAGAGAACATGGTAATGGAGAATTAGCTGTTGAGTTATCAACAATAAGGCATTAATTAACCCTGAAACTTAGTTCATGGTTGGAGTCTTCTAGAAGAGATGCAGTTGATCTTAACATGATTCACAAGCGAGTGATATCCCATAATCTAATAGTTCTTAAAAAGACTTAGGACGACAACGGGTGATTCTGAGTCATGAATAACTTACCCTAAGAATAGGATAATGTGAATCATGAAGAAAAGGAATAGGACAACTTGATATCTTTCTGATAAGACAATCACCAAGGACAAAGTGTTGACTAACTCATACAGAGAAAGTATCCATGGTGTTTCGAGCTAGCCTCTAGACTAAACTTAGTTCTCTTAAATGAAGACGGAGTCCAAAGTTTAAATATTAGTACTGGAATTTAAAAGATTGTAGGAGTATGCTTGAGGAACAGAAGAGAGAACCCTATATGTCTTAAGAATAAACAAGTATGAGCAGATAGATCCTCTAGATGAGGATGAAGATATCAGAAGGCCAGAGAGCCCTAGAGAAAGATGGTAAAAGTAGAGTAAAGATAGAACACACTTCTATAAGAAAGGATATGTTAGGGCTTAAAGCCATATGAAGTATAACTTAAGCCCTAACCTAATAGCACACTTAACTAAAAGGTGCTTAGGCTAGAATAGCCTAGAGATGGGTGACTCACTGAGAAGCAGTGTGGAGTCCCAGAGTTAGAAAGATACTCTAGAATAATGAGAAAGAACATTACTAGCTAGCATAATAAAAAAGAAAGAATATCATAAGCACAGAAGAACATAAACAGAAAATAGTACAAGTGCTTAGTAGAGAAAATAAGGGACTTCAATATCCCTTGTACTAGTTCCACATAACGAAACTGTAAAGAAAGAAAGAACTAGTTAGATGACGAGTATTTCCTTATACCAGTTTTAAGAAAAGGAACTGTGGAAAGGAAAGAGACAGATATATGACAAAAAAGTGTTAGAAAAGGTAAGAGATTAGAACTCTTATGAATTAAAGAAAATCTAAAAAAAAATCAAGTTTTAGTTTTAGTTTAGAAGGAGGTTAGAAAGGCTTAGGAGCAAGATCCTCCCTAGATGCTGGCAAAGCTATATGCCAAAAAATATTCTAGAATGCATAAAGAAAAGGGTGATAAAAGAATCACAACGCGTAAAGAGAAATACACAATACAGAAGAAAAGATGCGTAATATGAGATATATAATGAGGAGTATAGTGTATGATAGATAGCCCGATTCTTAGTTATAAAGTAGAAATGGATATATATATATAGGAGACATATCCGAGATTACTTGACTAAGGTACGAATTAAATTTTGAGGATGAAATTTATTTTAAAGGGGAAGAAATGTAACATCCCAAATTATTCCTATCTGTATAAGATTGATAGAGGAAAAGCGTTATGAAGGGATTGGGATGGTAATCAGAAGAAAAGATAATGAATAAGATATGTTTTAAGCCAAAGAAAGAGATAAGGGCCTAAATTGAAATTTAAAGAAAGTCTAGGGACTAAATTACAATTAAAGAAAATTCAAAGACTTAAATGTAAATTAGAAAGGTTCGAAGGCCAAAAATGAAAGTAGGAACAAGCTATAGGCCATTAAGTGTAATTATAAAAAGTTGAGGGACTAAAGTGTAAATTTTAAGAGTATAAAGGCAAAATGGTAATTATAGAAAGTTGAGCCATAAAAACCTCAGAACTGCTTGAAAGCATTTCAGTCCCAAACTTTATCAATAGATAGAGAAAATTGTATTAGTTAATCTAGCCTAATACAGAAATTTTATTAGAGTTCTAGATAACTGATATTTATCTGATAGTCTAAAAGTTATCTAAATTTTTTATCAGACCTTCTAGACCTCAGATATAAATAAGAAGTTATAGGAAGGTGCGTCCTATGAAGCCAGAGGATAGGGAATTGACATAACCCCGAAAGGAGTTCTGTAGGAAAAGTTATTCACATTCTAGTCAATTTTGATGGGAGTTTATGGAACCCGATATCCGATTATGAAACTTAAGTAGTAAGCAAGCTAGGACTGAATAAGCCCAAATGACATCACAAGAGGCCCATAATGATGCCAACTGAGGCCCAGACCCATTATATCAGTTCAACAGTTAAAGGGGCCAGTGTCCAAAAATATTCAGAAAATGTGCAAAATGACGAAATGCCCATGTATTATAAAAATAATTAAGAAATAGGTGAATGACATTTTAGTCATTTTACCCAAGACAAAAGGTCAAAGAGAGCTACAAGAATAGTTGTCTGGGTCAAGAAATATTCTGTTAAAATATGAAAAGACAATAATGCCCATAGAATCATTAAAGTAAATAAAGAGGAACAAAGGGCATTTTGGTAAATTGTCAAGGGAAGTTTCTTAGGAATTGACCCATCCGAGTACTAGAGCTTGATCAGAGACCCAATATGACATTCCAAGAAGTACAAAAACGTAGCCCAAGGATTATGTGGGTCTAACTGGAGTTAAAATAATGTTTTAGTGATTTTTAGTAAAATATAATTACCCGGTTGATGTTATAACTGGGGAATTGAAAAGATAAAGCTTTAGATTTTCCTGGAAGCCATGAGTTGGCATTAAATGTGTCCTCATGGGACCCACTAAGATGCCACATGGCACTAATCTAAGGAAAGAAGAAAACTCAAGAAAAAGCTAAGGACACATGGCACAATCTCAGCCGTTTATTACAAGATAAGATTATGGAATTCTTTGGAAGCCCTGAGTCAGCAGCTGAAGTGTCCCAAGGGCCCCACCATAGTGCCACCTAGCATGAAAGGTGTCTTGGTGATGTAATCCATGATGTCATCAAAACTTGGTGGGCAAGACAAAGCGCAAGGTAGATTATGGACCATTGGATTAAATAGTAACCAAAGCAATCATAGCCATGCATTTGCCTTACTTTAAGTCTATAAATACTCTCCATTTTCCTTCACATTTGCGTCAAGTTAGAGAAGGAATAGGGAGGTGCTTCCCAAGTGAGAACCAAGCAAAGACAAGAGGAAATTCAAGCTACCCAAGTCAAGTTAGCTAGGAACTAAGGTAAGTAATCTATCCTACCTTAGTTTCCTTCAATTCAAGAGCTTGATCTTGGGATTTTAATGGAAGAAAAGTGAGATATTCCCTATGTGGTGATGCTGTCCATAACTGTACAATGTTGGAGAAAGAAGAAATTGAAGTTAGAGACATGAAATTAAGACTTAGACAAGCTTAGATTATTGGTTATTGCTTGAATTAATTGTGTAGTTTCCATTTTCCCACTTTGAGACTTTTAGGTCTGTGCTGGAACAATACCAAAAAAGTTAATTTTGATGCTTCCAATGAGTCCATAGTGAGTATGTTGTTATGTTAGGATTTGGTTGGTGTTCTGAAAGAGGGTAGTCATACCTCAAGGAGAAGTAGGAAGCAAGAGGTAAAGGAAAAGGATATGGAAAAGAAAGGAGTAAGAGGTAGTAAACTTACCTAACTTGTATGCTTTGCTTGCTTGGATGTTTTATGTGTTGGATGTTTACTTTGATAATGTAAAGCATGTATGGTTGAATGTTGCTCTGTTTCTTTTTATACTATGGCCATATGTTATAATTTAAGGAACATGGAAGCATGTAAAGATATCATTATGCAAGCATGATCATTAATCACACACGTATTAATATTAAGCATTGAGTTGCATACACTTTTTGGTTTCTGTTTGCTACTGAGATTTTCCCAAAATCTCACCCCTTCCATTATACAAACATTACAACAGGGCCATCTTATGGAAGAAAGGAAGGAGAATGAAGAAGTTATGATGCATAGATACTTTGTTGTATGAGACTTTTTATGAAAATATGTAATGTGTGTATTAAGTACTTATTTCAGTTATGGTTGCATTTTGTTGAGACTTAGGAAAATAGTGAACCTTTGAATAAATGTATGATACTTTATGGTATGATAATAGACATGTTGAACTTCGTTTTGGTACTAAGAAAGCATCATTCTGATATTTTTACAAAGAGAACAATTTTTTCAAAGTTAGGGAACCAAATCTGGAAACTATGAAACTGACTAAATAAATAGTAATTTTCCATGCCAATACTGTATTAATTGGTCTAGAGTTTGTTCATATTCATATTTTTCCTTTAAAAATCTTATGTTACCTTCATATATCAACTTGAACCACTTCATTTTGATTTTTCTAGAATTAGTTATGAATTTTTGAAGTTGAATCACTTGTTTGGAGTTTTGCCAAATGAACAATAACTCGTTAGAGTGAAATTCCAGATTGTGTAATTTGACTTCATTGATCATATAAGTGGTTCTAAATGCTACCAAATGGTCATTAAGACGTAATAAATTAAGGTGTTACACTTACTATCTTCAAGATCCTGTTCATCAATTAAGGAATCTGTGATAGCTATTATGTCAGACCATCTTACCTTAATTAGGCTATATTCATTCATTTATATTAGGTTGCCACTTTACCCTACTGTTGTGTACATGGTACAAACTCAACCCTTAACTGCCTTATCTAACTCTCAAGCATTACTATTTCTGAGATAGGGGAGTCTCTTAATCTGTGGCAACCTTTCCCTTAACCACTATTGTCATACTTAGTTTCATTCTATCATAACATCTCAAGTTACTTGTAAGACTTCTGTGTCCCTAGCATGAAGGACTTATTATGTGTCCTTAGCCTCAATGTAATTCATAACTAAGTCAGCTACTTCCTTTCAACTAATTGAGGAAAAGACTGGCTCATATCTCTATACCAGTCATACTTTTAAGTTTTCCTTATCCTCAAGGATCACTATCATGCAGGAAGCTATCTATTAATCTCAACTCTCCTTTAGACTTAACTAGTTGAGGTTTAAAATTTAGTTCAATTAATTGAGAAATTACTTTTAGCTCTTATTAAACAGCAATATTCAATTTGCCTAGAGCATTCATGTCCAATCTGTAATCTTAGTTGGACTATGAACAAGTTACCAATCACTAACCTTAATCTCAATTGAGCCTTAGTAATCCACTGCATACTCTCTTTCTTGATCAGAGCAAGTTTATCTTGCACTAGAATCTATGTCCTATGCTAAAACTTTGTAATGTACCAATACTAGAACCTTTTTCCCTGATACCAAAATAAATCATCATACTTTTAACCCCTCAGAGTACATATTCAGAAACGTATTTAACTAGCGGAAGTATTACTTTATCTCAAAAAATTAAAATTTTTAAATTTGACTCTCAGGTACTGTTCATTTGGTAAATTCCAGATTGACTGTCTAACTTTAAAAATTTATAACTAATTATAAAAAATTGTATGGAGATAGTTCAAAGCTCTTTCATTACTCTTTAAGGGAAAAATATGAATATGGACATTTATTTTGCCAATCAATAAAGTTAAACCGTTACTTTCTATTGTTTATATGGTAAATCCTAGAAGTTCTAGATTTTGTCCCTTAACTTTGAAAATTTATTTCTCTTAATATACACATACAAATGAGGCATGTTACCTATTAATTTAAAGCTCTTTTTGTGTAATATATTCTCATAAAATTTCGTGAATAAATTCATTCATTTGCTAGTGAAACTAGAGTCAAAGTAAGATTGCTCCAGGCCTACGTTTTTGCCATTTCATCTTCTTTCTTATATTTCCATAAATTAATCCAACATTCCTAAACCATCAAATAGGCTTCCGATATCTTCATATACATCATGCACATATGTCATAATTATTTCATATATTTTTATCACATAAATAGGCACTTTACATAACTAGGAAAGATCATACATCATAAGCTATAGTATCAAATTGTTCACTTTCTTCTATTCTTTAGCTATTCTCCATGCATACATTTTCTATCATGCTTGACCTAAATTTGTTGGTTATGAGATTGTGAGATTCTAGGGAATCTTAATAGAAAACATTATCACTTATGTATGCAAGATGAATGCTAATGCATGATATGTAATTTCATTAAACTTTCTTTAATTAGCGACATGCCATCATGCTTTATGCTTTGTATAAAAATTCATGCCCATGGAAAACATGTTGTTCCTAACATATTCAACATCATTTACCATGTTACAACATTATTCAATCATCATATACATGTCAACACATAAGCATCTGAAATCAAGCACATAAAGAGGTAAGTCTATTACCTTAAAATTTTATCCTTTTCTCTTTGCTTCCTTTTTCTCCAAGTAAACATTACTTGCTTTCTTATCCTATTTAACTCATTTTATTTGACATATGATGGCCCTAAAAACAATTACATTGTGTATACAACTCATTAGAGTCGTTACATAAGCATTGTACATCAAGTTCCTTAAACCCCTGACCCTTAACTTAATTCTTGGAGTTAGTGGTTTAGCTTTGTAATAATTATTTCCTTAGATCAATCCAACATAATTTTGTCAAAGGAATCTAAATATGAGGTTATAATTTCAAAATTCCAACTCCTTTCTTATCTTCTATACAGAACCGAACATACCTTCCTTATTTTCCAAAAATTCTCATTTTGACTTCAATGCTTCCAATACTTGTTTCTCTACTTTCTTCCACACAATTTTTTACTTTTTTTGGTACAAGAAAGTTTAGGTGGGTTTAGTACCGGTACCCTACCAAGGCTAGGGCACAGTTGTAGGGCTCAAAGAGCGCTTATAGGGGACTTACTAGATCACCTACCAAAGGAGCCTTCATGATGGTAATGGGAAACGAACTCACGTCGTTATGGGATACGAGCCCCTTCCTTACTGGCCACAATTTTTCATTTTAAATCTATTGGAAGCATTAAAATCATGTAATTCCCATATAGGAACTGCCATATCCTGATTTTTAGACATAGAAGCCCAATTTGTTGCTTGAAAAAGGTAGGCTACCAGGCCTTGTTGAGTAGAAGTTCCAGAAGTATACATATGATATTCAGGGACTAAACAACAAGTAAGTGAAAGATCAGGGACTAAATTATAAATAGTGAATGTCCCTTGGGGCACAATGGTCATTTTGAAGAAAGAGAGGGACTTAATAGAAAAGATGGAAAGTTTCTAGGGGCAAAATTGTAATTATAGAAAGTTGAGCCAGAAAAGACTTAGAACTGCCCGGAAGCATTTTAGTCCCAAAATTTATCAGTAGATAGAGAAAATTATCATGGTTAATCTAGCATGATATATAAATTTTATTAGAGTTCCAGATAGCTAATATTTATCTGATAGTCTGAAAGTTATCTGAAATTTTTATTAGATCATATGAACCTCAGATATAAGTGAAAATTTATAGGAAGGTGTGCCCTATGATACAGATATCATGGGTCTGACAGAACCTTGAAAGGAGTTATATAGAGAAAGTTATTCACGTTTTAGTGAATTTTGACAGGAGGTTGTGAACGCCCGTAATCTAATTATGAAACTTATCAGTAAGTAAATTATAGCTGAATAAGCTCAGATGATGTCACAGAGAGGCTCATAATGATGCCAAGTGAGGCCCAAACCTATGCTAGTGTCTAGAAAAAGTGTAAAATGATGAAAATACCCATATTGTAAAATAATTAAGTAATGGGTGAAGGGTATTTTGGTCATTTGATTAAGGTTAGACAGTCAAGGAAGGTTATCTGGATAGTTGACCAAGGTCAAAAATTACTCTGGCAAAGTATGAAAAGACAATAATGCCCCTAGAATTATTAAAGAAGAACTAAGGGCATTTTGGTAATTTGCTAAGGGATATTTCTTGGAATCAAGCCACCAGAGTGCTTGAACTTGATTAGAGGCCAAGATAAGCATTCAAAGGGTCCAAAAACGTGGCCCAATGATTATGTTAGGTTTAAGTGGCATTAAAGTAATATTTTAATACTTTTTCATAAAGTAAAGTTACCTGGTTAAAGATATAATTGGGGAAAGTGATCAGATAGAGCTTTAGACTCATCCAGAACCATGATATGGCATGAAAGGTGTCCTCATGGGACCCACAAGGTGCCACATGGCATGAGTCTAGGGAAAGAAGAAAAAGCTAAGGACACGTGGCACGATCTCAGCCATTCATTTTGGGATAGGACTCGGGAATTATTAGGAAACGGTGAGTTAGCTGGTGAGGTGTCCCAAGGGCCCCACCATTATGCCACCTAAGCATGTGAGGTGTCCATGGATGATGTCATTTTTGATGAGTCATTAAGGATGATAATGTCATCATGATGATACAGGCGAGGCTTCTTGAGAAAGCAAAGCGATCTGAGCCATCCATTCCACCTCCCTCCACCTATAAATACCCACCCCTTTCCATTCCATACCACGGTCAGCAAGAGAAAAAGAAGAGAGAAAAAGAGAAAGAGAGAAAGAAAGAAAGGAAGAGAAAGAAAGGAAGGAAAAAGGAGGAGTTCTGGCAGAGCTAGGAGCAATCCAAGGAGCTTAGGGACTTGGCAAGTTTAGGAATAAGGTAAGTAATTTATTATAGTCCCTGCTCTAATAAATTAGAGAATTATTCTTATGAATTTAATAGTTAGAGTAGAGAAATATCTCTCTTGATAAGGTTAGTTGTGGATAGAAAGAAAGATAAGGGATTATCAGATTAAGGGTATTACCTTAAGTTAAGCATGAGATAAGTAGAGCTATACTGGATAGGATAATAATGAAGATATTATTATGCTATGTATAGGCTTTAACCTATAAAAAGAATGAACCTTAGAGGAAAGCTACACATCAGGTAGTAAACTTACCTACTTGTATGCTTATATTGCTTGGATATTTTATGTGATATTTACTTACTTTGATGATGTGAAGCATGTATGATTAAGTAATGCTCTGTTTTTTTATGCTATGGCCATATGTTATAATTAAGGGACATGGAAACATGTAAGTTATCATTATGCAAGCATGATCATTAAATCCACTCATAGTAACATCAAGCATATAGTTGCATACCTTGTATGGTTTCCGTTTGCTACTGAGATTTCCCCAGAAATCTCACCCCTTCCATATCAATCCAATTACATAAGGTATTCTCAAGATGGAGGAGATAAAGATGCATGAAGAGAATTTAATAATTATTTAGCATGATTGATATGTGATTGATGTATGTATAAATTAGTTGCTGGAAATTGTCATTGTGAACAGTAACTCGTGGGGAGACGGTGACAATTGATCTATAATTAAAAATAATAAATGTATGATATTTTACCAGTAAATAGTAGACATACCAAGCTTCTATTTTATATATAAAACATCTTATTTGGATGTCTACTCGTAGAGATATAATTTTCCAAAGTTGGGACCAAAATGCAGGAATCAGGGGAAGGACGCCAGATGAACAGTAAACTTTGACTGATATTGATTGGGTCAAGGTGTGGTCAACAAGTTATTTTTTCCTAAAATACCATTAAGTTAGATTTGTGTAGCAATTTTAACCACTTTATTTCAATTTTTCTAGATTTAATTATGATTTTTCGAAATCAGGTCACTTATATGGAATTTACACAGTGAACAGTACTCGGTAGAGTAAAATTCTAGATTGTATAATTTGACTTCAATGACCTTAAAAGTGGTTCTAGATGCTAACATTTGGTCCCTAAGACATAATAAAATTAGGATGTTTCAGGAACAGTGATACGTACAGTAGCAACCAAGAATATAAAACTATAATTGCATGCATACTTAAATTTCCAAGCCAATACTACTTGATTCTATCTTATTTAAGCTTATCTAAATTATCTATAACATAAAATTCATATTCCTATTACCTATGAATAGTACATCCAATAGCACTCATGAGGGAATTATGTACATCAAGACCACTTAAAACTAAGAGTAAAATTACTAGAATAAAGTTCAAGCGCTAGGGAATTAATTACCTTGCTTTTCTTCTAAGTTTGATTACTTCTTTTTGGCTCAAGTGGAAATTTTGGTAGAGGTCCCATAAGGTTCATGAGGCTGCCTAAATGTGAAGGGAAATGGGTGGTATTTATAGATAAAATTGGGTGAAAATGAAAGGACAATATTACTTTGGTTACTATTTAATCTAATAGTCTATATTCAATCTTGAATTTGTCTTGCCTATAAACCAACTTTATGAAACCATCCATGACATGATTTAGGATCTTGTTTGGTGAAATTTAGGGTAAAAATATTATTGGAAAATTTTTAGTCCAATCTGGTACCTACCCATGTCAAATTTCACAAAAACCAATCTGTTTAATAATTCTATTTTTTTTTTGAGATTTTATAATATGTTTTCTGACCCTAAATCAAGTATCTAGATTTTTTTACCATTGACATTGTTCGAATGGGTATTTATCTACTTACCATTCTTTGAAAAAATGACTGAAATGCCCTTGGTTTACCATTTTTCACTATATTAACTCTAAGAGCATAATTGTTATTTCACACCTTTTTTAACTTTATCAGGGCATATTATGACTCTGATCAATAATTATTGTCTCTTACTTGATGTTTTGACCATGCCCAAATGACCAAATTACCCTCCATTCATCTCTTGTTCAATATTACAATATATGGGCATTTTCGTAATTTCTCACTTTTTAGGGTTTTTTGGACACTAGCTCACATAGTTGTTAGGGCATATTGTTAGGCCTATGAGATGCCAACTCAGGCCTTTAAATGGGTCCAATGCCTTTATGGTACAATTCCCAAGAAAATCTGGCCAAAAGTATTTATCGGATATATTATTTCACTGTAAATTCTATTATAAATTTTACGGAACTCTTTCTAAATTCTGTTAGTTTCATAAATTCTTATATTAATTATGAGAATTTCCTACAAAATTTTATCTAATTAGGAAGTGCAAAAGGTCTTGTAATAATCTCCATATTTTAAAAATTAGTATCAATTATCTGGGACCTCAAATCAAAATCCTAAAAAAATATGCCTAGCCCGATTAACATTCTCTATTTATTGGTAAAATTTAGGACTGTAGCGTTTTGGACTAATTTTGGGCATTTTTAGCTCAACTTTCTCATAATTATGTTTTTGCCCAGTGAAGTTGACAAATTACACTTTAGTCACTGGATTTATCAAATTCCATTTTGGTCCCTTAAAATTTTGAAATGTTATTTTAGTCCCTTTCAACTAAATTTGAAATTCCAATTTAATTTCTGAATTCACAAAACTCCAATTAAGTCCCTTGAATATTTTATATTAAACTTTCATCAAAATAATGTTTATGTCCCTAAGTATTATAAATTTATACTTTTCATATCTTTCTTCAATTTAAAACTCATCTAACCATTATCATTTCTTCTACTAATCATCATAGCCCTTTCCTTACCTCTTTCTTCTATCAGTCTTCTACAGATAGAAAAAATTAGTTAATTATAGATAAAGAAAAATCAGGATGTGACACTCCCCAAAAAGTGTAAGGTCATCAGCCAAGAACAATTGTGAGATAGGTGGTCCTTCGTTCACCAATTTCATTGGTTTCCAATTACTTGCTCAATTTCATCTTGAATTAAATGACTCAGTTTATCCATGTAAAGGGTGAAAATTTAAGGATAAATTGGGTTTCCTTGTCTCACTTTAGCTTTAGCTCCTTAGAGTAAGTGTCTGGAAGCGAAATAGAGTAATTGAAATGTTAACTAAACCCAACTAATTTTTCCCCCCTTTTGAGTTATCGAGTCACTGTTCAATCAGGATTTCTAGGTTAGTGGTTCAACTTTGAAAAATCATAATTAAATGTAGAAAAATCATGAGGAGGTGTTTCAAATTTCTAGTTAAATCTACTTCATTTATCCATTATTCATTTGGTAAAAGTTGCACTTTCTAGTTTTTCTACCTCAAATTTGGAAATTAATATCTCATACTGTACACATCTAATTGAGGAATATTACATATGATTTTAAATCTTGGGATGTACAATTTATGCCTACCAAATTTTATGGACATATTCATCCATTTGTTAGGTTAAATTGGAGCCAGAACAAAACTACTCCAGGACCTAAGTTTTATCCTTAATAATTACTTTACTTTTATTTAACTTATCATTCTAGTATACTTGACTTACTCTCATCTATTCTTGTGTATAATTTGACATGCCATAAATACTATAATTAATTTTATAACATTATTTCAAAATGAAAGTATACTTTGCATGTCAGTTACATAAATGGAGAACTATTAAATGACATACTAATAAACTACAACTATTAGTTCTCCAAGCTTTCTCCTTCATTCACTTTAGCTCATCTTCATGCATGTTATCCCTATATTTCTAGGCCTATTTTGGTTGGATAAGGAGGGTTGAGACTCTGGGGAGAATCGTAGTAGCAAATATTACCACTAATGCTTGATAGATAAATACTTGGTGCATGACATGTATACTTACTTAATTCATACTCAACTAATGACATGTTCTTATGCTCAATGTTTCATGCATTATATATATGGCCATTGCATTCATAGAAATAGAGCTTAAACTAATCATACATGATTAACATAATCAAGCAAAACAATCAACACATCAAGACATACAAGCATAAGTATCAAGCACACAAGTTAGGTAAGTTCACTATCTTTATCCTTAAGCTTTCCTTCTTCTTTTCTTTACTTTCCATACTTGGAGCTTCAATGTACAAGCTTATAATTTACCCTTATTGATACCATATGGCCCTAACAACAAAACGTACATCATTTATTTCATTTATTAGAGCTATTGATCATGCTAGAACTCTTAACTTCTCAAATTTGCTTTTCTTTAACTTTAAATTTCACTTTCTATTCCTTGAGTTCTAAAATTACTCTCTTGGGAATTTCCTACTCAATTTTTCTTGAGGAATTCATATTTGAGCTTAGATTTAACAAAATCAAGTTCCTACCCCATGAATTCCTTTTGGTCGAGACATATAGGGTATTTTACCCTAAAATTGCATTTTGATTTTGAATGTTTCCAAAGTTGCTTTCTCGTTCCTATACAATTTCTTATTTTAAACTCATTGAAAGTATCAAAATCATTAAATTTTATCTCTAGCACCAACTTTTAGCCTTGGTCAAAATACCCTCTCAAAGTGTGAATTCATGAAATTCATTTAAGCTTCATATAAAACTACTTGATTCATGTTTTTTTCTAACCATTAAATATATTTCTAACATCAATTCCTTCTTCCTCTTAGTATTTGAATTATGTGCATCACCTTAGCCTAGGGATTTCATTCTCTCAAATCCACTAAAACACAAAATTAAGCTATCTAAATTGATGTTTTAGTTAGTTAAATCATGGTTTAGGTGGTTAGAAAATAAAAATTTCCCTATGAATGTTTGTTGCTTGTCATATCCCCAATTTTTTTATTCAGTGTACATAAAGTATGTATCCAATGTACATGAATTTTTAATAAAGGAAAATGTTACAATTCAATGGAAAGGACGTGACTAAACTTTAAAGTAGAAAGCATTAGGGAAGAAAGGAAATGCAAAAAGGGAGTTTTAAATTTTTAGGCACCAAACTAGAATTTTAAAAAAAGTAGTAAGGGACTAAAAAATAATTTGGTCAAATTCGAGGACTAAAGTGTATTTATAGAATTTCAATGTCATAAATGTAAATATCAAGTAAAGCATAAAATCTCAGGACCTAAATGCCATTTTTTGGAAAAGATTAGGGCCAGTCATTAAATCTATGATATGAAGGTAGGATCATATAAAGGATATTTTCCTTATCAATTCCATTAACTACAAGATTTTTATTTAAGGTTATGACTAGTTGATATAATTTTCTGAATAATTTAATGTTTAAAAAATATATTAAAATAGTAACTAGATCAGATATCCAACAAAAATTATATATTCATGGATAGAAAATTATGTAAAAAAAGATAGGTGTAAGTGCCCAGAAGTATCCGGAAAAGTGTAAAATGACAAAAATACCCCTATGTTATAATGATGATAAAAGATGAACAGAGGATATTTTAGTCATTTAAACATAGGCAAAAGGTCAAAGAGGGACACAAGAGTACTTGACTAGAGACAAGAAGTATTCTGATTAAGTGTAAAATGACAATAATGGCCCTAGGGTTAATATAGTGCAAAATTGTAAACCGACGGTATTTTGGTTATTTTTTAAGGGACAATAATTAAATTTATACCTAGTTCAACAATTTCAATGGTAGGGAAAATTTAGACACTGGATTTAAAAATAGAAAACATATTTTAGAATATTACAAAAATTAGAATTATAAAACAGTCTAATTTTTATAAAATCTGACCAACTAATACCATATTGTACTAGAATTTCTCCAATTAGATTTTTGCATTAATTGCACAAAACAATGCCCTAAATGATGTCATGGATGATGTCATAAAGTGACTTGGTGGGCAAGAAATAATTAAGAGCAAATATGGATCATTAGATCAAATAGTAACTAAAGTAATCTTGACCCTTCATTTACTTGAGCATGGCTATAAATACCCCTCATTTTAGACCCTAAATCAACAGCACAAAGAACTGTAGGGAACCCCTTCCAAAATTTACACTTAAGCCAAGACAAAGTACTCAAACTTAGAGCAAAGCAAGGTAATTACTTCCTCTAGTCTTGATCTTTGTAGTAGGAAGTCTTCTCTTGGATTTAAGTGGTTTTAATGGAAATTCTTCCCTTATATGTGCTGCTGTGTTAGGTATAAGTTAGATAAGCTTAAAAAATCTAGAATCAAGTAGTATTAGCTTGGAAATTCAAGTATGCATGCAATTAGGGTTTTGAGTTCATGGATGACACTATGCATAATACTGTTCATATGTGGGAATTTAATGAATTTGATGCTTCCAATGTGTTTAAAATGAAAAATTGTGTGGGTAAAGTAGAGAAACATGTATTGAAAGCATTATAATCAAAATAATGATTTTTTGAAATAAAGAGGGTTTGCCACTATTCTGTACAACAACTATAGGAAGAGTTTAATTTTTGAAATTCTAACCTCATATTTGGATTCTACATAAAAATTATGTGGAAATGGATTATGAGAATTTATTTTGGAAAGATATAAGACATAAAATGAAATAAGAAAGTGAAGGATAGTCTTGGAATTGTATTAGAATCAAGTTGTAATAGGTCGCTTTGTAATGTATAGGTTTTGACATTTGTTTGGGAAGAAGACCCCCTCAAGAAGAGCTTGTCAAAGATATCATAAGATGTAGCAAGTGTACCTAACTATAATGTTATTGTAGTTTGATTGATTGCTTACTTGTTGAGTATGATTGTTTGGTTGAGTTTGAATGATGTTTATGATGAGGAGGAGGAGGGATAAATGGTTACAACTACTTGCATCTTATTTTATGACAATATACATGTTAGAGATTGCTTATGTATAATGATAAAGTAGCTCTCATTTCATGATAACATGTTAAGCATTTGATAAAGCATGCATGATATTATAGTTTGTATGCCTTGCTATTGATATTTTAATGAAATCTCATTCTTTCCAGATGAATAACCATGTTATAGGTGCTAGAATCTCAAAGGGAAAAGGGTTAAACATGGATGAATGAACTTGTAATATGCTATATTAGTGATCCTAGACATTATGAAATACTTTGGTATGCTATGGCATATATGTCATATGAGACAATGACCTTATGACATGATTTTAAATACCATAAAGGATGAGTTATGCTATAAAATTTTGGCATAAATAAATTGAAGATACATAGCTTTAATTATATACCAAGAATACCTCAATTGGTTAAGCTTTCAATTTAAAATGTTTTTTCAAAGTTAGAGATAAAATCTGAAAAGTGGTCAAACGTGTGTCCTAAGACAGAGAGGTTCAAGTGATATTTTGTAATATTAAACAAATGAATTTGATCATGAGATTTTGTGGACTTAAAGTACACATCCTGATATTGAAAACTATATGTAACATGCTAATAAACTCATATTTGTAGTGATTTTTAGTATGTTTAAAGTGAGTTTTATTATTGATTTTATCCCCATTTACCAATATGATGAGCAATTAATTAATAAAATTAAAATAGAACAAGTGGAAATTAATTGATTTGATTTTAGTGATTAATTGGATAAATAATCTATTTTTGATTATGTAGTGACTAATCAGCAGATTCAAGTGGGCTAACAGATCACATGCTGGTAGGAGCTGATGACAAGTGGGAGAATCAGCACATGAGCAGCATAACAAAAGCAAGTGGGAGATTCACACATGTTCTGTAACATATTCATGCAGCTGCCATTCAATCCATTTATTCCACTCCAGATTATTCCATATCACGCCTAGACACCTGACACACATCACATCCATTCTATTTCACTCTTCTGCTGTTCACCCATCTCCATATATCATTCCATATCAAACTCCACCATAGCTTCCACCATTCACACAACTTCACATTCCTTCTTCATCTCTATTTTCTATTCTCTCATCGGTAACTTTCCTCTGTTCTAGATAATAGAACCAGAGAAAAGTTTAGCTGTCATCTTCATCTTCTTCTTCTATACTTACCATGACTGCTGCTGTGCTTTTGTTGCTCCTGAAGTTTAGATGGCAATGTAAGGCTAAGCTATTGTTCTCTCTTGGAGAAGATGCTGAACCAGAATCCTTGAGCTGAATAGGGAGTTTCATTGTGTCTTACATCAGATTTAATTGTATCGAGTTGATATAGTTACTTCTAGTTTATTAATTCAATTAGATTTAATAGATGATAAAGAAGTAGGGAACCGAGTTAGATTTCTTATTTCTACATAATTGATGCTTTGATTGATTTCATCCTTAGACCGAGTTGGACATGCTGTAGTTAATTAGAATAATCATATAATAGAGTACAGTTATATTTGTTTACTTCCTCTTCTTTTATTTCTGAGTTAAATGATTCATAATCTCTATTAAATGTCTGCAAGTTGTAGCTTTGATTGAGATTTAGCTGGTGAGTTGTTAGCTAACATATTCTAATTCAACTGATTAACTTCTCATATTTTGTGGATAGTGAAGGTAAGTTAATCTCTAAGGTAACATACTCGTCATTTATTCATCCCATCATCATAAAAGCATAAACAATAGCATATGATTTACTTTTAGAAGTGAGATAATATCTCATCACACATCATCTGATTAACTTGTTAATTTATGGGTCATTAGATTAATTAGGTGTCTTAGCACCCATCTAGGCTCCTTGTGAATCGACTTAGGTTAGCCTCCACTTTACTATTTGTTAGCTTAGTTTTATTTGATAATTAAAATGACAGTTATAAAAATGGTGCCGTTGCTAGGGAGCCTTGTGAAGGTTTCCTAAGAAATCTCCTGGGCCTAAAAATCATAAAAAGTATATAGGTATTTCAGTTTTTCTGTGAATTTAATGTTTTGTCTTGTTAAGTCGTGACCAATTTCCTTTACCGTCACAACCAAAGTGCTTAAAATTGATTTCTGAGTGTCTCTATAAACTTTAGTCGTAACCAGGAACACATTTGGTTGCAACCAAAAATTTATTTTCAACTCATTTTGCTCTCTGTTACATTTAGTTGAGACTGGACTGCTTTGTGGTCGCAACCAAAAATATTTTTCATCAAGTTTTCTTCTCTATGATTTCTAGTCGCAACCAAAAATAGTGTTACAATTAGATTTACTCTATGATTTTTAGTCACAACCTGAGTGACAATTGGTCACAACAAGAAACTGAAAACTTCAAGTATTTTGCTCTCTGTGATTTTTAGTCACAACCAAAGTAATATTTGGTCGTGACCAGAAATCCTGATTCAGAATTTTTCCTCTTTGTGACTGACATTTGTGACCTAAAGTTCATTTTTGTCATGGTCTCTATTCTCTGTGATTATTAGTGGCAACCTAGTGACCTTTCGGTCACAACATGAATGTTTTAAACTGTGAATATTTAATCTGAATTTCTGGAATTAATGTATCTGTGATATATTTGATATCCTGTATCATTGATGAGTGTGATTTGCATGAACAGAAGCTTTGAATTCTTTCCTTTGGATATAGAAATAAATAGAACACTTAGGCAAATTAAGAAGAATAAAATCTTAAATCAAGCTAGTGTTGCATCTGTTGTTGAACTTAGTTCTTCTAGTGAATTTATTGCAGTTGAAACTGATTGTGCATCTAGTGCTATCTTAGATAATCATTTTATCATGGAGCATGTTAATGAAGGAGAAGCTCATACTCATAATCATAATATTCAAAATGAGCAATATGGAGAGAATAACATGAATAATAGAAGAGCATGTAGGAGCATAAAAAAACTCACTTAATCTAATGCAAACTTTAATCCTTTTCGCACTTGTCTTGCTTTAGATGTTAACTTTGAGTTGAAAGATCCATTTTTAAGTAACTTACCAAAGTTTTATGGATTGGTAGTTGATGATCCTTTTAAGAATTTGAAAAGGTAGGTGAGGATCCTTTTAAGCATTTGAAGACTATGCAGTGGGTTTGTTAATCCATTAAACCTATAAGTGCTAACATGGATGCTGTGCAGAAACAAGTATTCCATTTTACACTTGAAGGAAATGCAAAGGAATGGTTTTATATGCTTCCACATCATACACCTTAAGCCTTAGACTCTTAGAGTAACTTGAGGACTACTTTCTTAGAGAGATACTTCCCTACTTCCAAGACTGCTACATTGAGGAAGGAGATTTTTGCTGCAAAACAATATGATGAAGAGTCTTTCCATGAGTTTTGGGGAAGGTTTCAAGAGCTACTAGCTAGATATCTATACCATCAGATTCTATATGAGCATTTGGTGTAGTACTTTCATTCAGGATTGCGTTATGTATGCAAAAAGAATTTGATGCAGCTGCTGGAGGTTCCATTGATGATTTAACTCCAGATTAAGCATGAAACTTGATTGAGAAGATAACAAGCAATGACCAGCTGTATAGGGGCTATGATGCTAGGCAAGTCTATGAAGTTTTTGCAAGGCCTTCTCAAGATTACAGTAGCTTGTCTTCTCAAGTTGCTGCCATGAATGCTCAGATCAATAATCTAGCTACTCAGCTGAGCAATTCACATGTTCAAAGCTCATATTCTCAAGCTCTTGTTGCTCCTAGTTGTCAGCTTTGTTATTCTCCTATGTATACCATTGTCAATTGTCCTACACACTGTAAAGATGTATCAGCTATCTATTAAGACAAACAGAACCAGTATCCATAAAGAAATCTATACTCTAACACATAATGAAGGATGGAGGATCATCCCAATTTTAGATGGAGGGATAGAGGTAGAGACAAGAATTATGGGCATAACAGATTCAACAATGATAGAAAAATGGCTTAACCTTCTAGAGCTATAGAAGTCCTTTATGCTGCAAAGAATGATGGAATAGTTGAAATAATCAAGAGCATTAATGTAATGAATTCCAATATTAATTCCCTAAACACAAATTTCAGCTCTAACTTCAAGGACTTGAGATCTACTATGGAGAACAACCAAGCAATGATAGAGTCTAAGTTTGTTGCCTTGGAGAATAAAATTCAACAATGGGAAACAAAAGCTGCAAAATTAAATGGTTATGTATCACATCTAGCAAATTTAGTGAGTGATATTCAGGCTAGAATTGGTGAAAGTTTACCTTTAAACACAGTTGTTAATCCTAAATCTATAAATGCTATAAGCTTAAGAAGTGGAAAACAATGAGGAAAGTAGATATAGAAGAGGATAAGAAGGATAAGGAAGCAAATGAGTAGCAGAACAGAGCTAGAGCTGAAGAGTTGATTGGAGAAAAATCTTCACTTATGCGAAAATCAGAAAGTAGCACAGAGAAAGAGATACTGCTGTAGGAAAACAAGGAAACTACACTAAAAGATGTTACACAACCACCTATTATGCATGAAGCAGTTGCTAGTTCCAGCAATGCAAGTCAAAAATCAGACAGAAACCAGAGCAAAAGGGGCATGAAGATGTAGAATAGAAGTACAGGGAGGTAAGTATTAAACACCTACCTTTTCCTAATGCATACATGCGTCTGAAGAAGGTTTTAAAGGATAATCAGGAACAAGATATTCTGACTCTGATGGGTAAATTGAAAGTGAATATGCCACTTGTAGATCTAATTAGAAATATACCTAAGTATGGGAAATTCATGAAATAACTCTGCACTAATAAAAGAATATGAAAACCAAATGAAAGGGTTCAAGTAGTATCTAGTGTGTCAGCTTTATTTAAGCCACAACTTCCTATTAAATATGATGATCCATGTTCCTTTCCAATCCTAATCACTATAGGCAAGTTTCAGTGTGCTAGTGCTCTGTTAGATCTTGGTGTAATCATTAATGTAATGCCAACTTCCATTTATACATCACTAGGCATAAGCATAAGCTCACTTAAAGAAACATCAATGATAGTGTAACTTGCTGATCAAACCACTAGGAAACCTGAGGGACTTCTAAAGGACATACTAGTGAAGGTCAAAGACTTGATTATACCTATAGATTTTTATATCTTGGATATGTCACATGAGTCAAATTCAGAGGGACCTATTATCTTGGGTAGGCCATTCCTTAGAACAACCAACACTGTGATAATTATGAAAAATGGGAGCATCACAATGAAAGTGTGTGATAATATCATAACTTTTAATATCTATAAAGCAATGAGACATCCATTTAAGGATTACTCACTGTTAGGCTTAAGTACAATAGGTGCATACATTCAAAAAGCTAAAGAGGAACTTGAATTTATGCTGTTGCAAAATTCTAATAAAGCTGAATGTGAATTACTTGAATATGAAATTTCTTCTTTTTCTGTATTTTCTTTAGA
This sequence comes from Leucaena leucocephala, assembly GCA_037074615.1. Taxonomy (NCBI): domain Eukaryota; kingdom Viridiplantae; phylum Streptophyta; class Magnoliopsida; order Fabales; family Fabaceae; genus Leucaena; species Leucaena leucocephala. The sequence continues at coordinate 11,978,968 of CM073561.1, forward strand.
TAGTAGTGGTGATGTGTCAAGTATTAACCATATTTCAGTTGATAGCTTGCTTTCCACCCTACAATCTTTTTCTTTATTTGTTGCTGACTTTTTGAATGAATTTGGAGAGAAACATCAGGATAAAATTATAGGAGAAATCATAGTTGCTGGAACTCTCATTACAGGAACAGAACTAGACAACACAAAATCTGAGGAAAGAATTGGTGAAGCCTGTTGCAGCTATGTAAACTAAGAAGTTGGTTCCATCAATTGTCCAACCACCTAAGTTAGAACTCAAATCACTTCCTAGTAACCTTAAATATGTGTTTTTAGCTAGACATGAGACATTACCTGTTATAATTGCTAACTCACTTTCTATTTCTGAGGAAGACAGACTGATTTCAATTTAAAAAAAAACATAAGAGGGCAATAGGTTGAGCTCTATCTGATATACCTGGTATAGATGCGTCTGTATGTACACATAAAATTATGTTAAATAATGGAGCCAAACCTATTAAATAGCAATAAAGAAGGCTAAGCCCCTTGATTTTTGATGTGCTCAAGAAAGAGGTAACTAAACTATTGAAAGTTGGTATTATTTACCCAATTTCAGAAAGTGAATGGGCAAGTCCAGTTCATGTGGTGTCTAAGAAAAGTGGTATAACTGTGGTAAGGAATGAAAATAATGAACTAATCCTTACTAGAGTAAAGAACTCATGAAGAGTATGTATTGATTACAAAAAATTCAATAATGCAACTAGGAATGATCATTTTCCTTTACCATTTATTGATAAAATGTAACATCCTTACTTTTATATGTCTTAGGGACTATTCTATAGCATTTAGAACTATTTACAAGACCTTGGAAGTCCATTAGACAAATCTGAAATTTTACTCTTTCTCGGATTACTATCCATGTGGTATTCCAGATTACGCAATGAACTTTAAAAAATCATAATTAATTCTAGAAACATCAAAATGAAGTGGTTTAAGAAGATAAATGAATCTAACATCTTGAAATTTAAGGGAAAAATAATTTCCAGACCAAATGATGTGTCAATCAATACAGTTTATTCGTCAAAATTTACTGTTAATTTGGTCAAAAATTCTAGAAACAGATTCTGGTCCCTTATTTTGGAAAATTAGTTCTCTTTGTACAGAAATCCAAATAAAATATTTTTTGTGTCAAAACGAAGGTTAGCATGTCATATAAATTTCTGTAAAATTTAATGCATTTATTCCATCATTTACTATTTTTCATTACATCGTGACCATCACTACTTACATTGGTCATACAACAACTTTACATATAACAAATACTCACATAACATATATACTATCCAAATCCCTAATCCCTAATTCCTCTTCATGCTTCATCATCCTCTTCCATCATTCATAAACCTGTGAGATTGGGATTAAATGGAAAGGGATGAGATTTTGGGGGAAATCTTAGTAGCAAACAATACTAAACAATGCATGCATTAATGTAAGTACTTGTGCTTGCTTGTGAAAGGGTTACCATTGTGTAATGTGCATGCTTCCATGTAACATATGAAATACAATTGGCCAAAGTAATCATAGAAACAGAGCTTCATACATAAGCACATATTCAACACAATTCAACAAAGCCATAGCACAATCAAGCATAACATTCAATGCATACAAGTTTAGGATAAGTTTACTACCTTATAGACTTGACTCTCTTTCACTTTATCTTTCTTCTTTCTTCTCACATCTCTTGGTCATGTGGTTGCCTCTTTTGGATCATACCAACCAATCCCTAACATCACATAACCATTCATCCATCATCATCTAATTTCCTTAAGTATTAAACTTACTTTAACTAACATAACTCCCTCTTGAACATTAAGCTCATTTACTTTCCTTAATCTTAACTAATGGATTTGCTCTTTGAATCAATTGATGTCTTGATTTACCCTACACAATTTCATCTTTTGAATCTATTTATGAGCTTAGAATCATGAAATTCCAGTTCCTTCATAGCATGCTGTGCAGAACTGAAATTGTACACATCTTTCAAAAATTCTCATTTTGATTTCAATGCTTTCCATACTTGGTTCTCTACTTCATCCCACACAAATTTTCATTTTAAAACCATTGGAAGCATCAAAATCATGAAATTCTAATCACTGTTCATGTGAGTGAACAGTAACAGAGAAGGATTTCAAAAACTATAATCTTGGAATTTCAATGTTTCCAAGGTTCAAAACCTTTCCAATCTTACACAAAATCATCATATAAATTCAATGGAAGCATTAAATCCTTAAAATTCCATTTCCTTCCCTCATGAACAGTGCATACCGAACAGGTTCCAATATGGCAAAGTCAAGAATATCAACTTGATTCAACCACCAATCACTTAACTAGCTTGTTTAAGCTTCAATCATATGTTTCTAACTTTAGTTTCTTCTTTACCCTTTCATCTAAGGTCTTTGGGCAGCAGCACCCCTTAGAGAAAACTCAACTTTTCCCCCATGAAAACCCTAAGTTCAAGCTCCCAAAGCAAAGGAAAATAAGCTAGGAGAGATTGCTTACCTTTAATCTCTAGCTTGCTTGAACTTTGGTACCTTGAATCTTCTTTGTCTTGGCTTGAGTTTCCATTTTGCAAGAGTTTCTCCAAGGTTTGGCATGACACAGTTTTGATGCAGAATTGAGGGGGTATTGATAGCCAAAATCCATGAAAAATCAATGGCCAAGATTGATTTGGTTACTATTTGATCCAAGGGCTCACATTTAATCTTGGATTTAACTTTTTCTAAAAAGAATAATTATGACATCATGTGGGATAGATCATGGGACACCTAATAGGGGTATGTGATGTGATGTCCATATAGGGAAGCTTCTGGAAAAATTCCAGTCCAATCCAGTATTGATCAGAGCAGTTTCACAACAACCAGACTATTTTCTGTTCCTAATTTTTTATAATATATCAGGATATGTATTCTGTCCTAGAAATCAATGTCTAGACTTCTCATACCATTGAAATTGATATGCTGAATATTTATCTGTAATCCATTCCTTGGGAAATGGCCAAAATACCCTTGGTGTCCTTTCTTGCACTATATTAACCCTAAGGGCATAATTATCATTTCACCCCACTTTGTACTGCCTTAGGGCATATATTGGCTCAACTAGTCATATTTATTCCATGTGTCACATTTTTAGCCTATCCCAGATGACCAAAATGCCCTCCATCCATCTCTAGTACAATATGGGCATCCAGGGGTATTTTCATAATTTTGCACCTTTTCTAGACACTGGCCCTCTACTGATGAACTGGTACCCTAGGTTTTGGGCCCTCCTTAGCGTCATCATGGGCCTATATATGAGGTCATCTGATCTCATTCTATCCAGGCTGACATACTGATAAATTCCATTATTGGATCACAGGTGTTAACAAACTCCCGTCAAAATTCACTGATATGTGAATAACTTTTTATACATAACTTATTCCGAAGTTCTGTCAGATCCAAGATATCTGACACTATATGGCACACTTTTCTGTAATTTATCCACTTATATCTGAAGTCCATGAAATCTGATAAAATTTCAGATAACTTTTAGACTATCAGATAAATATCTACTGTTTGGAGCCCTAATATAATTTCTATATCATGTCAGATTAACCAGCATACCTTCCTCTATTTACTGATAGAATATGGGACTAAAATACTTTTGGGCAGTTCTAACCATTTCTGGGCTAATCTTTCTATAATTATAATTTTTCCCTTGAATTTTTTACTTAATTACGTTGAAGTCCCTTAACTTTTGGAAATTACCACTTTAGGTCCAAATCTTGTTTCTACTTTAACTTTTGGCCTTTAACCTTTTCTTATTTTTGTTTTAGTCTTTCTCTTTCTTTAAGAGCCATCTAACCCTTATCATTTCTTCTGATTTTTATCATAATCCCTTCCAAACCTCTTTCCACTATCAGTATTATACCGATAGGGAAAAATTAGGATATGACATCAAATATTGGAAAGACTTGCTGGAAAGGCCTATTACTATTTTCTTGATAGTTTTTCAGGATATTTTTAGGTTCCAATTGCACTGGAGGATCAAGAGAATACCACATTCACATGTCCCTTTGGTACATATGCTTAAGGAGGATGCCATTTGACTTGTTCAATGCTCCTAGAACATTTCAAAGAGCTATGATATCCATATTCAGTGAATTCTTAGAAAACAACATGGAGGTATTCATGGATGATTTTACAGTGTATGGTAAGGACTTTGATAGATGTTTAGAAAGTTTAGAGAAAGTCTTAGCAAGATGCATTAAGAAAAAGCTTGTGCTGAATTTTGAGAAATGTCACTTCATGGTAGATAAAGGCATAGTTCTAGGGCATTTAATATCTAAAGATGGGATTGAGGTAGATAAAGCTAAGATTGAGGTTATTTCTTCTCTTCCTTATCCCAAATATTTAAAGGAGATAAGGTCATTTTTTGGATATGTTGGATTCTATAGAAGATTCATGAAGGACTTTAGCAAGATTGCATCTCCACTTTCTAAACTCATGCAAAAAGATATAGAGTTCTATTTTGATGATACTTGCAAGAGAGCATTTGACACTATTAAAGCTATACTTATCACACCACCTATACTTACTGCACTTAATTGGCATTTAGATTTTGAGCTTTCATGTGATGCATCAAATGAAGTTGTAGGTGCAATGTTAGGACAAAAAGATGGTAAGCTATCTAGAATCATTTTATATGCCTCTAAGACATTGGATAATGCTAAAAAAAACTACAATACCACAGAAAAAGAACTCTTTGCCATTGTGTTACACTAGACAAATTCAGATCTTATCTTTTGAGTTCTAAAGTGATTATATATACTGACCATGCTGCTATCAAGTTCTTATTTAAAAAGGCACAGTCCAAGCCTAGACTCTTGAGGTGGATGCCGCTAATCCAATAATTTGATGTGGAGATAAGGGATAAAATGGGAGCAAAAAATATGGTAGCTAATCATTTAAGTAGGTTGCCTAAAAATACAAGGGGAGTATTATATTCTGACATCACTTATGATAAATTGAGAGATTATTTTATTTTTGAGATTTCTGTAATTACACAGTGGTATTGCCACTTAGTGAATTATATTGTTACTGGTATAATTTCACCTTCTTTATCTCATTTCCAGGGCCAGAAGATCAAGCATGAGGTAAAATTTTACATTTGGGAACCACCTATTCTGTGGAAAATATACAGTGGTCAAGTTATAAGATGTGTGCCAAGTGAAGAGGTCGATATCATTCTTATAGCTTGTCATTCTTTGTTTGTGGAGAACATTTTAGTGCACATAAGACATCAAGAAAGATTCTTGATGCTGGTTTTTATTGGGCACAACTATTCAAAAACTGTTATGAATTTTGCAAAGCTTGTGATAGGTGCTAACGCTTTGGTGGATTGACTATAAACATATGCTATTTTGTGAGGTGTTTGAAGTATGGGACATTGACTTCATAGGACTATTTCCACCATCTTTTGGATATACATATATTCTGCTAGCTATGGACTATCTTTTAAGATAGGTAGAAGCTATACTAACAAGGAAAGATGATACATTAACAGTTTTCAAATTTCTCAAGTCACACATCTTTTCAAGGTTTGGTGTGCCAAGAGCTATAGTGAGTGATCAAGGTTCTCATTTATGTAATAAGATTTTAGGTGGCCAAGTTTGGTATCAAGCACAAGGTTTCAACAACATACCATCCCCAAACAAATGGTCAAGTTGAAAAATTCTAAGTTATCAAGAGGATTCTGGAGAGGATAGTACGACCCTCAAGGAAAGATTGGAGTGCAAGGTTAAATGAAGCTTTGTGGGCATACAGAATAGCTCATAAAATCCCACTTGAAATGTCCCCATATAGAATAGTCTATGGTAAAACATGTCATATACCAGTAGAAGTTGAGTATAAATCATTCTGGGCAGTCAAAGCTTGCAATATGTATTTTTACACTACTGGAGAAGAAAGAATGTTACAGATTTAGGAACTGGAAGAAATAAGGCTGGATGCTTATGATAATTCTAGGATTTATAAAGAAAGAGCCAAGTTCCTTCATGATAAACATATTATGCATAAGGAATTTCAGGTTGGAGATAAGGTTTTGAGATTTAAAGCTAGATATACTTTCAAACTTGGAAAACTTGTTGTAAGATGGGATAACCCGTATCTGGTGACCAAGATTCATGATTATAGAAGAATTGAATTACTGGATGAAGTAGATGGTATAGCTTTTTAGGTCAATGGCCACTTATTGAAGCTATACAAGGAGAACTTCAAACCCCTATGATACTCAGGTTGTCTCCTTCCTTGTTTCCTCACTTACAATAGTATGCTTTAATCACTTTACTTATATACTTGAGTTGTTAATTGTTGATTAAGTGTGGGGGAGGAGACCAAGTCAGTAGGAGTAGATAAAAATTAATAAGTTTATCTTGGATTCTAGTTTAGCTTTATCCTCCTCATTACTTCAGCCTTTGCATGTGTTTCATTACTTCTTCACATTGAAGACAATGTAGAAATTAAGTGTGGGGGAGTAGTTTGTGATAAAATTAGATAATTATTGTGATTCTGTATTCTGGTTATGACCTTGTGCTGTTCTAGTCTCGACTAATATGTGCGAATATGTCAAGTTTTTTCTCTGTGAAAATTAGTCGTGACCAATTCTTATTTTTGTCATGACTGAAACTCTTTATAACCATTAATCATGACCACTGCATATGTTTGTCGTGACAAGTAATTCCTATTTTTTTATGATTACCTATCTTTGATGTTTAGTCGTAATCTGTGCTTTGTCGTGACTGTAACTCTTTGTGAATTTTGGTCCTAACTGGACTGACACTTGGGTCACAACCTGAGCTTGTGTGTTTGGCAAGATTACTCTCTGTGATCATGAGTCATGACCAGTGTCCATATACATCGCGACCAATATTCCTTGGTTTCTACAAATTTCCTCTCTGTGTAAAATAGTTGTGATCTTAAGTCCTTTTTGTCGCGACTAAAATTGATCATCTGCTGAAAAAATCTTCTATTTTATCTAATTGGTGCTTGGTTTAATGGAATTTAATGTCATGGATTTAAAATTCAATTTTAAACATATGCTTTCGAATATTAGCAAGCTTGATAAAGTATGAGTTACTTGTTTCATTGATTTATTACCAAAAATTATGTAGCATGAATGATTGATCTCATATATTTAGTTTAATATTCATGAAATCTTGTCATTGTGAGTTGATTAGGGTGAATAAGCAAGATAGAAGGATCTCTGAGCCTCCAACTTTTACTCATTTACATTGTATGACATCATCTAGTTTGGTAACTTTGCAGAACTTGTCTCAATCCTTAATTCAAAACTATATTAGCTTCTTGGAATTGTGGACATGATAAAGGCATTTCTTTCCAAACCCTATTTACTAAAAAGTAGCCACATAAAAATTAATCCTTTGCTTACCCCTTTGAGACCTTCACTTTCTTTTAAAATTCCATCATTGATTAATGAATTCTATACAGGATGTTTGTTGCTGTAGTAAGTCTTAAATGGTGAAATAACTGATAAATTGTACAACTTGTTGGATATCTGAATTATGTTCTATCTAGTTCAATAGTGAAAGAAAAGAAAAACAAAAAGAAAAAAGTACATAAAAGAGAGAAAAAAAGAAAGAAGAGATAGACCAGATGAAAAGATGTGATATTCAACTTGTATGAAAGAAAATTATTTGGTGACTTGTGATTCCTTGTAGTTGCACAATTGAAACTGTGATCAAGACTTGAAATAGCTTGAAGACTTGTGATCATGTGAAGTATCTCATTAATCATTGACATGCATTTCCATTCCATTACTTACCCTTTCTAACATTATAACCTAATAAAGAGCCTTTGATTCACAACCCTTGTGGCATTTAGTGGTGGAGATGTCATATCCCAATTTTTAGTCCTGGAAGCCCAGTATGTAGCCTGAAAAAGGTAGGCTACTAGAACCTATTATGTAGGAGTCCCAAAAGTATACAGATGATGTTCAGGGACTAAACTACAAGAAAGTAAAAATTCAGGGAAAATAGTGAAAGTCCCTGTGGGCATAATGGAAAAGTAAGAGGTGTTTCTTGGGAATTGAGCCACCAGAGTGGTTGGGCTTGGTTAGAAACCCAAGATGACATTTAAAGGCACAAAAACATAGGCCCAATAGTTATGGGGTTTAAGAGACATTAAAATAATATTTTAGTGTTGTCCAATAAAGTAAAGTTACTCGGTTAAGAATAGAACTGGGAAAAGTGATTAGATATGACTGTAGACCATGAGGTGACATGAAAGGTGTCCTCATGGGACCAACAAGGTTCCATATGGAATGATTATAGGAAAAGAAGAAAAGTTAAGGACACATGTCATGATATTAGAAAAAGGGGAAAAAGTAAAGAGGATACGTGGCATAATCTTGGCCGCTCATTCCAGGAAAAGGCTCTGGAATTCTCTGGAGAGGCTGAGTCAGCTGGTGAGGTGTCACAAGTGCCCTACCAATTGAGCCACATACCCCCTGAGGTGTCCTTGAATGATGTCATATTGGTGAGTCATCAAGGAGGGTGATGTCATCATAATGATGCACGCAAAGTTTCTTGAGGAAGCTAAGCGATCTGGGCCATTCATCACGATTCGATCTGAGCCATTCATTCTACCTCCACTTACCTACAAATAGGCCACCCCTCCCTCAAGGAATGCACGACCAAGAGCCAAGAAAGAAGTGAAAGAAGAGAGAAAGAGAGAAAGAAAGGAAGGAAGAGAAAGAAAGAAGGAGTTCTGGAGTAGCCAGGAGTAGTCCAAGGAGCTTAGGGACTGGGCAAAGCTTAGCAATGAGGTAAGTAAGTTATCTAGTCCCTGAACTAATAAAGTAGAGGATTTCTCTTAATAGTTAGAATAGAGAAATATCTCTATTAATAAAGGTAGCCATAGATAGAAAGAAATTTAGGGGAATATCAGATTAAGGATATGACCCCTAGTTAAGCATGAGTTAAGTAGAGCTATACTGGATAATAATAAAGATATTATTATGCTATGTATAGGGTCTGACTTATGATAAGAATGGACCTTAGAGACAAGGCTAAGAGCTGGAAGGAAAGGCTACATGCTAGGTAGTAAACTTACCTACTTGTATGCTTATACTGCTTGGATGTTTTATGTGATGTTTTCTTACCTTGATGATGTGAGGCATGTATGATTAAGTAATGCTCTGTTTCTTTTTATACTATGGCCATATGTTATAATTAAGTAACATGGAAGCATGTATGTTATCATGATGCAAGCATGATCATTAAGTGCACACATAGTAACATCAAGCATATAGTTGTATACATTGTATGGTTTCCGTTTGCTACTGAGATTTCCCCAAAAATCTCATCCCCTTCCATGTAATCCCAATCCCACAGGTTTAAGATGAGGAAGGATTGAAGATGCATGGAGAGAAGCTAGGGATTCGAGAGTACAAAGTTGGGAGCAACATGCTAGATTAGGGAAATATGTATGATGAACAGTAAACTTACGATGTTTGCTAATGTTGACCTGGTCAAGGCATGGTCAACGAGTTTTTTTTCTAAAAGAGCATTATGTTAGCTTCATGTAGAAATTTGAACCACTTTGTTTCAATTTTTCTAGAATTAGCTATGATTTTTTGAAGTTAGGTAACTCCTCTGGAATTTACGCAGTGAACAGTACTCGCTAAGAGTAAAATTCTAGATTGAGTAATTTGACTTCAATAGCCTTAAAAGTGGTTCCAGATACTACCATTTGGTCCTTAAGACATATGAAGATGAGGATGTTTTAGGAGATGTAGGATAGTTATTTCATATCCCAATTTTTAGGCCTAGAAGCCTAATATGTAGCCTAAAAAAGGTATGCTACCAGGCCCTATTAAGCAGAAGTTCTAGAAGTATACAAATGATGTTTAGGGAGTAAACTACAAATAATAAGAGTTTATGCACTAAATCATTAATAGTGAAAGGCCCTGGGGGTATTTTGGTAATTTACTAAGGCTATTTCTTGGGAATTGAGCCACCAGCGTACTTGGTATTGGTTAGAAACCCAAGATGACATTCCCATACATCCAAAAACGTAGGCCAAGAGTGAGGTGGGTCCAAGTGGCATTAAAATAATATTTTAATACTTTTTCTATAAAATAAAGTTACCCAGTCAAAGATAGAACTGGTAAAAGTGATTAGATAAAACTTTAGACTATGAGGTGGCATGAAAGGTGTCCTTATGGGACCCACAAGGCGCCACATGGCATAATTATAGGAAAAGAAGAAAAGTTAAGGACACTTGTCATGAGTTTAGAAAAAGGAGAAAAAACTAAAGGACACGTGGCATAATCTCATCCATTCATTCTGGGAAAAGACTCTGGAATTCTCTGGAAAGGCTGAGTCAGCTGGTGAGGTGTCCCAAGGGCCCCACCATTGCACCACCCTGTATGTGAGGTGTCCCATGGATGATGTCACTTTGATGAATCATATAGGATGATGATGTCATCATGATGATGTAGGCAAAACTTCTTGAGGAAGCTAAGCAATTTGAGCCATTCATTGCGATTCAATTTGGACCATCCATTTCACCTATAAATAGGAACTCCTCCTTCCATTCTACTCCATGGCCAAGAGCAAGAAACAAGAGAAAGAAGAGACAAAAAGAGAAAGAGAGAAAGGAAGGAAGGAAGGAAGGAGTTCTAGTGGAGCTAGGAGCAGTCCAAGGAGCTTAGGGATTTTGGCCAACTTAGGAATAAGGCTCTGACCTATAAAAAGAAAGAACCTTAGAGTAAAGGTTAAGGACTAGAGGAAATGCTACACATCAGGTAGTGAACTTATCCTAAACTTGTATGTATTAAATGTTATACTTGATTGTACTATAGCTTTGTTGATTTGTGTTGCATATGTGCTTATGTATGAAGCTCTGTTCCTATGATTACTTTGGCCAATTGTATTTCATATGTAACATGGAAGCACGCACATTACGCAATGTTAACACTTTCACAAGCAAGCACCAATATTTATATTAATGCATGCATTGTTTAGTACCGTTTGCTACTGAGATTTCCCCAGAAATCTCATCCCCTTCCATGTAATCCCAATCCCACAGGTATGTTAAAAGAGGATCGAAGAAGCATGAAGAGAAGTTAGGGATTGGATAGTACAAATGTTATGTAAAGTTGGGACCAGACTGAAATTAGGGGAAAATATAGGATGAATAGTAAACTTCAAATGTTGACTGACGTTAATTGAGTCAAGGTATGGTAAATGAGTTTTTTTTCCTAAAAGATAATTAAGTTAGCTTTATGTAGCAATTTGAACCAATTCATTTCAATTTTTTTATAATTAGTTATGATTTTTTGAAGTCAGGTCACTCCTCTGGAATTTACACAGTTAACAGTACTCGGGAGAGTAAAATTCCAGAATTGTGTAATTTGACTTCAATGACCTTAAAAGTGGTTCCAGATGCTACCATTTGGTCTCTAAGATGTAAGAAAGTAGTATGTTACAAGTTACAAGCCTATGGGAAGCCTAAACTAGATGATTGAGTGAAATTACCTTGGTAAGAGAATGAGTGAAACACTGCACCTTATGAGGAAATCTCACCTTACTATTTACTATGATTTAATTGCATGAGTTAGATTTTTTTATTGATATGAGATTAGTTTAGACTCTTGCCAATAGAAGGAAAAAGATTGATGACTACAAGTGCTTATGCTGAATATTTTGCCAAATTTGCTGAACATGAGAGTTTGAATTTCAATTTTGATCTATAATTTTGCTCGGAGTGCAAAAGCTAAGTATGGGGGAATTGATAAACTCATATTTGTAGTGATTTTTAGTATGTTTAATGTGAGTTTTATTATTAATTTGATCCCCATTTACCAATATGATGAGCAATTAATTAATAAAATTAAAATGAAACAAGTGGAAATTAATTGATTTGATTTTAGTGATTAATTGGATAAATAATCTATTAAATTTCTATTATGCACCGATCAATAAGCAGATTAGATCAATTGACAACTGGATAGAAAATTAGACATATGCTAGATTGAAGAAGCTGATAACAGATTTAAGCACATGGCAAATAGGAACAAGTGAGCTAACATATCACATGCTGGTAGGAGCTGATGACAAGTGGGAAACTCACACATGTTCTATAACATATTCATGTAGTTGCCATTCAATCCATTTATTCCACACTCTGCTATATATCACAGCTCACACATAGTACTCCAGATCATTCTATGTCACGCCTAGACACCTGACACACATCACATACATTTCATTTCACTCTTCTGCTATTCACCCATCTCCATACATCTTTCCATACAAACTCCACGACAGCTTCCACTAGTCACATGACTTCACACTCTTTATTTATCTCCATTTTCTATTCTCTCATTTATAACTTTTCCTCTATTCTAGACAATAGAACCATAGGAAAGTTCTACTGTCATCTTCATATTCTTCTTCCACACTCACCATGATTGCTACTGTGCTTTTTGTTGCTGCTGAAGTTCATATGGCAATACAAGGCTAAGCTGTTATGCTCTCTTGGAGATATTGCTAAACTAGAATCCTTGAGCTGAACAGGGAGTTTCATTGTGTCTTAAGTCAGATTTAATTGTATCAAGTTGATGTAGTTACTTCTGGTTTATTGATTCAATTAGAGTTAGTAGATGACAAAGAAGTAGGGAACCGAGTTGGATTTCTTGTTTATGCATAATTGATGCTTTGATTGATTTCATCTTTGGACTGAGTTGGACATAAAACATAGTACAGTTGTATCTATTTACTTCATCTTCTTCTATCTCTAAATTGAATGATTCATAATGTCTATTAAAATGTCTGTGAGTTGTAGCTTTGATTGAGATTTAGCTAGCGAGTTGTTAGCTAACATATTCTAATTCAAGTGATTAACTTCTCATATTTTATGGATAATAAAGATAAAGTAATCTCCATGGGAACACACTTGTCATTCATCCCATCATCATAAAAACATAAACAATAGCATATGATTTACTTTTAGAAGTGAGATTAATATCTCATCACACATTATCTGATTAACTTGTTAATTTGTGGGTCATTAGATTAATTAGGTACCTTAGATTATAAAATATCCTTACTTTTGTACATCTTAATGACCATTCAGTAGTATTTAGAATCACTTACAAGACCTCCATTAGTTAAATCTGGAATTTTACTCTTCTCTAGTTAGTGTTCATATGGCATTTCCAGATTAGGTGATAAACTTCAAAAAATCATAATTAATTTTAAAAAAATTGAAATGAAGTGGTTCAAAAATCTACGTGAATATAACATCTTGAAATTTAAGGAAAAAATAATTTACAGACCAAATGCTTATTCAATTAATACAGTTTTTTCGTCAAAGATCACTGTTCATTTGGTCAAAAATTCTAAAATTAGATTCTAGTCCCTTACTTTGGAAAATTCGTTCTCTTTGTACAGACATCAAAATAAGGTATTCTTGGTGTAAAATGAAGCTTGAAATGTTAACTAAATTTTTGTAAAATTTCATACATTTAACTCATCATTTACTATTTTTTATTACATGATGACCATCACTACTTATATTGGTCATATTGTAACATTATATATAACAATTCTTCACATAACATTTATACTACCCAATCCCTAGCTTCTCTTCATGCTTCATCATTATCTTTTATCATTCATAAACCTACTAGGGTTGAGATTACATGGAGGGGGTGAGATTTCTGGGGAAATCTCAGTAGCAAACAGTACTAAATAATGCATGCATTAATGTAAATACTTGTGCTTGCTTGTGAAAGTGTTAACATTTTGTAATGTGCATGCTTCCATGTAACATATAAAATACAATTAGCCAAAGTAATCATAGAAATAGAGCTTCAATTATATACACATACAACACAATTCCACAAAGTCATAGCACAACCAAGCATAACATTTAATACATATAAGTTTAGGATAAATTTACTACCTCATATACTTGACTTTCTTCTTACTTTAACTTTGCTTGCCTCTTTCTTCATACTTCTCTTGGATGTGTGGCTGCCTCTTTGGAGTCCACAATCAAATCCTAACATCACATAATCATCCATCAATTATAATCTAACTTTCTCTTGAACATTGAGCTCATTTAACTACATTAACTTTCCTTAATCTTAACTAATAGACTTGGCCTTTGAATCAATTGATATATTAACTATACCCTATATAATTTCATCTTTTGAATCCATTTATGAGCTTAGAATCATAAAATTCTAACTCTTATGCACTGTTCTAAACAGATTTGAAAAACATGCATAATTCTTTCAACAATTCTCATTTTGATTCCAATGCTTCTCATACTTGTTTATCTACTTTATCCCACACAAATTTTCATTTAAAAACCATTGGAATAATCAAAATCATGAAATTCCAATCACTGTTCATGTGAGTGAACAGTACTGAGAATAATTCTAAGAATTACAATTTTCAATTCTAATGCTTCCAAGATTTAAAACCTATCCAATCCTACACAAAATCATCATGTAAATTTAATGGAAGAATTAGATCATTGAAATTCCATCTGCTTGTATCATGAATAGTATAGACTGAAAGGTCTCAACAATAGCAAAGTCAAGAATATCAACTTGATTCAACAACCAATCACGTAACTAGCTATTTTAAGCGTCAATCACATAACTCTAACTTTAATTTCTTCTTTCTCCTTTCATCTAAGGTTTTGGACAGCACATACACCTTAGAGAAAACTCAACTTTCTTCTATAAGAACCCTAAGTTCAAGCCCCCAAATCAAAGGAAAACAAGTTAAGATAGATCATTTACCTTAATCTCTAGCTAGCTTGAACTTTGGTACCTTGAATCTTCTTTGTCTTAGCTTGAGTTGGTATTTGGGTAGCACCTCCCCAAGGGTTCCAAGGGACACGGTTTTGTGCAAAAAAAAAAATGGGGGTATTTATAGAAAAAATCTATGGAAAATGAATGGCCAAGATCACTTTGTGCACTATTTGATCTAATAGCTCATATTTGATCTTGGATCAAACTTTCTCACCAAGCCAATTTGAGATAAGATCACATGAAAAAAAATCTTCTCTTCCCTTGCCTTGGATGCCATGTGTGAAGCTTTATGAGTCCCACTATGTGAAAACCCTAATTCTTCCTTTATTCATTTTTCTTTTCTTTTTCAAAAATTCACAAATTATTCATTATTGGACTTGGGGTCCAAGATAACTTTTGGGACTTATTGGGCTGCCCTAGGATGAAATCTTGGGCCTCTCTTAGGTCCAATTGTTAATTGGCACAAATCCCAAGGAACTTTTCTTATACTGATATCCTTAATTACATTGGTCTTGAAATAAATGCTAAACATCTCTTTTAATGGTTCTAACATTTTTAGAAATTCATTATAATATAAAATAACTCCCCTAAAAATTCTCATAATTTTATGAGATCCATAAGTCATAATAAAAATTCTCTATATTTCCTCAAGACCCTTTATCGATGTCCAATTTCACTTTAAATATCTCAAAGGGCATTATCATCTTTTTACACATCATCAGAGTATTTCCTGACCATGGTTAACTATTTTGGGAACTCTACTTGACTATCTAACCTTAGTCAAATGACCAAAATACCCTTCATTTATCTTTGGCTCATTGACACAATACAGTAGCACACTCAGTAGCATTTTCATAATTTTATATTTTTCCCGGTCTTTATTAGCCCTAACCCACATACTTAACTAAAAATAGTATTGGGCCTATAAGGTGCCATTTTGGACCCTTTACATGATCCACTACCTTTATGTGCTCAACTCCCGAGAAATTCCCCTGAAATATATTTATCGGGTGTTTTAATTCAATGTAAATTCCATAATAAATTCTACAAAACTCCTTTTTAAGCTTTATCAATTTTATAAATTCTCATATTAATTATAAGAATTTACTGCCAAATTTTATTTAATTATGAGGTCTAGAGGATATTGTATTAATTTTCCTTTCTTCAAAAATTAATATAAATTTTTTGGGACCTCAAATCAAATTTCTGTGTTGCGTCAAACTAATCAGAATAATTTTCTCTATTTATTGAGAAAATTTGGGACTAATCTTATTCAAGGCATTTTTGGATATATTTCGGCTCAACTTTTAATAATTACCATTTGACCCTTTAACTTTTAAAAATTACACTTTAGGCCCCAACTTTTCATAATTACACTTAATGGCCCAAAGTTTATTTCTACTCTCATTTTTTCACCATAGAACTTTTAAATTTTTCAATTTAGTCCATTTTCTTTATACCTTTGTCTAATCATTATTTTTCCTTTCTATTCATCATCACAATCCTTTTCAAACCTCTTTCCACTATCAGTATTATACAGATAGAGAAAAATTAGGATGTGACAGCATCCATCTAGGCTCTTTGTGAATCGACCTAGGTTAACCTCCACTTTACTATTGGTTAGCTTAGTTTTGTTTGATAATTAAAACGACAGTTATCACATGCTTCATTTGGGTAAGTGAGCAAAGAGATGAATTTTTAAATTTAAGGTTGGAATACTGGAATTTCTAGATTTACCAAATGGATAATGGTTTTTCAATGAATAAACTGAAGTTATTTGCCCAATAAATCCTAGTTTCATATTTTTCCTTCTAAATTTATTGAAATATATTTCATTATAAATTTGAATCACCACATTTCAATTTTTCTAAAATTAGTTATGAACTTTCAAAGTTGAGTCTATATTTAGAGTTTCACCAAAGAAACAGTGTTTGAAGGATTTGGCCGCAATGAAATGTGTTTTTGGTTGCAACCAATGAACTCAGAGGCATAAGGTTATGATAGAAGACAGATTTGGTCTCAACCAATTAACACAGAGATATTTGGTTGCGACAGGACAAAATTTTGGTCATAACTCAAGTACACAGAGACAAAAACATAACTTTCCTTTGAAAATTAATGTTTTTAACTTAAACAAGATTTAATATGGTTCAAATTGCTTCCAAATACACATATATGAGGGTTAAAAGTAAGGACACGACACTGGCCGAAAAGAACAAGGGCTAGGGAGATATGATTTTGATGTTAAACTTAGGCTGAAGACATTTATTAGAGGTTGATTTAAGTGGATTGCATGAAGATTGTTCAATTTCCTTGGATTGGAAATTATTAAGGCTTTTCAAATGGGAAATGGTTAAGTACTTGGGTACCTATTAGTCAATGATCAAATCTCAAGAAGGGATTTGATTTTCGTAAATCCAAGCCTATATTTGGATTTTATATGAAAAAATTGTAGGAATTGTCATATCCTAATTTTTTGCTATTTGTAAAGGACCGACAGAAGAACTTGTAAAGGACAAATATATAAAAGAGTTTTAGAAGGAATTATAACAATGATCAGAATAAATGGTAATGGTTATATGAATTTTAACAAGAAGAAGAAAAGAAAAGTATAAAGTTATGATGCCAAGGGATATAAGCATCATTTTAATGAAAGTTTAATATAAAATAGAAGAAGGGACATAAATGGAGTTTTGAAGTTTCAGAGACTAAGTGCGATTTTGCCAAAAGTCAAGGGTAAATATGTAATTATAAGAAAGTTGTACTAAAAATGTTCAAAAATGCCCAAAAAATTATAGTCCCAAACCAATAAATAGAAAACAGAATTTGGGTCATACACATTTTTTAGAATTTCAGTGTGAGGTCTAAAAAAATTGATATTAATCTTCAAAGTCTAAAAATTATTACAGGGTCTTCAAGACCTCAAAACCAGATGAATTTTTATAGTAAATTATTATAAGGATTTATAAAACTAGCAGAACTAAAAAAGGAGTCTTGTAGAATTTATAAAATTTATGGTGAAAAATGACACCAATAAAGGATTTAAAAGAAATATATAGAATTTTTATCAGGACTTCTAAATCTCAAAAAATTATGAGACTTTGTAAGAAATTTATTTAATATTAGAATAAATTTATAAAAATTTCAGAACCCTTAAAGGAATTTTATAAAATTTATTTCAAAAATTAGGATAATTTAAGGATATCAGTATAGAAAAATTAAAGAGAAGTGCCTTAGAATTTGTACCAATTAATAATGGGCTCAAGAAGAGGCCCAAATGGAGTCACATGGAGAAGCCCAATATGTCCAAAGAATACTTTGAGCTTAAGTTTGATTTTAAAGCTCTTGGGTGTCTAGGTTTACACCTAAGGGTAATAGACAGCGCACCCTGCCCGACATTGGTATCGCCTAGGAGGAAGGGAGACTTCAACTGCCCTTAGATGGTGGGTGAGCCCAACTCCTTACCAAAATTTATATACCAACAAAATTTGGATTTTAAAGCATAAAAGCAAGAAAGAAAGAAAGAGAAGAAAATCTAAGAAGCAATAGATGGTATTGTAAGTTATCCAAATGGACCCCATATTTCATGACATGCAAGCCAAACAAGGAAGGAGAGCTTTTATCACATGGTGGATTATATTAAAATAATATAAGAATTAAGTTAATTGTGATTAAGATTAATTATTGAAAGAATCAACTAATGAGAATTAAGTTTTGGTCATTGTAATAATTAGAAAAAGTGGGATTATTATGGACCTAAAGTTCTAAAGTTTTAGATGTAAATACCCCCATTCTTCATAGATGGCGTGAAGGTTGGATGCCTTGGGGAGGTGCTACCAAAATTTTATTTGAAGCTAAAGAGAAGAAGCAAACTTGGAACAACAAGGTATTCACTTCTTTGAATATTGAACTTTGGTATGGAAAGATTGCACAAGGTTTTAAGTGGCTTAACGGAAATATCTCTTCCAAAATTGCTACCATATGTGCTGCCATTTTATATGAAGAGTATGAATTTTATGTTATGTATAAGTTAGATGAGCTTAAACAAGCTAAAGTGAAGTGAAATTAACTTGGGAATTCAAGTATCCATGCAATTTAGATTTTGAGCTCATTATTGCCATTGTACGAATCACTATTCATATGTAAGAATTTTATATTTTGATATTCCAATAGATTTAAAATAAAAAATTATGTGGGATAAAGTAGAGAAAAAAGTATTGAAAACATTGGAATCAGAATGAGAATTTTTAGAAAACATAGATGGCGCATTCGGTTCTGTATAGTAGGCTAAGGAGGAATTTGAATCTTGAAAATTCTAAATTCATATTTGAAATCTAAATGCAAAATTATATGTAAATAGACCATGAGAATTTATTATAGAGAGGTAGAAGTATAAGACATAAAATGGAAAAAGAAAGGAACCTAGGGAAAACCTAGTCTTGGAATTGTATTGGAATCAAGTTGTGACTTATAAATTCTTTGTAATGGCTAGGTTTGGTATTTGTTTGAACGGAAGACCACTTCAAGAGGAGCTTGTCAAGGACATTGAAACACTTTATTTTCGTATGTCTTAGGGACTATTTAGTAGCATTTAGAACCACTTAAACATCCATTTAAGTTCATTCTTAAAATCTGGAAAATTCCAAATCACAGGTATTATTCATATGGTATTTATAGATTAAGCGACAAACTTAGAAAAATAATAATTAATTCTACAAAAATCTAAATAAAGTGGTTCAAAAGGATACTTGAGTCTGAAATATTTTACTTTAAGATAAAAATAAGTCTTAGAACAAAAATGCTCAGTCAATCAGTACAGTTTAATCATCAAAGGTTATTGTTCATTTGGTCAAAAATTCTAGAAAACTATTTCTGGACCCCAAATTTAAAAATTTTATTATCTTTGTATAGACATTGAAATAAGGCATTCTTGGTGTCAACATGAAGCTTGACATGTTAACTAAGTACTAGTAATTTATCATGCATTTAGTGAATCATAAACTATTTTTAATTACATCATAAATATTACTGCTCAAATCTAGATATTGTTCATAAATAGAATTTTCTAGCCACTGCTTTACATATACATTTCAATTATGCAACTATTTCCTATCTCTTCTTCATGAATCATCCTCTTATTCTTCACATGAATACCCTGATATAATGGTTGTGACTTGGAGAGAGTGAGATTTCTGGGGAAATCTCAATACTAAATGGTACTAAACAATGTATGCATCAATGCTTGGCATTTGGGCTTTCTTGTGATTGTATTAACATAATGTATTGTGCATGCTTTCAGGTAACATATGAAATATAATTGGTCAAAGTAATCATAGCATAGAGCTTCAATAATTACATATGAATAGCATCAATCAATCAAGCCATAACACAATCAGCCATACAATTAATACATACAAGTTTAGGTAAGTTTACTACCTTAGAATATCTCTCCTTTAACCTTTTCTTTCTTGGCCTTTTTTGTCTCCTTTTTCACAAATGTCAAAACCTAATCATAGTTCATCAATGCATTTATTACAATCCATCTTAATCCATTTCATATCTAGCTCAATAACTTAGCTTTATTATTCTAAAATCGATAAACTCCTAACTTTATTTATTTGTAGTTAATTGCCTTACCCTTTGAATTAATTTGTACATTGACTATATCCCATACAATTTTATCTAAAGAATCCAAATATGGATTCAGATTTTCAAAATTCTAATGTTTCTTATAGGTCTAGGCAGAAAATTAAACATGACATACAACTTGCCAAAAGTTCCTCTTTTCAATTCCAATGCTTCCAAGAATTTGACCTTACTTGTTTGATTTTGTGTTTGCTTGTTCATTATAATTTTTGGTTGAACTTTAGATTATGTTATGATGATTATGATGATGGACGAATGAATGCAACTTCTTGCTATACATGTCATGACAATATGCATGTTAGAGATTGCTTATATAGATAATCATGAAGGAGCTTCCATATCATGATAATATGTTAGGCATTCAATCAAGCATGCATGATATTATCTTGCTATTGGGATTTCAATGAAATCTCATTCTTTCCAAATGAATAACCATGTTTCAGGTGCTGTAACCTTAAAGGGAAAAGGGTTCAATATGAATCAATGAACTTGTATTATGTTATAATGTGGTTACAAGACTTTATGAAATGCACTAGTACATTATGGCTTGTATATAATGTAAGGCTGTGACCTTATGGTGGGGTTTTTAGTGACTTAACGTATGAGTTATGACTTGAAATTTGGCATGCATATAGCTAAGATATAGAGCTTTAAATATAAATCAATAATGCCTCAATTGGTTAAGTTTTCAATTTACTATAAGTTATTCAAAATCAAAGATAAAATCTGGAAAGTAATTTCGCAAGTTAGGAGGAAGTGAATTTCAAGCGATGTTTTAAACAAATAAATGAATGAATTTTTCCATGAAATTTTACAAGGTTAAAGAACAAATATTTAAATTTTAATCAATATATAATACACCTTATTTCGATAAGGGGTCAAGGAGAAATGAATTTTTGAAGTTAAGGCAAGAAAACTGGAATTTCTAGATTTACCAACTAATATTCATTTGGATAATAAAACCTCAATTTTATATTTTTCAAAGTTGGATATGTAATATGGAATTACTAGGTGAACATTAACCGGGAATTTAATTTTTGAAATTTTATTTTTCAACTTAAAGAGATTCAAACTACTTCCAATTGAGCATAACTAAGGGTAAAAATAAGGATATGATAGTAATGACGTAAGAAAATAATTTTTAAGTTGGTAGAAATAAATCCCTAAAATTTAAGTTAAAAGACTAAGGGTTTCAAGGGCTTTTGTTTAGACCATAGCTAGTTGATTGTATATTGATAGTTGTTCACCCTTTGTCATATTGAAATAGAGTTTTACATTTTTGGAAGAAGGAACTAAAATAAAGAACAAGAGCTGAGGTTTATATAACACCTTACTTTCATAGGTCTTAGGGACCATTTGATAGAATTTAGAAATATATACAAGTACATTGAAGTTCAATTAAAAAATTTGGAATTTCACTCTTTTCAAGTACTGTTCATATGATAATTTATATTAAGCGATAAACTTTGAAAAATCATAATTAATTCTAGAAAAATCAAAATGAAGTGGTTCAAAAGGATACTCAAATAAAATTACTAAAATTTAAAGGAAAAATAAGTCTCATACCAAATGATTGTCTACTCAGTACAGTTTAATGGTCAAAGTCACTATTAAATTTGTCAAAAATTCTAGAAAATAGTTTCTAGTCCCTAAATTTACAAAATTCATTCTCTTTGTATTAACTTCTAAATAAGGTATTCTTGGTGTCAAAATAAAGATTGACATGTTAACTAAATGTCAGTAAAATTTCATATATTTATTCCAATTTTTACTATTTTTAATTGCACCTCATATGCCATTGCCTCCTCATGAGTTACTGTTCACAGTGACATTTCATCCACTAACTCTACTTACATATACACATACATCATGCAACTAATTTCTATCTCTTCTTTATGCCTCTTCATCTTCTCCTTCATGTGAAATCCCTATTGTGGTGGTGACATGGAGGGGTGAGATTTTGGGGGAAACCTTAGTAGTAAACATAAACCATAGAATGTATGCAACTATATACTTGATGTTAACACGTGTGCACTTAATGATCATGCTTGCATAATGATACTTACATGATTCCATGTCTCTTAATTACAACATATGACCATAGCATAAATAGATTGCTACATTTTACTTGATCAAGGTAGCAAGATTACTCAACCTTAATATTAACTTGTTTTGATTGTTATATGTGATATTGTCATCATTGTTGGTTGAGCTAAAGATATTGATATGTTGAGATGATGCTACTATTTGCATTAGGATATCTTGACTTGATACATGTTTGAGTTAGCATGAGTTATAGTTCCCTAATTGTGGCATTATGCTTAGTTTATTAATAATCATGCTTGTTAATGTTATTATTCATGTAACTTGCTATTGGAATTTCTTTGAAATCTCACTCTTCTAATTGATCAATTATTTAGGACTGAGCTATCAAGAGGTAAGGGCAAAATGATGGAAGACTAGTGTACTTATGCTATGACATTTTGAAAATTAATGTTGTTTGTAATTAAATATGACATTATGTATAACCTTGTATGAGTCAGCGACCTTTAAATTGTGTTTTAATTAAGTTAATGTTTGAATCTGACTTTAAAATTTTGCAAGCCTAAAGTACACAAAATAAGCTTAAAATCTATAGGTAGAAAATTTAAATTGGATATGTGTATAATTTATGGCAATTTTTCAAAGTTAGGGTAAGAAATCTGGAACAGTTATTGACCAAATGAATCTTGGGCGATCCAAAATGCTTCCTGTAGACATGAAATGAATCTTAATATGGTCTAGAGCTAAAGTATGACACTCTTGGTATCAGAGTGAAGGTTCTGACATAGGATAAGAATGCCCTACTGTGTTTAAGATTATTGGATTTATATGTCAATTATCGACAAATTCACATGAGTTGAGTTTTTGCAGGAAAAATACTCATGAAGCCTTTTAATGGAGAGGGTTCAGAGTCATCTTTGAACCAAGGGTATATAAGTAATACATTACCTATCGATGATCCAAACCTGATGCATGAGATAGAGGAAGATCCTTAAATATATTAGTGGTTCGATGACCAAGGACACAATATATCATCAGTAGGATATAATCAGGTTAATAAGGATGATGTGGATATTGTCGATGATGATAATAGTGATGACCTGAGGATTCTGGATCAAGATATGCTTAAACTAAGTACTCGGTTACCTAGGGTTAAAACTAAAATTAATAAGTATGGTGACTTATTAGAAGAGTTTAAGTTTAGGGCTCACCATATAAAGAAGAATGAGAATCAGGAACTTACCTTCACCTAGATTTTCTTGAGGAAGTCAAAGTGCTACACAAATGGTTACTCGGGAATTTTAAACTTTGGATGAGATAATCTAGATGATGGTACTTAATGAAGTTCTTCTAGAAACCCTCAAATGGTTATGAGAGATCAATCGATTGCAGTATTATGGTGTAAATAATTTCCAAACTTTTGTTAGAGACTTGTAAGCTTTTGTAATTAGAACTTTTCTGTAAAAAGACTTAGTAGGAAAGAATTAGGAAATTTTTGACATATATAACATCTAGTGTTTGGTTGTGTAGTACTGATATAAATGTAGACTTTTGTTACAAAAAATAAAAAGAGAAGATATATGTACATAAATGTATAAGATGTCATGTGTATAACCATAGTAGTATTGTTAGTGAAGCATAGTATAATATGAACTGGCTAACTAGTATATATGATAAACTATACTTTTTTTATGTACAAAGTTGACACATATAAATGAAATATAAGTTAGGTAGTAGGATCCCTTATTCCTTTTTATAATTTAGAAAAGAAATTAGTATGGTGAGAATTTGGAGGAACATATCACTTGAGGAATCTAGACAAGAGGGACCTAGGTACCTTTTGATCCTTTTCAATTAATCCTAGAAAGACTATAATAGTAGTAGAAAGCTATAAAGGAAGTAAGAGCCACTCAAGCCATTAGGAACAAGAGTGGGATGGTATTATAGCAACAGTTGTTGCAAACTTGAGGCAACTAGAGGTAATAGTGCCTCAACTAGTTCCAGAGCCTGTCCAACCACCCTAATAGTATCCAACAGTAGATTACTCACTTCTGTAAGCACAACCCACCTACATTTGATAGGGCTTTTTATGTTCAAGTAGCTGAAGACTAGATTAATCGATTAGAAAATATCGTCAATGTCCTAGATTGCCTTTCATAATGGAAAGCCCATATGGCAATCTATAAACTAGAAAAGGATGCAGACTGATGGTAGAAAAACACTTAATTCCTACCATAAGCCAGACGAAAGGGAAAGCCCATATGGCAATCTATGAGAAATATTTTTACGATCTATGAGAGACGAGAGGGAATTAGAGTGCTTAACCCTTAAGCAGCAGGACAAGGAATCCTTTGATGAATACCTAACAAATTTATTCATCTCTCTCATTAATCTACCTACCTACATCATAGGGAAAATGAGAGATGCATAACAAAGAAGATGGTTAGAAGTTTAAAGTAGGTCTTGAGGGAGAAAATAGCTCCCTGACAGTTCGAGGAGTTTAACGAAGTAGTATAAGCCTGTAGGATCATAGAGAACAGTCTAAATCATTATGTGCCACTTAAGCCAACTCTTAAGATGAAGAAAGCTCTAAGGAGAGTAGATCAGGACATGGGCCATTCTAGCAACAATGTTAATAAGAAAAGAAAGAGGCTGTGAAATAATAAGAGGACCAAGAAAGGTGGAAAGCTAGGTGCAGGTAGCAACTACAGAGGTCAAAGGAATATGGAATATATGGAAAGAATCATAGGATTAATCCATATTTAGCTGGACAGAATGTATGCTTTACTTGTGGTAAGCTGGGATACTACGTGACGGAGTGCCCATAGAATTCTAACAACCCTAGGCCTTAAACTCATGTACAAGTATTCGCTATCATGTAAGAGGAAGTCCGTAAGTCACCTTACATGATACAACTGGAAGATAGTTTTAACTAGAAGACCACTCTAAATTTTTGACATGGATTTGGTTGTTCTAGCAAAAGTTAAAAGTTTTAGACTAAACTTATATAATACTCTTGTGATAGTTGATGACTATTCAAGATTTACTTGGACTTTATTTCTTTCATCTAAAGATGAGACATTTCAACTAATTGTTATATTTACCAAAAAGGTCCAAAATGAGAAACATATTTCTCTTATGTCTATCAAGACTCACCATAGAGGAGAATTTGAGAATCATGAGTTTGCTAACTTCTGTGAGGAGCATAGAATCATCATAATTTTTTAGCTCTACACACACCTCATAAAATGGAGTAGTAGAAAGGAAGAACATAGTCCTTATTAACATGGCCAGAGCTATGCTAAATGAAAAGGGAATATCTAAAGTCTTTTGGGCAAAAGCAATAAATAGGGCTTGCTACATATCCAACAGAGCCTATATCAGAATAATACTTTAGAAGACTTGCTATGATCTGTACAAAGGAAGAAAGCTAAACATATCTCATCTAAGGATTTTTGGAAGCAAATATTTCAACCACAACAAGGAGAATCTAGGAAAATTCGATCCTAAATCTAATAAAATTTTATTTCATGGATATTCTAATTATAGCAAAGCCTATAGAGTTTTCAAAAAAGAACTTTTACTATAGAAAACTCTATTCATGTTGTATTTGGTGAAATAGAGTCAATTTTAAAACTTTTGAAGATGATGCTGAGATTGTTCAAAAATTTAAAAATTTGAGTATTAACAAAAACCAAACATCATCAGATTTATAAAAACTAAATGAAACATTTTCTCAAATAGATGATAGCCAAATTAAAGCCTGGAACTATATCAAATATCATTATTTGGATCAAGTTATTGATGAAGTCAATGAAGAGGTAAAGACCTGGAGACAAATGTTCAATAAAGTACAATTTTCTATATTTATTTCAAATATTGAATCACCAATATTAATGAAGCTCTAATAGATGCATTATATATAGAACATATGCTAGAAGAGCTGAACTAATTTGAGTGTAACCAAGTTTGGTACTTGTTACCCGGGCCTAATGACCACAGTTATAGACACTAAATGGGTATTCAAGAACAAGCTCTACGAATGTACAATTATTGTAAGAAATAAGGCTAGGCTAGTTGATAAAAGTTATAATCAGGAAGAAGGAATTGATTATAAGGAGACTTATCCTCCAGTGGCTAGATTAGAAGCTATACAAGTACTCTTAACCTTTATATCCATAAGAGATTTTAAATTTTATCAAATAGATATCAAAAGTGTATTTCCAAATGGTTATATTGTGGAAGAAGTTTATGTTGAGAAACCCCTTTGTTTTGAAAGTTTAAACTATCGTAGTCATATTTATAAATTGAAAAAGGCTTTATATGGTTTATAGCAAGCTCCAAGAAAAAGGAATAAACAAGATCGATTAGTAGTTTAGATTTATGTTCATGACATACTATTTGGTGCTACTAATGAATATCTTTGTCAAGAGTTTGCCAAGATGATGTAGGGAGAATTTGAGATGTCAATAATGGAAAAACTTAATTTCTTTCTCATATTTAAAATCAAGCAAAAGAAGAATGGCCTATTCATCTCACAAACAAAGTATCTCAAGGAACTTCTGAAGAACTTTAAGATGGATCAAACCAAAAGTATGGCCACCCTAATGTGCTCAACAATACAACTAGATATAGATGAGAAAGGGAAAGAATTCAATATAACAAAGTATGGGGCAATGATTAGATCTCTCTTATATCTGACAACAATTATACCATATATTCAATTCAGCATAGGCATATTGCAAGGTATTAAGCTGCATCAAAAGAATCTCATGCTGAAGCTATAAAGAGAATATTAAGATATATGTCTAGAACCGTCAACCTTGGAATATAGTTTTCTAAAGAAGGTGGAAAATTATTGGTAGCCTACTTAGATTCAGATCATATTGGTTGCAAAACTGATAGAAAAAGTACCAGTGGACAAAGTTAATTTCTTGGTGATTGTCATATTTCTTGGCTTAGCAAGAAGTAATACACTATTTCTATATCTTTAACTGAAGCTAAGAATGTGGCTGTAGAAAGATGTTATGCTCAAATTTTATGGTTAAAACAATAACTACAAGACCTGGGAATTTAATTCAAGGAGATACCTATTCTTTGTGATAATACAAGCACCATCAACTTATCAAAGAATATGGTACTTCACTCAAGAACAAAGCACATTTATATAAGACATCACTTAATTAGAGATCATGTTCAAAAGAAAGATATCAGAGTAGAATTTTTCCTAACTCATCTATAACTAGTTGATATTTTTCACAAAACCTTTAGCAAAAGAACAATTCAATTACATACAAAGAGAATTAGGAATAGTAAATCCCAAAGAGCTGTAGGATGGTTCTAAACTTAATTTTTTTGTTAAATTTCATATTCATGTTTTGGTGATTAACTAACTTAAGCATCGAAGTATCTAGAATTTTGTTTTACAGGAAAATCGTATAATTGAAAGAATAACACTTCTATAAGAGGGTTGATTGAAGAAGACTTCAATAAATAAGAGTTTAGAATAGCTAAAGAAATCAGAGATCTATAGTAGAAGTCATCGATAAAGGGTCTTATCAATAAGGCCTTCAAAAAAGGCAGCAAATTCTTTGATGAAACCTTTTCTATTGAATGGTAAGATTTATTGAACCATTTATCGATAAACAATCTTATCGATAAAGACTTTGATAAATTAGAGATAAAAAATTTCAACTATCAATTACTGGTCTTTGGTCTTCAATAAATATAGACATTTATCAAAAAACTCTTCAATAAGATAACTTATGGAAAAGTCCTTCGATAAATGACTTGAATGTGTGAAAGATTTTTATCGATATTTATCAATAAACACTTTGAAAAGGGTCCTTATCGAATTGCTTAGCAAAAAAATAACAGTTATAAAGGCAAAATATGACTATTGTTGTGTCAACATTGAACCCCATTTCCAAAAATCTCTCTACTCTCAGTAATCGAAACTTTTGTAACCATTTTCTAACTTTAAATTCGTCCTTTAAACCTTCCAATTCTTCCTCCCTATCTTCTTAAACTTCTTTTCACTCACAAATTTTTCACACTCCTCATCTCTATTCACGACTAACATGATACATATGGTGAAGACCAAGAATGTAAACATTGGGAGTGAAAGCAGTAAAGGGAAGAAGTTAATGACTCCTTCCAAGTCAAAACCACCCTCATTCAAGCCTAAAATAAAAAAGATGATGTTCCTCAACCATGAGGCTTTATTGCTCTGTAGTTTGATATAAGGTAGAGCTCATAGTAACCAATTTCAAAGAGAAAGAGGCACATCTTGCCTAATGTGTCTAAAGAATCTGGGTCAAAAAACACCCACTCTGACTACAACATCAATCAAGCAATCAATGCTTCCCTTAACATGGAAATTTCTTCTCAACCGACTCTATCTGTTCCTCTATTTAGTTAAAGGAGAAACAAACTACTGGGAGAGGAAAAATTGATTCCTTTCAAGGTACTTCTACTCATACTTCTAGCCGTACTCCTATTCCAACTTCTGAAGAATTACCCATGGGATACTTAGATAAAGGAGTAGACAAAGGGAAATACAAATTAGAGTCTGTTGTTAAGGACTTCTACCTTGTAGTCTATGTGGACTTCAGCTACATGAAATATAATGATAAAATCTAGTTAAATCTATCTAATCCCATGAAGTATTATGAAAATTGGTAAGGGATTAATTTGTCATATAGCCCTAAAGTAGTTAGATTATTTTATTGTAATATAGAGATTCATGATTAGGTAAATGAAGATGGATAATTGATAAAGAGTTACCTTACCACTAAGTTAAGAGTAAGGGAATTAAGGCTAGATGGTGATATCATTAATCTTGTCCTTCTAATAAATCATCATAAGAAAGAACTTACACTATCACTTAAGGACATTTATAGAGTTTTAATATTAAATGACAACTTAACTTGAGATTTAAAGTTTGTCCCCAAGGACATATGTGATTATCATAGGATAATTCACTACATTTACTCTTAAAGCATGGTCAATAAGTCAGTGAGTTTTACTTATCTCAATCAAGATGGTTATCTACTTTTGGATAGAGTTATTAGTGGAGAGAAGATAAACATAAGTCCCTTGATTTATAGTGAAATTAGAAGCTTCCACTATGACAAATCCAAGGTCACCTCAATTGGTCTCACTCATCCTTCAAAGCAACCATACTGATTATCTGTAGAAATGAGATAAGAAAGTAAAAATTATAAGATTTGGGACAGAGCAGATATATAGGATGTGAATCTCATTGTCCTTTCCATAAGGAGGCAAGCAAGCTCAGAAGGGAAAAGGGAAGTAACATGTTTTATGAAGACTCGAGAAGGCCAAGTTAGTGTCTTGGAGCTTAAGACAAATTTTAGGATATTTTATGAATTTTAAAAAGAAGAAAATTCAAGAAAGTCAAGGATAAGGCAAGGTAGCATGTGAGGTGTCCAAGTGGGGCACACACCTCTTCCATATGGCCCCAAGAGCAAGGGAGAGGAGTTTTACCATGTGCTCCATTTTATTAAAATAATGTAAGAATTAAGTTAATGATGATTAAGAATAAATAATCCAAAAAGAAACCAATAAAATTCAAGATTACGGTCTTGTAATAATTACAACTTGAGGGGTAAAATGGTCCCTAAGCCCTTGAAATTTGACTATAAATATCCCCTTCCTCTTTCACAATTTCGTGCACCTAGAAGATCCTTGGGGTGCCAAAATGAAGAGAAAACTCAAAATAAGATCAAGTAGAAGCGACCAAGCAAATACCTAAGGTAAGCAACATTCCCAGTTTATTTCTAACTATTTTGGAAGGATAAAATCTAGGTTTTAATGGAAGAAAAGTGAGATATTTCCTATGTTATGCTGTTATCCATAGCTATTTAATGAAGAAGAAATTTAAGTTAGAATTATATAATTAACACTTAAATAAGGTATATTTAGTGATTGGTTATTGAATTAAGTTGTGCTCTTGACTTTGCTGTTGATGAAGGCCATTTGTCCTAGTGCTATTTTGAACTAAGGAATGTAAATTTTAATGATCTAATGCTTCTATTGAATTTAGATGATGATTGGATAGAATTAGAACCTTGAAAACATTGGAATTGAAAAGGGAAAATTTGAAACCCTTTCTGTTGATGTTCATACACATGAATAGTGATAATAATTTTATAATTTTGATATTTCTAATTGTTTTAAAATGAAAAATTGTGTGGAAATAAATAGAGAAACAAGTATTGGAAGCATCGGAGTCAGGATGAGAATTTTTGAAAATAAAGAAGGCATGTTTTGGTTCTGTATAGAAGGCCATGAAGGAGCTGAAATTTTATAATTCTAAGCTCATAAATGGATTGAAAAGGCAAAATTGTGTAAGGCAAAGTCAAGACATCAGTTAATTCAAAGGACAAGACAATTAACTACAAATAAATAAAGTGAGGAGTTAAGTGGTCAATTGAGTTTAATGTTATTGAAATGATAGTTGAATTAGATCACGATGAATGTATGATTATGCAATATCTAGGCTTGAATTGTATGCTCAAAGAAGGAAGCCACACATCAGGAACAATGAGAAAGGAAAAGAGTAAGTAAGAGCAAGGAAAAGAGGTAGTGAACTTACCTACTTGTATGCTTATGTTGCTTAGATGTTTTATATGATGTTTACTTACTTTGATTATATGAAGCATGTATGATTGAGTAATGCTCTATTTCTTTTTATGCTATGGTCATATGTTTTAATTATAGAAACATGGAAGCATGTAAAGTTATCATTATCCAAGCATGATCATTAAGTGCACACGTATTAACGTCAAGCATGTAGTTGTATACATTGTATGGTAACTATTTTCTATTGAGTTTTCCCCCAAAATCTCACCCCTTTCCATAATATAATCTTAGAAAGGGAGTGAAGCCTAATGAAGATGAAAATATGCATGAAAGACTTAGAGTTTAAGTAATTTTAATTATGGCACGTAAAATGTTAGAATGTTCAGTTCAACAGTGTTTTGTGATGACTTGGGAAAAATAGTAAACCTCTTGATAAATGTACAAGAATTTACATAATGATAGTAGACATGTCAAGATTTATTTTGATACCAAGAATGACTTATTTTGATGTTTGTACAAAGAGAACAAAATTTTCAAAGATAGGGAACAGAAATTGTTTAGGATTTTTGACCAAGTGAACAGTAAACTTTGACACCAATACTATATTGATTGGTAGAGAATTTGTTCTATGTGATATTTTTTCCTAAAAATTCAATATGTTAGCTTCACATATCCTTTTAAACCATTTTATTTCTATTTTTCTATAATTAATTATGATTTTTGAAAGTTCGCTGTAAAGCTCAAAATACTACTGAACAGTAACTGTGGACTTGGAAATTCTAAATTTAGTAAATAAACTTCAATGGTTATTTTAAGTGGTTCTAAATATTACCAAATGGTCTGTAAGACGTACAAAAGTAACGTGTTACATTTATCAAAGTATTATTCAAGAGTCAATCTATTTCAATATAAAATGTTTGATATTTATTGAAGCTCTTTTCGATATACACTTCGATAAATTTAACTATTCTTTGAAAATATTTTCAAACCAGACTATAATAGACTTTGATATTTCGATCCAAAATGTTATAAATGAATTGCTTAAACTCTTTTTATATCATTTATACAACATATTTCTAGATCAATTGCAAGTAGAAACAAGATCAAATGAAGAAAATTATCAAAAACTAAATTTCTGTTAAAATGCATTAAATTTTTCAAACGTCAACAACTAACGACTCTATTCTTCTCAATAAGTGTAATGGATATTCAAACGACTCAATTATAAAGAAGTCACAGTAAATGCTGAAGTTAAGAAGAATAATGAATAAGAGTGAATAACATTTATTAAAGCATTCATTATAGCATTTATTGTACTCTGTTTTCTATTTTTTGAAGAAAGCATTTTCATTCTTTAAAAGTGAAACTTAGAGAGCTTGATCTTTAGTGCTTGTCATCATTACTCTACTAGAGAGAGTTAGAAATCTTTATTTATTATCTGAGATACTCAAGAGTGGGACTCTTAAGTGGGATTATAATCATACGGGAAGTAAGGGTGAGTGAGAGATATTCTCTTGTCAATGTACTGAGGCATCAAGAGCCTAGAGAATCTTGAAGATTATTGTAATACTCAAAGGAATTCTGAGGACTGAATATAGGTCAAGTTATTAGGATGAACTAGAATCAATATAATGTGTGCACCTCTCCTGTATGTGTTTCTCAGTGAAATCTTTTCAAACTCAACCTTTGTATTTTTACTTGAGTTTTAAATTTTTTAATATCACCCAATTAACCCCCTTTAGGTGAAACTATCGTTCTAACACATGTACTTATTAATAAGTTATTCGATAAACCTATTTATCAAAGAATATTTCAATAAATTGGCTATTCTGGTCTATAGAATGAATGTTTAGAAAAAACTTTTTCTAGATAAGTATTTTGATAAACCTGAACCAAACCTCTATAACTAACCTTATTTTCTGAAAGATATTTCCTTAAGGCTAGTTATCAAAATATTATGCGATAATAGTCAATCTGTTTGAGTACGTAATGTTTGATATTTATCAAACTCTTTTCTATAAGCACTTTGATAAATCTAATTATTCTTTGAAAATATTTTTTAAACCAAACTTTGATATATCAATCCAAAACATTAGAGATTAATTAATCTTTGCTTAAACTCTTTTTCTAGCATCTATAATGTCACATCCTAATTTTTCCTAATTTGTATAAGAGTGATGGAGGAAAGAGATTTGGAAAGGATTGTGATGATGAATAGAGAAGAAAAGATAATGATTAGTCAAAGGTTTAGGCCTATAAGCCCAATATGTAAATAGGTAGGCTACCACGTCCTATTGAGCAGAAGTCCCAGAAGTATACAAATGAGATTTAGGGACTAAATTGAAAATAATGAAAGTACAGGGACTAAATTGTAAATAGTGAAAATCTCTGGAGGATAATGGTTATTTTGAAGAAAGAGAGTAACTAAACTAAAAAGTCTAAAAGTTTTATAGTGCAAAATGAAAGTTGACATAAACTTTAGGCCATTAAGTGTAATTATAAAAAGTTGAGGGTCTAAAGTGCATTTTTCAAAAGTTTATGGGCAAAATGGTAATTATGAGAAAGTTGAGCAGAAAAATGCCTAAAATTGCCCAAAATTATTTCAATTCCAAATTTTCCCAGTAAATAGAGAAAGTTATTCTGATCAGCTTAACGCAACATAAATTTTGATTTAAAGTCCTGATAAATTGATATAAATTTTTTAAGAAAAAAAATTAGTATAGTATCCTCTAGACCTTATAATTAGATAAAATTTAGTAGTAAATTCTTATAATTAATATAAGAATTTATGAAACTGACAGAACTCAAAAAAGAATTATGTGGAATTTATAATCGAATTTACAGTGGATTAAAATACTCGATAAATGCTTTTCAAGGGAATTTCCAGTGAGTTAAACTCATGAAGGGAGTGAACCATGTAGAAGGCCCAAAATGGCGCCTTATAGGCCTAACAATAATTTTAGATAAGTATGTGGGCTAGTGCTAATAAAGACCCCAGAAAAATATAAAATTACGAAAATGCCACTGTATTGTGCCATTGAGCAAGGATAGATAAAGGGCATTTTGGTCATTTGAATAAGGTTATACGGTCAAGGAGAGTTCCTAGGATAGTTGACAAAGGTCAGGGAATAATCTGATAATGTGTGAAAAAACAATATTGCCCTAGAGATGTTAAAGTAAATAAAGAATAACTAAGGGGTATTTTGGTAATTTATTAAAGGATCAGTAATTAAGTTTAGACCCAGTCTAATAATATCAATGGTAGGAAGAATCCAGATAATGGATTTAAGATCAGAAAGCATATTATAGAATCTCAGAAAATTAGATGTATAAAACAGTCTGATTTTTGAAAAATTGGATTGAGCTGGTACCGGATTGGAATGAAATTTTTCCAGATACTTTCTCCCCTTGCAATTTCACCACATGTGCTATGAGGTGTCTATTGATGAAATACCTCCCATTTTTGCTAAAAAAACTGTGGCTCTTTTGATTTGAGGGCTTGAACTTAGGATTTTCATGGAATAAATATGAGGTTTTTCTAAGGCATACATGATTTATAAAATCCCTAGATAAAAGGAGAAAGAAGAAATTAAAGTTAGAGTATGTGATTGATACTTAAACATGCTAGTTAGATGATTGGTTGTTGAATCAAGTTGATATTCTTGACTTTGCTAAGAAGGAGACCGTTCGGTCTGCACTGTTCATAATAGAATGAATGGAATTTCAATTATTTATATGATGATTTTGTATAGGATTGGATAGGTTTTAAACCTTAGAAGCATTAAAATTTAAAGTTGTAATTTTTGGAAATCTTCTTTGTTAACAGTGATTGAAATTTTATGATTTTGATGATTCCAATGGTTTTAAAATGAAAAGTTATGTGGGATAAAGTAGAGAAACAAGTATAGGAAGTATTTGAATCAAAATGAGAATTTTTGGAAAAAATATGTATATTTTGTAATTATGTCCATAACAGTACATAGTTGCTGGAATTTCATGATTTTAAGCTCATAAATGGATTCAAAAGGTGAAACTGTGTAGGATAAAGTCAAGACATCAATTGATTCAAAGGTCAAGTCAATTAGTAAAGATTAAGGGAAGTTAATGTAGTTAAATAAGCTCTATATTCAAGAAAGTTAGATTGTAATGGATGGGTGATAATGGTATGTTAGGATTTGATTGTGGACTTAAAAGTGGCAGCCACACAAGGAGAGGTAAAAAGAAAAAGGCAAAGTTAAAGTAAAAGAAGTCAAGATGTAAGGTAGTAAACTTATCCTAAACTTGTATGTATTGGATGTTATAATTGGTTGTGCTATGACTACGTTGAATTGTGTTGCATGTGTTTATGATTGAAGATCTATTTCTATGATTACTTTTGCCGATTGTATTTGATATGTTACATCGAAGCATGCATATTACACAATGTCAACCCTTTGACAAGCACGTACAAGTATTTATATTAATGCATGCATTGTTTAGTACCGTTTGCTACTGTGATTTCTCCAAAAATCTCACCCCATCCATGTAATCCCAATCCCAACATGTCCATGAATGATGAAAGAAGATGAAGAAGTATGAAGAGAAGTTATGGATTAGATAGTATAAATGTTATATGAAGAATTGTTACATGTAATGATGTAATATGACCAATTAGATTAGTGATGTTCATGTTGTAATGAAAAATATTAAATGATGGAATAAATATATGAAATTTTACAAACATTTATTTAACATGTCAAGTTTCATTTTAACACCAAGTACACCTTATTTCAATGCCTGTACAAAGAGAAAGAATTTTCCAAATTCAAGGACCATAATATGTTTTTAGAATTTTTGACCAAATGAACAGTAATCTTTGACAATTAAACTGTATTGATTAACTAATCATTCAGTCAGGAACTAATTTTTTCCTTACATTTCAAGATGTTATCTTTGTGTAGCTTTTTGAATCACTTCATTTCAATTTTTCTAGAATTAATTATGATTATTTGAAGTTCATCGCAAAATCTAGAATACCATATGAACAGTAACTCGAGAATAGTAAAAATTCTAGATTTAGCTAACAGACTTCAAAGTTCATGTAAGTGGTTATAAATACTACTGAATAGTCCCTAAGACGTACGAAAGTAAGGATGTTACATATACAATACATTTCAAGATCAATTATAAGCAGAAACATGATCAAATGAAGAAATTCATCAAAAAGAAAATTTATGTCAGATGCATTAAATGTTTCAACAATCAGTAACACCAATAACTCTATTTCTTTAACAGCTACTTTAATGAGTCCAATGGCTATTCAAATGACTCAACTATAAAAGAAGCCACAGTAAATACTGATTGAGCATTCATTGCTACTCAATTTTACGTTATTTCTCATTCTCTAAATAGAGCATTTTAATCTTTGAAAGAAAAAGTTAGAGAGCTTGATCTTCAGTGTTTATCATTATCACTCTACTTAAGAGAGAGTTAGAAATCTTTATTTCTTATATGAGATATTTAAAAGTGGACTCTTGAGTGGGACTGTAACCTTATGAGAAGTAAGGG
The DNA here is from genome assembly GCA_037074615.1 of Leucaena leucocephala. Taxonomy (NCBI): domain Eukaryota; kingdom Viridiplantae; phylum Streptophyta; class Magnoliopsida; order Fabales; family Fabaceae; genus Leucaena; species Leucaena leucocephala. The sequence continues at coordinate 12,015,673 of CM073561.1, forward strand.
GAGTAAGAGAGACATTCTTTTCTTGATATACTGAGGCACCAAGAGGCCAGTAAATCTTGGAAAATAGTGAAATACTTAAAGGAATTCTAAGGATTGGATATAGGTCAAGTGGTTAGGCTAAATTAGCATAAATTGTCTGTGTACAACTTCTCTTTTATCTGCTTCTTTTACAATTTAAGCTTTAAATTCTAATATCACCCAATTCACCCCCTCTTAGGTGAGACTGCCGCTCTAACATGTATAGTATAGAAATACAAAAAAAATATTAACCAACATATAAGGGTATAATGGTAAATTAGTTATTATCTCGCCTCCCTTCCCTTCCCTTCCCTTCCCTTCCCTTCCTAAACCAAATAAAGGATCATTAAAAACTCATCCCCTCCCTTTATGTCAAATCAAACCAAACAAGGTAACATTAAAACCTCCCTTTCCTACCCTTTCCATCGCATCCCTCCTATCCCTTTACCTCCTTCAAACCAAACACACCCTTAGTGTTCATTTACTCACTAGGCTTCCAAAAATACCAAACCTCAATTATCATTGGGTCCAATGTTTCAATTAATGAAATCCATATCTTAAAAAATTGTTAAGGCCTCCTATTGCATGATAAAGGATTAATGAATGCAACAAGTATCCAAGCAATTTCATTTCAACTCAAAACGCAAACATAATCATGCCAGATGGTGGGAATGAATGAAATCACAAGAGAATATATATGTAAACACATATATTGAAGTATAAGTTTTACATTAAACAATCAAAACCACAATAATAATTCAAAAAAATATTCAAACATGAAATCTTAGCTTCAAATTACAAAGCAAGTTCATAAACTAAGAAATTACAAAGTAAAGCAAGAAAATGGATCACTTTAACTCCTCTTTGAAGCTTTAAGAACTCTAGCCTTTGTTACCCATCATCAAGTATTGAATCTCCTTAGTTACACATTGAGATTGGTGTTGTCACCACCAAGCTCAAGTACATAATAGAGATAGAGAATAGAGGATTAATGTAAGGAAAGATGGAAGAATTATAGAAATGAAAGGAAGATGGAGGGAGATAAAGAGAAAAAAGATGGAAATGAATGGGAAATAAAGGAATTGAGCTTTATGATTTGACTTTTTGCTTTATAGAGTGCATGAAATGAGTTTTTGGGTTTGTTTAGGGCTTAGGGATCCAAATTTGCACATCCTAAAACATAAATTTTTCTATTAGAAAAAGTGTGAAGGGCCTATCATTGCAGCGAGTAGACACAAAGGCTACTTTACAGACTTTAGGAATGGTCCTTCGTCAGAGCTCAACATCACATGCCATTTGGAGCTATAATCAACTATTTGAATTTGAAATCATTACCTTGTACATAAATGACACTACCTTGATGCCAAAAACCACCTGGAAAATCTCCAAAACTAGTTAGAGCTTGAGTCGTCATATCAGGAACTGTACCCACATTAAGGAATATGGGCATGAACTCCATATCTTCAACCAATTTGGTTAACTATAGAATACAATGAAGCCACCTACGTTAATGCATGATCAAACTACTTCTAACGCCTAATATCAATCGCATATATGCAAAGCTTATCTCAAACACTTAGGTTCTATATAGTTCAAAATAATGTAAATATTTAGCATCGTGGTAATGGAGGCCATCACTCAAAGACATGATCATATTACTACACTCACAAGTCACCAAAAAGTAAAGCCTAATACATAAAGGCTTAATAGAACACACTCCCACACATTCACCAAACCCTAAAGCATAATACCTAAAGGATCAATATATCACACTCCCTTACACTCACTAAACCCTAAAGCTAAATACTAGAAGACCGAATAATCCCCTCAAAGCCATATATGGCACGTGAATATGACATGCTAATAAGTTTCAAATGGGATGCTTTATCTACTTATGCCCTTTTCTCTAATCTTCTCATGAATAAAGGTATGAATCCCAATTGTTGAACAAACTATGTTCATGCATAGGCCTTCCTAACACGCGATAAAGTACTCAAAACTCGAAATCCTCCTATATGTCTTTCGCCGTGATCAAGGCAAAAAATTCTAAATAACTGACACATCCTAGCATAAGAAAAAATTGAATTAAATTTTAGGGAAATAGTTGCTTTAATAAGGCACAACAGTTTAGGCTAGTTTATGACTTTTTGAAAGTTTGATCTCATCATAAGTAGATACTTTCATCATATATCCTTCTACTTGATCAACTCATTATTTTAATCAAGATCGATCCTTTTGGTCTTGATTGGAAATCTCTATATAACCTGTTCAAAATCAATTAGAGTTTATCATTTTGGTCATAACGAGTTTGAAGGGCTATGTTCATAATCATGGGTTAGATTAAGGTTGATTGAGTAGCTTTGAGTTACTATAGGGACCCTTGAAGGCCTAATTTTATTTCCCAAAACTATTCTTGAAAATAGATATTAACTCTTTAGTTATATGAACATTGTAGATTGGTTATGATAGTTGTTTGGGGAACTCCGTGAGATATTCTCATCATTTTGGTAATCAAATTGTACAAGGTAACACGGATTTTATGAACCAATAAGTATGAGAGTGAATGTGTTAGATGTCTTATTTTAAGATAAGCTTAGAGATAAAGGTATTTATCGATAAGTCCTTCAATAAGCAAGAATAAAATTCAGTTGTGAAATACGTTTCAAAAGGAATTTATCAAAGCATTATCAATAAAGGCATTTATTGATAAAGCCTTTAAAAAACAAGAACAAAACTGTCATATCCCAATTTTTCCCTATCCGTATAGTACTGATAGTGGAAAGAGGTTTGGAAAGGATTATGACGAAGATCATAAGAAATGATAAAGGTTATATGAGTCTTAGAAGAAAGTGAAGGATTAAAATGGAAAGTAGAAAAGGTTAAAGGCAAAAAGTGAAAATACAAAGAAAAGTTAGGCCCTTAAGTATAATTTTCAAAAGTTAAGGGACTTAAACGCAAATAGCCAAAAGTCCAGGGGCCTAAGTGCAATTATTCAAAAGTTCAGGGACCTAAATGTAATTATGGAAAAGTTGAACTGGAAAATGCTCAAAAATGCCTAGAATTAGATCAGACCCAAATTTTATCAATAGATAGACAAAAATATTTCTGTCAGTTTAATGCAACACATAATTTTGATTTGAGGTCCTGATTAATTGATACAAATTCCTGAAGTCAGAAGGAATTATTACAGTATTTTTTAGATCTCATAATCAGATGAGACCTTATAGGAAATTCATATATTTAATGTAAGAATTTATAAAATTGACAGAGTCAGAAAAGGAATCCTGTAGAATCCATACGGGATCTTACAATGTAATAAAATATCTAATAAATAGGGTCGAGAGAGTTGTCTTGGGATTTGTGCCATAAAGGGCATAAAGGCAATGAGCCCATACCAAGGTCTAAATGGCACCATCATTAGCCCATTAAGGTGACTAGACAGTTAAGTGGGCCAGAGACCAGAGCAGTCCAAGAAAAGTGTGAAATTATGAAAATACCCCTGGATGCCCACACTGTACCAGTGATGGATGGAGGTCATTTTGATTATTCTGGATAGGCTAAAAACATGGTACATAGTATAAATATGATTAGTTAGAGCCAAGATATGCCCTGAGGTAGTGTAAATAGGGGTGAAATGATAATTATGCCCTTAGAGTTACTATAGTGCAAGAAAAGACATTAAGGGTATTTTGGTCATTTCCCAAGGGGTGGATGGCAGATAAATATTCATTATATCATTTTTAATGGTATGAGAAGCCTAGAAATTGATTTCCAAGATAGAATATATATCCTGGTATATTATAAAAAAAATTAGGAACAGAAAACAGTCCAGTTATTGTGAAACTGCTCCGATCAGTACCAGATTGGACTGAAATTTTTCCAGAAGCTTCCTTATATGGAAATCATGCCACATACCGCTATTAGGTGTCCCATGAGTTGTCCTACATGATGTCATAATTATTCTTTTTAGAAAAAGTTAAATCCAAGATTAAATGTGAGCCCTTGGATCAAATAGTAACCAAATTAATCTTGACCATCCATTTCAACCCAAATTTCTCTATAAATACCCCCTATTCAGATCATTTTGGTATGCATGGTGAACCATAAAACTCTTCCAAAATTTCCATTCAACCAAGAAAGAAGCACACAAAGTGAAGTAACAATTAAGGTAATAATCTCCCTTGATCTTGAGCTTTGTTCTAGCAAGTTAGCTCATAATTTTAAGGGATTTTTATACTATATTTTCCTTATGGTTGTTTCTGGAAGTACTGCTCATATATGGTTAAAATATGAGTTTTATGTTATGGATAGTTTACATGAGTTGAAAAAAGCTAGAATCAAGTGGAATAAGCTAGGGAATTCAAGTATGTTTGGATTTAGGGTTTAGTGTTATTGCTGGTACTGTGCATGACACTGTTCATATGATGTAATTTCATGATTTTTATGCTTCCAATGAGCTTAAAATGGAAAATTGTGTGGGGATAAAGTAGGAAAATAAGTATTGGAAGCATTGGAATCAAAATGTGAATTTTTTGGAATCAAGGGCTTCACTTTGGTTTTGTACTGTAGCAACTGAAGTATTTTGGTTTTAGAAATTCTAGTTTTATATTTGGATTCTACATGAAAAATTACATGGAAATGAACCATGAGAATTTATTTTGGAAATATGGAAGTAAGAAACATAAAGTAGAGAAACAAAAGGGAGCTAGTGAAAACCTAGTCTTGGTTTTGTGTTCAAGTTGAGTTGTAACTTGATATTATTTTATAATGGCTAGGTTTTGATATTTGTGAAGGAAGGAAATCATGCCAAGAAATTATTGACCAAGATATCTAATAGGTAGCAAGGATACCTAACTATAACTCATGTTTGTTTAATTGTTTGCTTGCTTGTTGATTATGGTGTTTAGTTGAGCTTGAGCTTATGTCATCATGTTATGATGAAGTATGAATGATTGTAACTCCTTGCAAGTTATTTCATGACAATATGCATGTTAGAGTTTGCTTATATACCAATATGAAGTAGCTCCCATCTCATGATAACATGTTAAGCATCCAATTATTCATGCATGATATTATAGTTTGTGTAACTTGCTATTGGAATTTCTATGAAATCTCATTCCTTTCACATGCATAACTGTGTTTTAGGTGCTGGATCCTCTCAAGGGAAGAGAGTAAATGTTGATGATTATGTTTGTATAATAAGTTACATGACTTACATGACACTATTGGATAATATGCTAGTATGCATGGTGTACGTTTCTATAACTCTGTATTTTGGGTTTGAGGCCGTGGTGATGTGATGATGTTTATGATGCCTAAATCAGCGAGTTTTAGTCTGAAATTTGGCATGATTATAGTTAATATACATATATTTAAATGGACACTAAGAACGCCTCAATTGGTTAAGAATTCGATTTGTTATGATTTTTCTAAGTTGAAGTTAAAATCTGGAATTGAGATGAAGTAAGCCTTTAGAGGCTGCAACATTCACACGATGATTTCATATAACCAATGAATAATTTTTTCATGAAATTTTATGAGCTTAAAGAGGACATCTAGAGATTTAAATTCATAGGTAACACGGTTTATTGGGATAAGTAACCAAAGAGAAATGAATTTTTGAAGTTAAGGCAAAGAAACTGAACTTCCAGATTTTACCAAATGAACAGTGATATTCAACGAATAAACTGATTTCATTTGGACAAGAAAACCTCAATTTTATATTGTTTCCTCAAATATATATGAAGGAGGTTTCATTAGAAATTGGAACCACATTATTTCGAGTTTTCTATAATTACTTATGATTTTTCAAAGTAGGGAACATGTTCTAGAATTACCAAAGGAACAGTAAAAGTGAACAATACCCAAGAGTTATATTTTGAAAATGAAGGTTTCTAAAGCAAATGATCATGTAATTGGTTCCAATCACTTCTAATGGAGTATAATTGAGGTTAAAAGTAAGGATGTGACATTTTGGTATCAAAGCAAAGGATTCTGGCTTAAGAAATACTCTGTATAGATTATTTATGGATTGATATGAGATTATTCCCAGACCCTAACCCGAAACAGTAAGTATTTTGTTAAGGTAGGGTATGTTATGGGATAGTTAGCATTGTTTAATTAAGCAAATATTGTAAAAGTAGATATGATATTTCATGAAGTTAAGTTAAAGGCTTCAATTAATAAGGGAGACCTCAGACCAGTAATAATATATGAAGATAATATACATCCAGACTTTGATCATCCCTCAGACAATAAAGATAGTTCAGATGAGAGTATAGGGGATCAGTAGAGCTGGTAAAATGGGCTCAGCCTGCGGGCTGAGCCCGTTTTAGAAGAAAATGGGGCGGGCTCGGGTTGGATGAAAACCAGCCTGTTTAGTAACGGGCTGCACAGCCTGCCCCGCATTAGTCTGATATAATAAATGGGCCAACCCATTTTTTTTTAAATTTAATGTATTTTTTTATTAAAATCGAAGATTCGAAGGTGAAGCGTCTCTCTCTCAGACTCTCACAGTGTGCCCTAGCGTCTCACTCTCTCGACTCTCAGTCTCTCAGCACAGGAAATTAGGAAGCAGAGGAGAGGAGACTCGTGTGCCCTAGCTCGCTGATCACCGCTTGCCTCTGGCCTCTCGCCTATCGCCCCTGATCGCTCGCTTCTCGCCGCTTGTCACTTCAGGTTCATTGCTTCACTGCTTCAATCTTTTATATTTCTTCCATATTCACTTCTTATCTGTCACAGTCGCTCACTCACTAATGGCTTTCACCAGTCCAGTCGTCGCTGAGTCACCGTGTCTCTCAATTTGTCTCTCAGTCTGTCTCTCAGTCCGTATGTCACTTACAGCTTTATTGCTTAAATTGCAGCCTGTCTCTCGATCGTTACAGCCTCACACTCTGCTTTCACCAGTGTAGTCATCGCCGTCTCGTCGCTAGTCCTAGTCCCCGCATTGTTGCCTTATCCGCTGAATTGACTCCACGAAGGTTTGAAATTACATATGCTCTCTATATTTCTATTTTCTTTTTGGTCAATTTGATGTTTGAACTACTTGATGCAATGATGCTTTGTTTGGAATATTGGATATTTGGATGCTTTGTATTATGAATGCCTAGACGCTGGAGTTACAGGCACAGGGGAAGATTTCCCTGCTCAGTTACAAGGAACTGAGGCTAGAGTTACAGACTTACAGGATGGAATTTTATTTTTCTTTGGTTCCTTTCATGTTCTTTTCTTTTTAATTGGTTAGTCTTGTTGCTTCTCAGTTCTCATGTATCGACATTTGCTGCTCAAGTGCTATGTTTTCTGCTTTGTATCGACATTTTCTGCTTGGATTAATTTGTTCATAGTAATGCTTGTTTCCATGTTTTGCATAGCAGACTTATGTCAAATTTGCAAGTTCTATATATACAGGAATTAACAAATAACAAGTTATTTATTTGTAGTAAGTAGATAATTAATGGGTAAAATTGAAATATAAACATGAATATAAATTTGTAATAACCATATAATTAATTAAGCACAAATAATTAATATATTAGATGTATATATTAGAACTCATACCTTTTAAGTTCTTGTGAATTAATGTTACAGATTGAAGTTAAGATGGACTCAGGTAATATTGAGGAGCATAAAAGAAAGAGTGCTAATGATGCAACTAGTATGGAAGTGGAAAACCAATCAGGACAAGCTGAACCCTCTGTTTCTATTAAAGGCAATGTAAGTAAACAAGCAAAGAGAAATACCTCTGATGTTTGGAACTACTTTACTAAAATAGGTAAAGTAGATGGAAAAGAAAAGGCTGAATGTAAAGGGTGTAAAAAATTATATATTGTTGGAGGTAAGGATTATGGGACTTCACATCTTCGACGTCATATAAATATTTGTGTAGCAATCCCTAAATATAAAGATGTGGGTGCCATGATGTTAGACCATGCGGGAAATGTTAGAGTTAGAAAACTTGATCAGAACAAAGTTTGGGATTTGCTAGCTTATTGTATCATCAGACATGATGTTCCATATTCTTTTGTTGAGTGGGAGGCAGTTAGAGATTTGTGTTCATATTTAAATCCTGACTATAGGCCAATTAGTAGAAAAATTGTTACGGTTGATATTATGAATTTCTATCTTAAAGCAAAAGAGAATTTAAAAAATCAGTTAGCGAGGAGTCCTAGTAGAGTATGTTTAACTGCAGATTGTTGGACTTCTTTGGCTACTGAAGGATATCTTTGTTTGACTGCATACTTTATTGATGAGAAATGGAATCTCAATAGCAAGATACTAGCATTTGCTAGGATGAAGCCTCCACACTCTGGTATTGAATTGTCAAATAAGGCACATGATATCATTACAGACTGGGGCATTGAAGGAAAAATATTTTCTATTACATTGAATAATGCTTCAGCAAACGACAATATGCAAAATTTGCTGAGAGATAGATTGAATTTATGTAATGGTTTGATATGTAATGGAGAGTTCTTCCATGTGAGATGTTGTGCCCATATCGTAAATCTTATAGTGTAGGAGGGATTGACAGTAGCGAGTTCTGCAGTGCAAAAGATTAGGAGCAGTATTACATACGTGAAACACTCAGATTTGAGGTTGACAAACTTTAAGAAGTGTGTTTAACAGGTTGGAGGAATTGATAGTTTAATGGGGTTGAGATTAGATGTCCCCATTAGATGGAATTCGACACATTCAATGCTCCAAAGTGCAATCAAATATCGTCATGCTTTTGTAAACTTATCTTTACATGATAGCAATTATAGACATTGCCCATCACCTGAAGAGTGGACTAGAGCAGAAGTGATGTGCGCATTCTTGAAGCCATTTGCAGTGATTATAAATCTAATTTCTGGGTCATCTTATCCGACTGCTAACATGTATTTCATGCAAATCTCCAAAATTGAAACACTACTAAAACAACATGTGGAAAGTGATGATCTTTTGATCCAAGATATGGCTGAAAGGATGCTTCGCAAGTTTGATAAATACTGGGGTGATTGTAGTGTCATTCTTGCATTAGCAAATATTCTTGACCCACGGATGAAATTTGATGTTGTAAAGTTTTCTTATGTAAAACTTGATCCTATAAATTATGAAGAGAAGATTGAACACATTAGGAGAAAGTTATACTATGTGTTCAATGAATATAAAAGCTTAGGATCATCTTCATCATCTTCAGTTCCTTTTGTCAGAGGCGAATCAAGCTCTAATGTCAATATGACACCAACAATGTCTTTCCCATAAAGTGGTGTTGAGTCCTTTACATATGATGAAAACAACTATTTAGATGCTTTTGAAGTAAGTTTGAGATATTTATTTATTCTTGGTTCTTAATTTATATAATTATCATGTTATCGATGTTAACATTTAGTTTATATGATGCAGGATTTTTTGGAAGCGAAGAATAAAGATACTGAGGTGTTTGAAAAGTCTGAACTAGACCTTTATTTAGAAGAAGCAACACTTGATCCTAGATTATCTGTCAAATTTAATTTGTTAAGTTACTGGATGACTAATGCTGCTCAATTTCCTTATCTTTCAAAGATGGCATGTGACATACTATCTATTCCAATCACTACCGTTGCAAGTGAATCTACTTTTAGTATTGGTTCACGAGTTCTTACAAAGTACCGAAGTTGTCTTCTTCCAGAGAATGTTGAAGCTATTATTTGCGCTCGCAATTGGATGCTGGGTTATTCATGGGGTGACAATTTAATTACATATTTTTTCCCATCTTTTATTTTTTATTTATATATTAACTCTTTTTTAAAATGTTGTGTCATGTGTTATGTGGCATATGAGATAAAGGAAGAGGAAGCTGGTTATTGTAGTGCTGATGATACTGTTACAGTTTCAGATATTGCTTCAAATAATACTCCAAACATTGTGGAGTAGCAAAGACGGTTATTGTTCTATTTGTCTTGATACTTGAATAATTTTGTGATGAATTAATATTATGTTATTAACACTAATTTATGTTTTTATGGATTATTGTAATTGTAGTATGTAATTATAATTTTTTTTAATAAATTATAATATGCCAGCCCATTTTTATGTGGCGGGCTCGAGCTGGCGATATGCCAACCCATTTTTATGTGGGCCGCAAGGCCCGCCCCGTCTTGGCCCGTGGGCTGCGATGGGCTGGCCTGCAACCCGTGGACTGGCCCGTATTACCAGTGCTAGGGATCGGTCAGGAAAGTCTATAGTAGAATATCCTATAGATATTTTTGTAGACTCAAACTTGTAGTCTAGAGGTGATGTAGAGATTTATTCTGAAGCCGTGTATGCACTATATGATGTTGAGTCTAGTGACTCTATACGGTATAAGTTTGTTGGAGTGCCTTTTAACCCTGATGTAAGTTCTATTCCTCCAGTGAGAGGACATATTACGGTTGAGGAAGTTGAGTACTGGTTCTGAATTATGGGTAGACTAGATATTATTTCTCCTCCACCAGGGTTTGAGGACAGAGTTGTTATGAGTAATATATCACAGTCCCCTAATTTAGAGATCCAGTCAGAGTTTATAACAGTTTCTGTCCATTCCTAAAGTCCAGGAATATGTGACCTTATAGGGAAATATCAGTGTGATGTTCCCGATCCTAGTCAACCTAGCTTTCTTTATGCCCTTTATAGCACAAATCCCAAGACACCTTTCCCGATCCTATTTATCAAGTATTCTATTCTACCGTGAAATCCTGTAAGAATTCTATAGGATTTCTTTTCTGACTCTGTCAGTTTTATAAATTCATATATTAAATATAAGAATTTAAGGTAAAGTTTCATCTGATTCTTAGATTTGAAAAATACTGCAATAATTCCTTCTGACTTCAGGAATTTATATCAATTAATCGGGACCTCAAATTGAAATTCTGTGACTCCCTAAACTAACCGGAATCACTTTGTCCATCTACTGGTAAAATTTGAGTCTGGTATGATTCCAGACATTTTTTAGCCTTTTTCGGTTCAAATTCTCATATTTACATTTAGGTCCCTGAACTTTTGAATAATTGCACTTATGCCCCTGGACTTTTGGCTATTTGCGTTTAAGTCCCTTAACTTTTAAAAATTATACTTAAGGGCCAATTTTTGTTTCTACTTTCACTTTTTGCCTTTAACATTTTCTACTTTATATTTTAGTCCTTCACTTTCTTCAAGACTCATCTAACCTTTATCATTTATTCTGATCTTCGTCATAATCATTTCCAAACCTTTTTCCACTATCAGTACTATACGGATAGGGAAAAATTGGGATATGTCATTTCTACCCCCTTAAAATAAATTTTGTTCTCAAACTTTACTCAATACCTCAATCAATGATTAGGGTATCTATCTCTTATCTTTTATGTTGACATCTTAGCAGAGTACTTTTCATATCCGCAATTCTTCATATCTTTACTATGATCATTCTTCTATTCTGAATCAACTCAATCAGAGTTGAACTCCAGTTCATTCTATTACTTACTTTCTTGCTATGCATCTATGTACATATGGACTTCTCACCATTCTAGACTTGTGAGTAGAGTCAATTTCTTTCATATCAAACTCCCTCGGATACTACTATATTCTGGAGTTTCTGCTAACTACTCATCATACTTCTTAGTATAATCATTTATGACTTATCTGAGTATCTAGCGAAATTCTCTGAACAACCACACAACTTTATTCTCATTTTCATATTATCATACTTCTTATCATCTTCAATAACTCATCATAATACAGAGAGGGAGGACTTTTGTCATTACTCTTTCTTTCATTGCTCTACTACTAGTTAGGAGCATATAGGAGCACATACTCTAACATGCATAATGCCTGGGCAAAATATTGCAGTACTACATTCCTGCCCATGAATGCAAAGCTTTAACATTGGAGCTCAAGCATTCCTTTTCTTAATATGCATAGCTCTAACACTCGGAGCTTGCACAGCTCTAACACTCAGAGCTTGCACTGTTCTAACATTCAGAGCTTTAGCATATTCTATAAACATAACATAATGCCTGGCATTTCATGCAAGGAGTGAAAGCTCTCACTTGCTCTATCATCTGTAACTTATCATTCAAACATCTTATCCCTTTCAAAAATAGAGCCTCTCAATCTGTTTACAATGCTAGCTATTAAGCCACTTCATATCGTATTCCTCAACACATATTTCTCATAGCATATCTCATTACATACTCTTCATAACACTTCTCATTTCGTATCTTTTATGCCATAACACGACACATCTGGTTAAATCTGGCTATATCATAGTCTATCTTTCAAATCCATTTTATTTGGACTTGACATAAGGGATATTACATTAAATAAGATTACAGTTTAAAAAAATTAAAAAAAAACTCATGTTTGTTTAATTTTACTTTGGGGAGAATATGACAAGGTCATAAGTTTAAAAAAATAATAAAAATAAGAAAAGCTTCTTATGGCATGAAGTCACTAAAGTGCTACAAAGCATGTTTTAAATTTCGAGGAAGAAATTTAGTTAACAATAGGAGAATTGTAACATCCTAAATTTTTATAGAAGGAATTTATAATGAATGGTTAAGGTCAATAGTATTTTAAAAAAAATAAAAAAGTTTCAAAGGTTAAATTTTAGGAAAAGGATAAAAGCAAAAATATTTTTTTTGAAATTCATAAAAATTAAGGAAAATCATGAAATAGGTGTTTTGGAGATCTAGGAAACTATGGAAAAGTTTATTTCTCCAAAAACTAAATAAATGATTCAAAAGCTATTTTAGAACAACAGCTTTAGAACTGAATAACTGAATAAGAAGTTTTGGAACAATGTTATATATATTGAAAGCTCAACAGATGATTGAATAACGTCCTATTATAATTTATTTTTGAATGATATTTTAGCCATTTGTCATATTTTTATAAATTTATCAATTCTGTTAAATGTTGTTTAATCAAAGCAAGTTTATTAAAATTATGTTTTTAGATTATTGACAATTAACCGTTTAGAAGAAATCAAGATTTTATTTGTGCTACTACGAGTTTTGTTTATTAAATGATCATTCATGAATTTCAAAGGAAATCTTTAAAATGTTCTTTTAAACCTTCATGCTAGGGTCTATGAACTTTATGAGTTTATGTTATAAAGAGAATATTTTGCTTACTAAAGGTAAATTGACCCCAAGCATGCTTGAAAATATTTTACAATGACTGAATCTAGAATACTGGTTACTAAGAGTAGTACTGTTAGTCTTTAGTGCACCATGATTAAACTCGAGCTCGATGGATATTAGTGAGCATAGCACTCACACTGGATATTCATGAGATTTATTCTTGCGCCTGTTATTTGTGGGTCTTGTACCTGCACTTGTTATTTGTGGGTTTTGCACCTATGCCTATTTTCGTGGCTTCGAGCCACGCCAGAATAGTTAGTTACCTTTGTGGACTGTGTGTCCACTATAACATCCTAATTTTCTTATGTCTTAGGGACCAAATGGTAGCATCTAGAATCACTTTTAAGGTTATTGAGGTCAAATCATACAGTCTGGAATTTTACTCTAGCTAGTACTGTTTACTGTTCAAATTCCAGCGGAGTGACCTGACTTCAAAAAATTATAATTAACTCTAGAAAAATTGGAATGAAGTGGTTCAAATTCATACACAAAGCTAACTTAATGATATTTCAGGGAAAAATAAGTTGTTGACCACGCCTTGAATCAATGCTTTAAGTTTACTGTTCATCCAACATCTTGTCATTGATTCCAGTATTTCTAGTCCCAACTTCGATAAATCATATCTTTATGTGTAGACATCCAAACGAGACATTCTATATATCAAATCGAAGCTTGGCATGTCCACTATGTCATACATTTTTTCAACCATTTACTATTTATAATTACAGTTCAAATGTCACTACCTCACCACGAGTTACTGTTCATAGTGACAATTTCCAGCAATTATACATACATGCATCCCATATCAATCATGCTAAATAATTAACGTCTCTTCATACATATTTATCTCCTCCATCTTGAGAAGACCTGTTATAATTGGATTGATATGGAAGGGGTGAGATTTTTGGGGAAATCTGAGTAGCAAAAAGTACTAAACAATGCATGCATTAATGTGAATACTTATGCTTGCTTGTGAAAGTGTTAACATTGCGTAATGTGTATGCTTCCATATAACATGAAATACAATTAGCCAAAGTAATCATAGAAACAGAGCTTCATACATAAGCACATATGTAACACAATTCAACAAAGCCATAGCACATAAAGCATAACATTCAATGCATATAAGTTTAGGATAAGTTTACTACCTGACATGTAGCCTTTTCTCTAGCTCTTAGCCTTTTCTCTAAGGTTCCTTCTTTTCATAGGTTAGAGCTTATACATAGCATAATAATATCTTCATTATTACTTTATCAGTATAGCTCTACTCAGCTCATGCTTAACTTGAGGTAATACCCTCAATCTAACTATTCCCTAACTTTATTTCTATCCATGGCTTAACCTTATCAAGAGAGATATTTCTCTATTCTAACCATTAATAACAATCCTATAATTTATTAGAGCAGGGAGTAAAATAAATTACGTACCTCATTCCTAATCTTGCCAAGTCCCTAAGCTCCTTGGACTGCTTCTAGCTCCACCAGAACTCCTCCTTTCTTTCTTTTCCTTTCTTTCTTTCTCTCTTTCTCTCTTTCTCTCTTCTTTCTCTTGTTTTGCCATGCTTGGATGTGAATGGAATAAATGGAGGGGTGGTCTATTTATAGTTGAGAGGAGGTAGAATGGATGGCTTAGATTGAATCGCGATGAATGGCTCAGATCGCTTAGCTTTATCAAGAAGCTTCGCCTTCATCATCATGATGCCATCACCCTCCTTAATGACTCATCAAAATGACATCATCCATGGGACACCTCACATGTAAGGTAGCGCAATAGTGGGGCCCTTGGGACACCTCACCAGCTGACTCAGCCTTTCTAGAGAATTTTAGAGTATTTTCTCGGAATGAACGGCTGGGATTGTGCCACGTGTCCTTTAGCTTTTTCTCCTTTTTCTGGAATCATGCCATGTGTCCTTAACTTTTCTTATTTTCCTAGAATCATACCATGTGTCACCTTGTGGGTCCCATGAGGATACCTTTCATGCCACCTCTGCTCTAAAGCTTTATCTAATCATTTTTCCTAGTTCTATCATTAACCGGGTAACTTTACTCTATGAAAAAGTACTAAAATATTATTTTAATATCACTTAAACCCCCATAATCATTGGGCCACGTTTTTAGACCCTTGGATTGTCATCTTGGGTTTCTAACCAAGCCCAAGCACTCTGGTGGCTCGATTCCTAAGAAATACCTTAATAAATTACCAAGATGCCCTTAGTTCCTCTTTAATACTTATAGGGGCACTATTGTCTTTTTATACCTTTCCAGAGTATCTCTTGACCTTGGTCAACTATCCAGATACCCTTTCTTGATTGTCTAACCTTAGTCAAATGACTAAAATGCCCTTCGTCTGACTCTGACTCTGACTCAATGACACAACACAATGGCATACCTTCAGTGGCATTTTCGTAATTCTACATTTTTCGTGGTCTTTATTAGCCCTAGCCCATATACTTATCTGAAAATATCATTAGGCCTATAAATTACCATTCTAGGCCCTCTATATGATCCACTATCTTTATAGGCTAAATTCCCGAGAAATTTCCCCGAAACCTATTTATCGGGTGTGTTTAATCCACTGTAAATTCTATAATAAATTATACATAACTCCTTTTTGGGATCTGTTAGTTTTAGAAATTCTTATATTAATTATAGGAATTTACTGCTAAATTTCATCCAATTCTGAGGTCTAAAGGATACTGTATTAATTTTCTTTTCTTCAAAAATTAATATAAATCTTTCGGGACCTCATATCAAAATTATGTGTTGCGTCAAACTGATCAGCATAATTTTCTCTATTTACTAAGACTTCTGCTCAATAGGGCCTGGTAGCATACCCTTTTTAGGCTATATACTGGGCTTCTAAGCCTACAAATCAGGATATGACATGCACTACTCTAGATTCATAATTCCTGCATGCAAATGCAAGTGGGCTAATGTAAACAATGGTGTTATGGTCGATTAGTTAGGATTTACACTAGTTGATTTAAATAGTACAAGTTTTGGGGATGAGTCTTTCATTATGTCAGACCAAGCAAAGTAAGTGTTCTATATCACTATTCGCCAAATAAAAGATGGTCAGTCACTCTCTAAGGAAAAAGGGTTATTAACGATGATGATTCGATTTGTGAGATCCCTTCTGTTTTAGTAGGTTTACCAAAACTGAATGAAGAAGTGGATTCTGATTGATTTGTATGTGAGTGTTTTATGTTTTTTATGTAATATAATAATGCAAGTTTCTTTTGATTGCATATATGCTTTTGATGTAATAATGTAAGTTTCTTATTCTAATTGCATATATATGTTGTAACTTCAGGGGATGGGATAGTAAAAACTGAGTATGGTATTTTATATAAATTAAAAACATTTTTTACAACGGATGTATATGTTATCCGGTGTAAAAAGTGATCTAAAATTCAATAATTCAGTGGTAGAATAAGTTAATAACTTTTTAAACTAGTTATTGTGTTAGCCAGGTTTCAAAATATACTTTTCTACACTAGATGCCAATTATATCTGGTGTAGATGGGGTAATAAAACAAGGTATGGCAAAAAAATAACTACATTATTTAAACCTAACGTACATCTTATCTGGTGTAAAAAGAGATGGTGTCATTTTTGTAAATAAATTAAAAATATTTCTTACACCGGATTTATATGTTGTATAAAAAAGTCTTCTGAAATTCAAAAAATGAGTGGTGACATTTTTAAAAATAAGTAGATAACTTTTTAAACTGGTTATTGTGTTAGTCAGGTTTAGAAATATGATTTGCTACACCGAATGTAGTTTATATCCAGTGTATATTGGCTATTAAAAATATATTTTTGAAGCTCGCCCCTTGGCGCTTCTCTTATTTCTCATTTCTCAGGTTTTATTCAGTCTTCCTTCTTCCTTCTATCATTATACTGCTCATCTTTTGTGGGGATTCACTGTGCTCAGTCGTTCTTCTTTGTTATCTCTCTCATTGTGTTTTGTAGTGTATGTGTTCTCAACACTTCTTTTCTTGTGTATGTGCTTTTAATATAGGTTTTCTAGTTTTCCTATAATAAATGCTTGCGCTTCTTTCCATAGATAAATGCTAAAGGAACAAGTTTTGTGTATTCTGACGAGGTAAAGGAACAAGGGTTAAGTCTATTTACTATGTTTGATTTTGTTATTCCATATATAGGAATATGGAGGGTAATGTTGATCAAAATGAGGCTAGAGATACTCCAAGTGATTATATGTAAAGGAAGGGCAAAAGTACGATGCAGTTTAAAGACATTACGAAAGAGAGGAAGGAAGGGAAAATGTTATTGATTGAGTTTGATAGACATTGGAACCCAATTGGGGAGCACAGGACCAAGTACAAATTATGTCAACCTTATAGCACGCAATAAGCCTAACATCACCATATAGACTTAGGATGTTGTTGATGATCTCTTGTAGAATCAAATTTGGGATACTATTCTGGTATAGAAAATAACTATTTTATATTGTATGCAGAGAAATACCAATAAACACAATTGTTTGCAGCTCACTTATGATATTCCCAACATTGAAGTCTTGAAGAAGCAGACGTTGTCTTATTGCACTGAGCGTTGTAGGCCATTTAAGATTCAACTAGCTCGTCATTATATGCATGGCTGGGATAAAGATGGTCATGCTCATATTCTCTAAACAGCAAGTATCAATTCATTAACGAAGCTACTTGAGAAGAATTTGTTAGGATTTAGACTATGCCAATAGCTATGGTGAGTTAATCCATCTTAGAGTGTCCTACATGTATATGTTGTCAACAGAAATCTTGCATTTCCCATGTTTCTTCCTTTTGTATGTGATGGAAGCAAAAGCAAATGTATCAGATTATCATATGTATTGATTTTAACTACTTCAAGTCATATAGTAAAAAGTGTCAAAAGTGATTGAACACACTCTCAAGAATGATTGTCCCCATACAATGTCTCGAGAGCATTACACAAAGGCTGAAAGAGTCTTGTTAGGGGCTAAGAGAAAGAGGCTAGAAGAAAATATTGAGTCAGATCCTAGTGTTATTCTTGCTCCCCCATCTCTAATATGTCATGAAGATAAATGGTTGTACGCACACCGAACAAGGAGTGGATAATATATAAGCGATCATGCTCACATGATTGTGGAAAAAATTATAAATACTACTTCTATTATTTTATTTTAGTAGAATAATTATATTATTTCTTATTTATCTTAAACAACAAAAGGCTCGTGTATCGCTCAAGTCAGATGGTAGGAATAACATCTTGATTGTTGCTACAGGCAAATAAGAGCATAGGGGCCATATCAGGGGAGTTAGAGGAGGTATGGGTATAAGAGATTACTTTAGAGAATCTCCACGATATGCCCCACATGCAGTGCCAAGGGCAGAGTTAGAATCATTATTGGCCACCATGAGGGTTGAGGCTAGGAAGAGGCTAAAGAAGAAACTTGGGTAGAGGTTAAGGCAGAGGCAAAAGCTTCACTTAAGGCACAATTACAAGTAAGGTTGGCAAATCTCAAGGAAAAAATGTTGTTCATGATTACATCAAGGTAATAGGAGCCAAGTTCCCCCCAAACGCACTCAAATACTGCCTGTCATAGCACTAAAGGGAGTTATTACATGGCCAAGCTGGTGTCAGAGGATATTAAACCTTGTGATCTATATATAGATGATCCTCTTAGACAGTTAATGGCACATGATTCTATCCATAGCTTAGGGGTAACTATCTACCACATCAAAATTTAGGACGATCAATTAAGGGTGACAGTTGAAGACACGGTAATTGAATATGCTCTTATCCTAATTCCTATTGATGAGGTGAAGACAGAGAGGCAGACGAAGGGGACTTTCATATTATGGCTAAACTATCTTGTTTTGGATCACGTCGCGTCATTCTCAAGACAACTGCCTATATCTCCCACTTTAAGTGTGTCATATCCTAATTTTTCCCTATCTGTATAATACTGATAGTAGAAAGAGGTTTGCAAAAGATTGTGACGATGATAAGAAGGAATAATAAAGGTCAGATGAGTCTTGAAGGAAGAGAGGGACTAAAATGAAAATTAGAAAAGGTTAAAGGCCAAAAGTGAAGGTAGAAACAAAAGTTGGGCCAAAAGGTATAATTACCAAAAGTTTAGGGACCTAAATACAATTATGTGAAAGTTAAACCAAAACAGGCTTAAAAATGCCCAGAATCATATTAGTCCTAAATTTTACTAGTAGATAGAGAAAATTATTCTGATCAGTTTAACGTAACACATAATTTTGATTTGAGGTCTCGATTAATTGATATAAATTCTTGAAGTCAGAAAGAATTATTATAGTATATTTTAGACCTCAGAATCATATGAAACTTTATAATAAATTCCTATATTTAATATAAGAATTTATAAAATTGACAGAGTCAGAAAAGAAATCCTGTAAAATTCTTACGGGAATTTATAGTGGAATAAAATACCCGATAAATGCTGTCTAAATAGGTTCCTTGGGAATTATGCCATAAAGATAATAGACCAATATTAAGGCCCAAATGGCATCCCAAGAGGCCCAATAAGGTGATTAGATAGTTAAGTGAGCTAGAGTCTAGAGTAACCCCAGAAAAGTGTGAAATTATGAAAATACCCCCAGATTATACCAGTGATGGATGGAGGGCATTTTGGTCATTCTAGATAGGTCAAAAATGTCCAAGCTAGTATAAAGATGATTAATCAGAGCCAGTATACACCCTGGTGTAGTATAAAGGATTGTAAAATGACAATTATGCCCTTAGGGTAATATAGTGCAAGCAGTGAACCAAGAGTATTTCTGTCATTTACCAAGGGATCTGTAATTAAGTACTGACCCAGTATAAGAATGTCAATGGTAGGAAGAATCCGGATACTAGATTTAAGGTCAAAAAGTATATTATGAAATCTTAGAAAAATTAGATTTATAAAACAGACTGGTTTTTGGGAAATCGGACTGAGCAGGTACCAAATTGGACTAGAATTTTTCCAGAAACTTCCCCCCATTGGAATTTTGCCACCTAACCCTATGAGTTGTCCCTTGGTGATGCCATGGATGATGTCATAATTCTCTTTTTGAAAAGTTAAATCCAATATTAAATGTGAGTCATTAGATCAAATAGTGCACAAACTAATCTTCGTCATTGATTTCCCATGAGATTTTTCTATAAATACCCCCTCAAATCTGATTCAAAACTGTGGAGCATGAACCCTTGGGGAAACTCTTGCAAAATGAAAACTCAAGTTAAGACAAAGAAGATTCAAGGTACCAAAGTTCAAGCAAGCTATAGATTAAAGGTAAGCAATCTATCCTAACTTATTTTTCTTTGATTTGGGAGCTTGAACTTAGGGTTTTCATGGAAGAAAGTTGAGTTTTCTCTAAGGTGTTGTGCTGTCCAAAAATGTTAGATGAAAGGAAAAAGAAGAAATTAAAGTTAGAGATATGTAATTGAAGCTTAAACAATCTAGCTAAGTGATTGGTTGTTCAATCAAGTTGATATTCTTGACTTTCCCATAGTTGAACCATTTTGGTTTGTACTGTTAATTATGGAAGGAAATGGAATTTCAATGATCTAATGCTTCCATTGAATTTATATGATGATTTTGTGTAGGATTGGATAGGTTTTCAACCTTGGAAGCATTGAAATTCCAAGTTATAATTTTTGAGATTCTTCTCTATTACTGTTCACTCGCATGAAAAGTGATTAGAATTTCATAATTTTGATGCTTCCAATGATTTTAAAATGAAAAGTTGTGTGGGATAAAGTGGAGAAACAAGTATGGGAAGCATTAGAATCAAAATGGGAATTTTTCAAAGAAAAGAGGGTGTTATGTAATTTTGTACAGAACAGTGCATAGGAGCTGGAATTTCATGATTCTAAGATCATAAATGGATTCAAAAGATGAAATTGTGTAGGGTAAAGTTAACACATCAATTGGTTCAAATGCCAAGTTGGTTAGTGAAGACTAGAGAAAGTTATGTTAGTAAAAAGTTAAGAACTTATCAAGGATAGTCTTGAACAATTGTTGGAGTTCTTGGTCCTAATGAATTATGTGATGAATATAAATGTGTTTAGGATCTTGAAACATCCAATAAAATGGTTGGGAAGTGATTGACCAAAAGGCTTCATGGTAGGAAAGCTAGGGAGCAAGTGCAAAAGATCAAGAGAAAAGCTTAAGTGCAAGGTAGTGGACTTACCTCTTTATGTGCTTGATGTGATATGCTTATATATTGACATGTATATGATATTTGAATGATGTTGTGACATGATAAATGATGTTGAATGAATGGTGAATAACATGTTTTCCATGGCCATGCATTTTTATGCACAAGTATATAGCATGATGGCATGTCACTAATCAAAGAAAGTTTAATGAAATTACATATCATGCATTAGCATCCATCTTGCATATTTAAGTGGTAATGTTTGTTACTGAGATTCCCTAGAATCTCACCCTCCCATAACCAACCAATTTAGATCAAGCATGAAGGAAAATGTATGCATGGAGAAGAGCTAAAGTATGGAAGAAAGAAAGTGAAGTATTTAAGATCCTAGCATATGCTATGAATTTTCCATGTATGTAAATGCCATGTAAGGTGTCTATTTATGTGATGAAATCATATGAAATAATTATGGCATATGTACATGGTGTATATGAATGCATGAAAGGCAAAAGAGATGATTTATGCATGCTTGAACAATTATTGAAAGTGAAAGAAATGAAATTGAAATGGTAACAACGTAGGTCCTAAAGTAGTTTTGTTGTGGCTTTAGTTTGACCAAGCAAATGAAGAAATTAATCTATGAAATTTTATTAGCATGTAATACACATCTAGAGCTTTAAATTCATATGCAATATGGCTTATTTGGATGTGTATATCAAGAGAAATGAATTTCTAAAGTTAAGAGACAGAATCTGGAATTTCCAAAATTTGCCATATGAACAGTAAAAAGTAACGATTTAACTCTATCAATTGGCAAAGTAAATGTCCAGATTTATATTTTTCCCTTAAGTATCTATAAAATAGATTCAATTAGAAATTTGGATCACCTCCATACAATTTTTCTATATTTATTTATGAATATTTAAAATTAGATTATAAATCTGGAAATTACCAAGTGAACAGTACCTGATAAGTAGGTTTTAAAATTTTAATTTTTAGGCTGATGTAATATTTTTGCTAATCAAATATGCTTTCGAATACGTACTCTGAGGTGGTAAAAGTAGGATGTTTCAAAGTACCATGCAACTATAATCCTATTGGCATTTGACAAAACGTTCTATATGCATGAGTTGCATATAGATTTAGTAGTGGGCAACATGGGGCACCAGCCCGTGTTGACCATGTGGATATGAAATCTCTTATTACTCCTATAGATGAACTAACCTCCAGGTGCATCCAAGTATTTTTTTATATAAGTATAATTTAAATGTAAATATATGGAATAACAAAATTCAACTCTTATAACACATCATGTTTGCATTAACTGTAAGTACATGCAAGCTGAGTTTGTTTCCAAGGGCAAACAAGGTAAGTTTGGATTTCTATGCCTAATTCAAATTTATACAAAAGGGACCTCTCAAGCTTTAAGACTTCAATTCATTTCAAGGAGGCTCAGTGAAATTGATATTGATTGTTTCTTTACACCATATATGCAGGAGTAAGAATAATAATATTTTATTTTATTTCATAAAGAATAACAATAGTTCATTTAATTTTGTACTATTTTTGTATTTGCTTAACAATAATACTCATTCTTTTTTAATTTCTATAGAAACCATTGGCAATTAGTCATTCTATGTAAGCACAGTTATAAAGTTGTCTTCTTATGCTCCCTCCATTACAAGCTATCAGTTGATGCTAAGAAGATTATGAACACATGAGTTTTCTTCTACATGACAATGGTCTTTGTAATAAATATAGTCTTTGTAATAAATGGGTTACTAACTTTATAAATTTAGTCATAGGGCTATGAGGACGTACGCAATTGCAACGGGGTCTTAAGTACCACAACTCGGTAAGGGACCCTGAATGGATCACACCAAAGTAATAAAAGTATTAAGTGTTAGGCTCTACATTTTGATGATGACAAATAATTTTGACAATGTTAACATTATAGAGTCGAAGGCAACCCATAGAAAGCAACTTATGCGCCTTCTACATGGTTAGACACATGGTCAATATTATCGTGTCAAATAGGACTAATCTGACTGAGGAGGTAAAATTGTGTTTTTAATGATTTCATATTTCTTGTCAATTTAATATATATTAGTAATGCCTTAATTTCTTTGATTTTAATTTGATATTTTAGATGTTTGATCAACCTGACCCATTTTCTAAACATTAAGGACCTGTGCAATTTTTGGGCCAATTTTTTTGTTCAATTCCTTTATTCTCAATAGTATTTATCTTTCACTGAATACATTTATTTTAATTTTCTGTTCAAATTGTTGCACTTTTTGTATTGAATTTTATTAAATGAATAATGAGAAATTGAATTTTGTCTCTGTCATCTTGAACTATGTCTCTATTGTTATCTCTTTGAGTCGTATATTTGGGTTGTTTATTTATAAAGCTTCAGGGGATAAGGTAATGAAACAGTGAACGGGTCATTTTTAAGCAAATACATTTAAACTGGATAAAGAATACAGGCAGGTATAGAAACAATATATAAATATTATAATATTTACATCAGTTGTGTGCATTATGAAGTGTAGAAAATAGATTAATCTATACCATATGTAAAAACAACTGTGTAAACAATTCATTCATCTAAGCGAATATGCACAAAACCGGTGTAGAAAATGCATTCATTTACACCAGATGTCCTTACAACCGGTGTAAATATTAGTAAATTATACACCTGATATCAAAAGGGACTAGTTTAAATGTTAAGAAAAATGATCCTTCTACACCTTATTTTTAGATCAGTTTAGAAAAATATTTCTTTTACACCAGTGTACCGCCCGATTTAAAAGGTGTATACTTTCTACACGGTTTGTTTCTACACCAAATTGTCTGATGTAGAATACCATTCTAAACCGGGTAGAAAGCCTTTTTTGCAGTAGTGATGGATAAAAAGATACCTTCATTTGTCAATAATATTAACCATGATAGAGAACATACAAACTTAACCTTTGAAAAATGTTGTCATGGTTAAAAGAGTTTAGACCATTCCATAAAGATTAACCATGATAAAAAAAGGGTGTTACTTAAAACAAGAAGAATATTATGGTTAGAAAAAGGATTTAACCAATTCACAAAAACATATTCATGATAACAAAAAGAAAAACATAATGTGAAGGATTACCATGGATATAAAAGAAACAAACTAACTTATCAAAATGTATTCACAGTAGAAAAGAGACATACTTATAAATAAAAGTCTATCATGGATAAAAAGAGTTTCACTAACATATCTATATACAAAATATAGGATTATCACCGTATTCATCTACATAATCAGGCTTTGGGTACTTCGAAGCTCACAATATCTCAATTGCATCAAAAAAATGTAAGATAATGTTTACTGAATAACATTCATCCATAATTATCCTAAATTAATATTAGTACTCATAGTGGATCTACTAAATGAAATCATATGTAATCCTAAGGCATCTAGCCAACTACCAGCACTTGTTTCAACAACCAATTTATCAAAAGTATAGTTAAGTTTATCAACAACAATGGGCCTATTTGGATTAGAGTTTAGAAAATGGCTTATAAAAAAAGGCTTTTGAATAGCTTTTAGAAAAGGATTTTTGGAGAAGAGTTTATGAAAAAAAAAAAGTTATTCTAAATAAATGAGTATTTTGATAGTTATTACTAGAAAGACTTTTGTAATTGAAAAATTATTAGAAAGTGTATGATTTTATTAAAAATAAGAGAGAGAAGAGAGGTGGAGAAGAGAGAGAGTGTGAGAAAAAATAAGGGTAAACTAATAATTGGGTAGTCCATAAGCTCTTTTACTATTCTAGAAGCTAATCTCAGTGGCTTATCCAAAACCTTAGTTTTAAACTTTAGTTTAGTCCAAAAGCCCTTTTGGACAAATATGGTTGCTTGTTTTAAAATTTCTCCAAACTAAGGTTTAGGCCAAAAGCCCTTTTAAAACATTAGTTTTCTTTCTTTCCAAACACATACAATTATAGTAATTATAGTGTGTAATGAGGCATAGTATTGCAATATATAATAGTTCAACACAAAAAGAAAGAGACAAGGCACTACAAGCATAAGAAGTAGCATAAGCCTCCAAATCAATTATGGCAAACAACCTCTAGTATTTTCACCTTGAAAATATTAATAACAAGATGACACAAACGCCTCAGTTGGTACAATCTGACTTGTCATACAAACCAATATGTAGTCATGAAGTGTCAATTGGAAAAATTACAAATTACAATATAAAGATTCATTCAAGCTCTTAATCACAAAAGATTCGTCCAAGATATCAATCATAGTACAAATCTTTTCAAACTTCACATTTCACAACCATAAGTCCCATAAGACTTTCTTTAATCACATATTATACTTGTAATGTTTTGTGAACTCATATTGAAAAATAAATCACAAAGAAAGTATTAGCATGCGCAACAAGGAAAAAGTGATTATCTTTCACTAAAGCTAATAGCAATTACTAAAGCAATCAAACCCTGTGCACGAGCCACAATTCACAAACAATCTACAAACTTAATATAATCGCACATTTGTACATAAGCTAATTTAGTGGTTAGTCAACATAGTTAGAGGCCTTAACATACTCTTAAAATTTCCAACTCTCACTATAAACCATAATCAGACATCCTAACACTATATTCCTATATCTAATAGTCAAAACAACATATCTAAACTATTTATTAACTTCCAATTACTCTAATTCCTATCACAAAATCTCTAATTTACAATTTAGGGTTCCAACCTCAAAATACCCATATGTGAAATTCAAGTTTAGTCGACAAACTAAACTAATTAAATCTCAAATCTAACTCATATAAACATAACCCATTCAAAAAATCACAACTTAAATGATATTATTATCCATAAAAAACCTCAATCTAACATCAAACTTGAAATCTAACAAAATTAAACCGATTAAACATCTCATCTAATTCCAAAAGTCCATTTAATCTCAAAAGATTCGGTGAAACTTTAACCCATTTTGAAATTACCAAGAACCTTAACTTAAACCACTTCAAAATCCCAAAAATCTAAGAATAGAAGGTAGAAATCAATATTAGATTACTTACTTTAATCCTAAGGCTAAAAACCTTTTCCCTAGTATATCCTCCTTAAAATTTTATGCATTCACTATCGCAACAAACAACACATAAATATTAAACTTGGAAATTCAAACTTTATGTCCATCCCTAATGTTTCCATAACTTAATCTATCATAAAGAATCACCTAATTATTCAATTCTACCACAAATCATAGCTTAATAATAACAACTAAATCTTAAGACTAAAAATTCATGATGTTATAATAACTACTGAGCAAATTGTAGTTCCAACGTGTGTATGTGTTTCATTAAGAGAGAAAAACCTATTGTAACAAAGATGCCAACTTTGGGCATTTCTTAAATATGAATTGAGGAAGCTTAATTTCAAAAGGACATAACTCCTAGGAAACTTGTATTTCTCATCACCAACAAAAAACAAAATATCTATTCAAAGGCTCCCCTTATTCGTTACAATCTTTTAACTTTCTATTAGTAAACCAAGAAGCTTGATATATTTACAATTCAATCTTTCTTAATGACATTAACCTTAACAATATGAAACAACTATATTCATTTGCTTCACAAAGTTAGGAGGAAATATCATTGTTCATAATGTTAAACCCTAAAACTATATCATTCTTCATCAGCCAATAAACCCATTTAGGAAGATCTTTTAACAATTCTTCTGTTAAGATATGACTTCTACAGCAACAATAATTACCAAATATTGAAATCTCATATCAAAGCTCCACTCATAAAGGTCTTGTTAGTGTTTGAAAGCTTTGAAACAAAATATCATTCTTTGTATGGTAATAAAGACCCATAGAAGAAGAAATTGGAAATTCCATCATAAAATTAGCCCAAAATGATACAAAATCCATCTTTTGAAGTTAAATCAAATGTATCTTCCATAGAAAGTGACCTCAACTAAAACAAGTTTACCACATTTATATAGGTAGGATTGTCAAGATTGTAGCCCACCATATAATAGACATCATTTTCTTTCACACATCACATAAAAGTAAAAAAATATTGGAGGACATAATAAAGTAGAAATTATCAAGACATACCCTTGAGTGCCATGAATTACTTATTTTGAGCTTGAGTATGCACATGCAACAACTCAATCTTCAAAAGACAACTTCTAAGATGTGTACCATCTATCCAATCAACTAAAAAAGAAAACATATGAGAAGTTGTCACAATAAAAATTATAGCATGCCAACTAAATTCACAATTCACCCAAATTGCATCTTTAAAACAACCTAAATTAGTCCAATTTACTTTCAACCTAATTCCCTTAAAATTTGTAGGAGCTTCTATATAATCATCCCCTAAATCAAATAAGAATAGTTCTTCACTTTCTAACAAAACATAACTTTCTTGATATATATGAGGACTCCAACAAGCTTGAGCAACAAAACAAATCTTAAAAGTTGTACTACCCTTATGAACCACATAGGGTCTCTTGAAATGTGAATAACGGCATATAGAAAACAAAAAGACATCATAATATGTGGAAACCAACAAATACCTAATAGTAGATGACTTTTTTCCATCATCAATTGGATTAATTAAAATCCTTGATATGCAGTGACTTGCTCTACTTAATACTTAAAAAATATCCACATTACATTAAGCTTGAAAAGCAAGTATGAACCTTTAAGATATAACATCAAATAGTCAATTTCCTCAAAATTCTCACTAGTTGGAAATAAGAGAAGAGAATTGTTTCCATATTTAAGATTCTCAAGCTACTTGTAACACAAGGAAGAGAAAAGCTCATCTTGAAGTTAGAATTTGAATCCAAATTGCAAGGCAATGAGGCTATAACTGAGGGAGGGATTAGAGAATTAGGTGTAGCTTTTGCAAGAAATTGAGGAAGAGATAGTTGAGGTATGAATAGAGGGGTAAGAGGGAAGAGAAAAGTTAGTTTAGGGTTTGAGGGTGAGGGGACCCAATACAGGTCATTCAGAAACTAGGAAGTAGGACTTCCAATTTTGAGAAAAGTTAATTACTTGAGAAAAAGTGAAAACAAAGAATCTGCAAACAAACTAAAGAGTAAGGCTTTTGCTTACATCAAACATAAAAATATCTAAACAGTAAAGCAAACTTACGAGTCAGGGAAGGAACTGACAAAGCAAGAGTGGTGAGTATATGAAGCATACAACAGAAGCTACAAGTCTTCGAGCTGGGTCTATAAATAAAGCTTTTTTTAGAATACTTGTGTTATATGAGAATTCCAAGTATATATCTCTTATAGTGAAAAAAGGATGCATTGGATAGTAAGTAGAAATATGTTTGTAAATCAATTTATGAACATTTTATGAAATAATTTATAAATAAAAATTTTCGTAGTTAAACTCTCTAAAAATTTACATTTGTCTTGTTATATATAAACATCTTACATAATATACTTTTATAATTATTTTAATAGTATAATGCCAAAACTAGTCTATTCATATATTGACAAAATATCCCTATATTAACGAATTAGGAGACTTCAAGCAACAAATCCAACACTTTGTTTGATTGAAATCCAAAACTAGTCCATTCATTTACAAATAACATCTACTAACAAATTTTTATGTGTATTTGTTACATCTGGAAAGTTGTATTAAGTTTTATTATTATGGATACTAATATTTTTGGTAAGGAAATTTTGATAGGAAATTTTGTTTAAAAATAGAAATAAAAATATGGTGACTTATTTAGAGAGAAAAAAATGATAAGCAAAAAAAAACGGTGATAGGAAAGTGAATGAGCCAATAAGGTTGTTGGTTTGGCATGGAACATGGAAGAAAATAAAGAACATACAAAACATAAAAGTGGAGTCAAAAACCTTGCCATCATATTCTGCACCAAAATCATTGTGACGTATAGTATAGAAAAGGAACAAAAAGTTGGTTTGATTTTAAATCCAATTTTGAGCTAGAAGCCAAGTGTGCAAAATTCAATACCAAACATGAATTTTGGACTGGAAGTGACTTTTGGGGGCTAGAAGTCAGTTTAAAATGTGGGAAACATGATCACAAATAAGTCCTAAGTTGCTATTCAAAGGTGGCTTACTTTTGAATATTTTCATGGATCTACAACATTTTTCTTTCATCTACTACGTTTGATTATTTTAAAAAATATAAATGTTTACTCACAATTCACCAAATACAATATGCTTTTTAGATGTGCAAAAGTACCCATAAATATGCAAAATCATAGCAAAAACAACACAACCATTAAAATATTTTAACGTTTGTTACTTTTTGTGGTGGAACCCATACTATTTAAAGGATAAAAATGCCTAGGTTTTGTAATTTCCTTTGTTATCATTCCCTTATCTCTTTGATCCATCGACTATCTCTCTTCCTCCCTTCATCTCCCCATTTTCTTGTTAGATGTTAATGATGGTTGTAACATACTTTTCCTTAAGTCGTACAATTAGTTACTAAACAACATTAATAACACTATTACGGTAGAAAAGGAAAGAACTCATTTTAAAGTTTACCATAATGAAAAGAAACAAACTACAATTAAAAAAGTTAATTATGATAGAAAAAAGTTTAATCAACCATCAAAGTTACTACTATAGTTACAAGAAACAAACGAACCATTGAAAAAATAATCATGATAGAAAAAGCACAAGCTTAACTTTGAAAGTTACTATCATGGTTAAAAATGAAATAAATCACTTCACAAAGACTAACCATGATAGAAAAGAGTCAAAGTACATTAACAAATGCTATCATGGTTAGAAAAGAGATAGACCCCTATTTGAAATCACAAAATGTCACATCCTAATTTTTCCCTATCTGTATAATATTGATAGTGGAAAGAGGTTTAGAAAGGATTGTGATGATGAATAGAAAGGAAAAACAATCATTAGACAAAGATATAAAGATGATGGACTAAATTGAACAGTCTAAAAGTTCTATGGTGTAAAAATGAAAGTAGAAATAAACTTTGGGCCATTAAGTGTAATTATGAAAAGTTGAGGGCCTAAAGTGTAAATTTTAAAAGTTCAAGGGTAAAATGGTAATTATTGAAAGTTGAGCTGGAAAATGCCCAAAAATGCCCAGAATCATATTAGTCCCAAATTTTCATAGTAAATAGACAAAATTATTCTGATCAATTTAGCGCAACATAGAATTTTAATTTGAGGTCCCGAAAAAATTATATTAATTTCTGAAGAAATAAAAATTAATATAGTATCCTTTAGACCTCAGAATTAGATTAAGTTTGGCACAAATTCTTATAATTAATATAAAAATTTATGAAATTGATAAAGTTTAAAAAGGAGTTCTGTAGAATTTATTATGGAATTTACAGTGGATTAAAACACCCGATAAATACGTTTCGGGGGAATTTATCAGGAATTTGGCCCATGAAGATAGTGGATCATGTAGAGGGCCCAAAATGGTGCCTTATAGGCACAATAATATTTTTAGATAAGTACATGGGTCAGGGTTAATAAAGACAGGGAAAATTTTAAACTTACAGAATTGAGACTAAGTATGTCACTGTATTGTGTCATTAAGTTAGAGTTAGATGAAGGGCATTTTGGTCATTTGACTAAGGTTAGACAGTCAAGGAGAGTTCCCATAATAGTTGACCATAGTAAGGGAATACTCTGATAATATGTGAAAAGACGATAATGTTCTTTAAGAAATTAAAGTGAAATCGGACACCGATAAAGGGTCTTGAGGAAATATAGAGAATTTTTATCAAGACCTCTGGGTCTCAGAAAATTATGAGACTTTGTAGGGGATTTATTTTATTTTATAATAAATTTTTAAAAATGTTAGAACCATTAAAAGAAGTATGTAGCATTTATTTCAAAACTAGAATAGTTTAAGGATATCGGTATAAGGAAAGTGCCTTGGGATTTGTGCCAATTAGCTTTGGACCTAAGGAAGGCCTAGGGCAGCCCAATAAGTCCCAAAAGTTGTCTTGAAGCTCAAGTATAATAATGAATCATTTATGAATTTTTGAAAAAGAAAAGAAAAGAAAAGGAAATAAAGTAAGAATTAGGGTTGCATATGGTGACACCCACAAAGACTTTACACATGGCGTACAAGGCAAGGGGAAGAGATGATTTTTGTCATGTGATCTTACCTCAAATTGGCTTGGTGGGCAAGTTTGATGTAAGAGCAACTATAAGCCATTATATCAAATAGTATACAAAGTGATCTTGGCCATTCATTTTCCATGAGATTTTCTATAAATACCCTCACTATTTCTGCTCAAAACGTGAAGCAAGAACCCTTAGGGAAGCTATGTCAAAATGGAAACTCAAGCCAAGATAAAGAAGAAGCCAAGGTCCAAAGTTCAAGCAAGCTAGAGAATAAAGATAAGTAATCTATCCTAACTTATTTTCCTTTGATTTGGGGGCTTTAACTTAGGGTTTTCATGGAAGAAAGTTAAGTTTTCTCTAAGGTTTATGTGCTGTCCAAAACCTTGGATGAAAGTAGAAAGAAGAAATTAAAGTTAGAGTTATGTGATTGAAGCATAAACAAGCTAGTTAGGTGATTGTTTGTTGAATCAAGTTGATATTTTTAACTTTGCCAAGGTTGTCACATTTCAGTATGCACTGTTCATGATAGAAGGAAATGGAATTTCAATGATCTAATACTTCCATTGAATTTATATGATGATTTTGTATAGGATTAGATAGGTTTTGAACCTTGAAATCATTGGAATTCCAAGTTGTAGTTCTTGGAATTCTTCTCTATTACTGTTCACTCATGTGAACAGTGATTATAATTTTATAATTTTGATCCTTCTAATGGTTTTAAAATAAAAAGTTGTGCGGGATAAAGTGGAGAAATAAATATGGAAGCATTAGAATCAAAATGAGAACTTTTGAAAGAAAAGAGGGTATTATGCAATTCTGTACATAACAATGCATAGGAGCTAGAATTTCATGATTCTAAACTCAAATGGATTCAAAAGACAAAATTGTGTAGGGTAAAGTCAAGACATCAATTGGTTCAAAGGCTAAGTTAATTAGTGAAGATTATAGAAAGTTATATTAGTAAAGAGTTTATCAAGGATAGTCTTGAACATTGTTGGAGTTCATGGTCCTAATGAATTATGTGATGAATATGAATGTGTTTATGACCTTAAAACATCCAAGAAGATGTTGGAAAGTGATTGACCGAAAGGCTTCATGGTTGGAAAGCTTTGGGGCAAGTTCAAAAGAACAAGAGAAAAGCTTAAATGCAAGGTAGTGGACTTACATCTTTATGTGCTTGATGTGGTATGCTTATGTGTTGACATGTATATGATATTTGAATGATGTTGTGACGTGATAAATGATGTTGAATGTGTTATGAATAACATGATTTCTATCAAAGTATATAGCATGATGGCATGTCACTAATTAAAAAAAATTTAATAAAATTACATATCATGCATTAGCTCCATCTTTCATATATAAGTAGTAATGTTTGGTACTGAGATTCCCTATAACCTCAACCTCCCACAATCAACTAATTTAGGTAAAGCATGAATGAAAATGTATGCATGCATAAGAGCTAAAGAATGGAAGAAAGAAAGTGAAGTAATTGAGGTCTTAACATATGCTATGAATTTTTCATGTATGTAAACGCCATGTAAGGTGTCTATTTATGTAATAAAAATGTGTGAAACAATTATGGCATATGTACATGATGTATATGAATATATGAGAAGCTTATTTGTAGGTCTTAAAGTAGTTTTATTGGGACTTCAGTTTTACCTAGCAAATGAAATTATTATTTCACAAAATTTTATAAGCATTTACACATCTAGATCTTTAAGTGCATAGGTAACATGCCTCATTTGAATGTGTATGTCAAGAGAAATAAATTTCTAAAGTTAAGAGACAGAATCTAGAATTTCCAGAATTTGCCATACGAACAGTAAAAAGTAATGATTTAACTGTATCAATTGGCAAAGTAAATGTCTAGATTTATATTTTTTTCGTTAAAGAGATATGAAAGATCTTCAATTAAAAATTTGGATCACCTCCATAGGATTTTTCTACAATTAGTTATGAATTGTTAAAGTTGGACTATAAATCTGGAAATCACCAAATGAACATTACCCGAAAAGTAAGTTTTAAAATTTTAATTTTTAGGCTAATGTAATGCTTCCGCTAATCAAATACGCTTCTGAATACGTACTCTGAGGTAGTAAAAGTAGGATGTTTCATTTTGGTATCATAGCAGAAGTTTCTGGCATAATATAAGACATTTCTCATACCCTAACTCTAAGTAGTAAGTACTTTGTTATGTTAAGGTATTGGTTGTGATAGTTAGCATTGTTTATTTAATCAAATATTACAGAAGTAGATATGAGATTTCATAAAGTTAAGTCAGAGCCATTAGTTAATAAGGGAGACCCCCAGTCAATAATGATATGTGAAGATGATGTACATCCAGACTATGATCTTCCTTCTGAATATGTACTATGAGGTGGTAAAAATAGGATATTTTACAAAACATTCTCATTTAAATAACAAACCCTATCCATGGTAGAAAAAGACAAAATTTATGAATACAAACACTACCATAGATATAAAATATTTTCACATAATAAATGGGTTGAGCCCAACACCACAACAACACATTGGAATTTAAGGCACAATTATTCAACTAAGGCTTAAAGTCTAACCAACATATCTATTACAATGACATACACATTAGGACTTAGGGCACAACAATCATTAAAGGTATTATACCTACCCACAAGTCCACTGTAATACTTTTGCCTGTACACATACTCATTATAACATAATTCATATTAATTCCATAATATAAATAATTGTCAAATTGGTGGATCCACAAGTCACATGAAACATTCTTATGGCCTCCGACCAACTAACATCATTGATCCAGTCATGCAATAATCCCATGATACAAAAATATAATCAAAACATAAAAGTCAATGCAAAATATGTAATGACCATAAATGGCAATATACAACTCCTCACAATACCATACAAAAGAGGTTACAAAGGCAACAGACACATATGCCTTAGCTTGTTCCCCTTCACAACACGAAGAGCTAGAAGGCTTGCCTAAGAAAAATTAAAAGCCATAGGGTGAGACATAAAGTCATAGTGACCAATAATTAATTTACAATATATGAAAGAATAGAATATAAGCTACTAAAATAATTGAATATAATATAATTATAATAACAATATGCAATACAATATAAGCATGAATGAAACCCAACCCATCCACCTCACTCCTCCTTATGACTCCTTGACATAGACTTAGTTTATCTATGCCAAGCAACCTGATTAAAGGTTACCCCACTCACTTCAAGTCAAGCAGTTCCCTCTTGCACCACCTACATCAAGTCAAGGCTCAAGAAGTGTCTATCCAAAAGTTCAATCCCTAATCTAGGTTGGGGACTAGTGAGAACTTAAGGGTTTAATAAAATGCCAACCACCATGATCAGTAGTGAAGACTGTCACAGACTTTAAGAACAAGATTCTCCATAGCCCTACCTCAAATTCCTCCATCACAATCTAAAACAATGCAAACTATATAATATACTAGTTCAACTTAGCCATATAATTTACATGGACATGTATCACAGTCTAGTAAAATTCTAAAACATACCTCAACCATTTTGACACAATAGTTAAATATAAAAGTATCATTATTCGATATATGTAGTACACAACATCTCGCTTCACCAAAACCAAGTTAACACAATTCAAATATAGATATCCATTTCAAATTATATGTTCATGATATGGACAAAGTAGAATTAAGAAAATACCTTATAGTCTAAAACACGCATACAAAGTAAATTAATCTAGGTTACCTCCTCTCCAAGTTTAACCTTGTGCGCTAGTGAAACGAGGAACTAATGCACAATTCGATAACAAAGGATCTACACAAACAATATGAATACAACATCAATAAAATTCAAGCACACTTGACTTAACTTAGAACATAAATTCTCATGCCTCTACCTCACAAACTTAATTCATCACAATAGTCTTAAACCTCTAATTTAATACAAGAATCAACAGTTACTAGACTCAGGTAATCTATTAGAATCATGAATTAACCCCCAATAAGCTCCAATTATAATAAATCCATAATTCCATAACTTAGGGTTTCACCTCTAACATACCTATATTTGAAAATCAATTAAACTTCAAATATAACCCACAATAGGATAACCCAATTATAAATTCTCAATTCTAACCATTGTATTAACATAATCCAACAAAAATCACAATCTAGCATCAAACCCTAACCTCAAATTCCACAAAACCTCAAATCTAACAAAATGAAATTGATTAAACACTTAATATAATCAATATAATTCATTTAAACCCAAAATGTTCGGTGAAATCATCACTTATTTTGAAATAACCCAAACCCTAACTATTTTGAATATTAAAAAATATGATAACATAAGAGAAAAGAGTTAAAAAGAGGTTAGTAACACTTACTTTGATGTTTGGAAGATCAAATATTTTCTCTAAGGTTGATTTCTACAAACCTTAGTAGAGCACGTGTCCTCCTTCTCCAAACTTCTGAAAATTACATATGAACCAACAGTTCAAAAGCTAATTTTTGACACCCAGCAGTTAAAAAACTAATTTTTGACATGTTCATTGCAACGAAAAATGGCCCTTAGCTATAGTGAACTACACAGCAAGGATGTCCCGACTTCAAAATTTTTATAATTAATTCATATATCTCTAAAAATTATAAATTATGACTCTTTAAAAAATTTAGATGTCTAGTTTCCAATGCAAAAAGAATCAATCATAATTATTATCATTTGACACTAAAAATTACCCAAATTCTAAAACTACTCAAAAAGTATGAAGATATCTCTTTTATTAATGCCTTCAATTCTTAATTCTAACATTAAAGCCCTTTAATGGTAAAATTCTCCATACAAATCATGGCCTAATCAAGGTAAGCCATGGATTAAAAATTATGATGTTACAACTGCGATAGCAGCATCCGCTACTAACGATAGTGGTAACAGTTCTCCACCACCACCAACAACAACTATCCTCCACTAACGATTGCTATGGTTCTCATCTCTCCCAATGTCTTGTATATCCAATTTGCTTAATTTGAATCAACATAGTAAGATTGATTGTTTTGGTACTTGATTTCTAGTTTTATTCCTAATTGATAGGTTGTTGATAATGAATTTTTGAAAGTATAGATGAGGTATGTGATGAATCAAAGGTTGGGAGGGAGGGGTGGTTTTTTTAGTTGAGAGTATGTTGGTACTTTCATTCTATAATAGACGAACATTAGCTTATTTTAACGAGAGTGTCATTTTTCTCTAATTTTACACATTCATTAATACTTTTGTACCTCTGAAAAGTATAAGATATTTGGCATCTTTGGGTAAAAGTTTATGGGTATTTTTGCACATTTATTCTTTTATATTTTATATTGATAGTAATGACAATTTTGATATACAATTTGTATTTAAATTAAACTAAAAATAAATTAAATTAAAAATAAATATGGGTCTAGAATCAAGAATATGAGTGGGAATCATAGATAAGAAGCACATGTTTCTTAGCTCAAGTGAAAGATATCTACTTCTGTTGGCAAAAAAAAAATATAAATAAAAGAACAAAAAAAAGAAGAAAGAAAGAAAGAAAGATATCTACTTCCCTCTCTACAAAGAAGATATTCTTTTCCTTAACACAAATCATGTGTACCAAACATGTCAAAATCAGAAATTCTCTCATCTTTTCTTAAAAGCCCTTTTATTCATGCCAAATATGGCCTAAATACATGTGGATTTTGGCCTAGAGGATGCAAAAATATAGACGTAGTTAGGTAAAATTATTAAAACTTAAAGTACTTATTTTTTCTAAAGTGAGGGATCAATTTGCTAGCGCCAACTTGTGCATAGGTATTCCAAAATTTATAAAATTTTCACCTTGATAAAACCTGTAAGATTATAAATGCACACAAGTTGATTTCCTCATAACAAACAAATTAATTTACTTTGAAATGGCTCACAAAAATAATACGCATATGTGATTTTTGGTGTTTTACAATGCACGGGAAATTATATCATAGCATATAACTAATATATTATACCTCCCTTTTCCAAAAGCAAGAAAAAGAAAGTCAATGAAGTTCTTCAACTATGACTTATACTCTCTGTGATTTTTAGTATAAACATTAATAAAAAAAATTATTTTAACCCTAAATATAAAACTTAAATTTATTTATTTATTAAATTTATAATTTTTATTTTTAAAATATTACTATTAATTATATATATTAAGAGATTTTCATGAAGATGCTATTCTAATACAAATAATTAAGGTAAATATTTTTAAAAAATTAATATATTTTTTTAGTTAATTTAATTAATTTTTTATCTCTATATATTAATTATCTAATTTGTACGTTTGACATAGAGGC
Organism: Leucaena leucocephala; assembly: GCA_037074615.1. Lineage (NCBI taxonomy): Eukaryota > Viridiplantae > Streptophyta > Magnoliopsida > Fabales > Fabaceae > Leucaena > Leucaena leucocephala. Next base: position 12,053,444 of record CM073561.1, read on the forward strand.
CCATCGGACAAACCTGATAGCATAGAGTAAGTTTTAATATAAAAATAATAATTTTGAATGAATCATATCTTAATTTTGCCCAATTTTGAAGTGAATATTTTACAACATCAATATTTTATGATTTTAGTTAAATTTCATCATCAAGTAGCATAATAATGTTATTGGCCAAAAACAAGGAATACAATGTTTTTTTAAAAAAATAATGCAATAAAAACTTTTAAAAAAACTCAGGTAAAATTTAAAAACAAAACATTTTTTAATAATAAAAATTGGCGAATGAAAGAAGGAAGGCCGAGTCCATCGTATGGTCCCAACTCTCAAATAGTGTAAATTGAATTCCCATGTGATAAGACGCTGTTCCTCTTCTTGTCTTCTTCCTTGAAATCTCCAGTCTTACAAAATCAGGAGACTTTATACAACCAGCGGGCGGAGACTCCGATTGTTTTCTCGGCGGAGTGATCGATGATGCTTCGTAGCAATGCTCCACGCGCCTCCGCAGCAATCTGTGTTCTCCTGATTTTACTTATCAACGTCGCTGACTGCGCCGATCAATCCTGGGTATGTCTTCGATCCCAAACAGACTTGCCAGAAAATGGTGTTTCACCGCTCAATTCCTCTTTCTCTCTTTGATTTTTCTTGATTATATCTTCCCAATTCTCTCCAATTTCCTCGACATTACTTGTCCCAGTCTCCTTCATCGCTTCTCCAATTATCGCTTTTTATTCTTTCTATTTGTATTATTTTTTTTAATTTTTTCACTTATTGTGGAGTAAAGGGCAGATGCAGCAGAGCATGTATTGCACTGCAGTGCGATAGTAAGACACGACTTCAGCTGTAATTACTGCTTGTTCTTGCTGTGTTACTCCATTGCTTGGATATAAATCTTGTTATTGTTTTGAACTTAGATATTGGAATCAAATACGGAAAATATTGTGGATTGGGTCATACGGGTTGCCCTGGTGAGAAACCATGCGATAACGTTGATGCTTGTTGTATGAAGCATGATGACTGCGTTGGAAAATACGGTATTTCTCTTTTCCATCCTCCTCCTATTTTTATTTCTTGTTATATACATGCTTTCCTTTATGGAAACATGGATTTGCGTACAAAACCTTAAAATTTATAGCCATTTTATCATTATGATACTATATATATTAGAGATAGTGATAGCTACTGTTCATGGTTTTGATGTTGAAGAGCTTCAGACATTGAGGTTTTCGATATTTCTAGCCATACATATCATAACAACATGTTGTGTATATGGGTAGACTTAAAATTGGAGCCATTATGCTATATACTCCCTCAAAAATTAAGTAAATTAGTTATTTGTACAACATGCCTGCGGATTTATCTAAAATATTCTTTTAGGTCATTGGCATTGGAAACTAGCCCTGGATGAAATCCTCTTATATGTATAATCAATTGGGATGGGATGGGATGGGATGGTTTGGTAAAAGAATTATAAATTTAGGAAACATAATAGATTGAGGTTTTAAATATAAAAACTCAGTAACTAGTTTTTACATTTAGACTGGAAAGAGTATATTAGTGTAGATTCTGTTTGTGATGGTTTTGATTTCGAAGAGCTTGAGACATGGAAGTTTTTAATATTTTTGCCATACATGTCATATCTGGCAACCCGTTGTATATATGGGGAGACTTTAATTTCTTCTCTGAATGAGTGGAGATCAAAGCGTAGTTTATTAGGATGATTTTGGTCTGGAACGTTCGGTATGTGATGGATTCTTTGAGATTGTTTTTGGATGATACTTTTAACTTTCTATTGTCTGCAATCTGCATTAGCAGGTTCCGTAGGGATCAGGCTTACTAAATTCCATTTTATTACTGTCAGGATTATAACTCTGGTATAATCATGTAATGAAGATAAATAGATATTTGTTTGTGTCAAATGCTTGAAAGATTGTGGGTGCATTCTTCTATCATACATGTGTTCTTTTGCCAAGAGCCTTGTGATCTAATGACATGGAAGCTCACTGTAAACGAGAGTTGTGGCTTCAATCCCACTTATAATCTCAGATTGTTAGTACATGGTCCTCTAAATCAAAAATAAAATAAAAGAAATGTGTTCTCTTGCGGTATGCATCATTAGGCGTTTGTGGGGAAAAAGGGAACTATTTATATCCCTATTTATTTTTCCGTATATTTTAACATCATTGATATTTTTATCTTGTTTAATCATTTATTGGTGCTAAATTGTGCTTTGTTTTAATCTTTAAGATGGATACTGAAACAAATATATTTCCTTGAGATGATGAGGTAGAAGAACCATTAGCCAGTTCATATGTATACTGAGATGCCACTAGCATAACTATTTCCCCTCATCATCCTCTATGAATTTCTGGATTATTAGGTATATAGTTTGAGAAATGCATGGCATAGAAAATTATTCTGATTTACTTCACAAAATTGCTGACTAATAGACGTGGTTTTACAGGTATGATTGATGTTAACTGCCATGAGAAATTTAAGAATTGTCTGAGAAAAGTACTGAAATCTGGGAAAGATGGATTCTCCAAGGAGTGCCCTTATAGTTTAGTTGCGCCTACTATGATAAGAGGCATGGATGTGGCCATCACGCTGAGTCAAATGGGTCAATCCACCATTGATTTGTAACAGAACTTGAATACCCCGTTTATGTCCCACTTGCAACTACAATTTATCCTGGAAAGGCATCTAAGTAATGATCCTATTGAAATTTAATATCCACCACTTGGTCTAACAAATCCTGGGTGCGTTCTTTTTTTTTTTCTTTCGGGGGGGGGGGGGGGGTGTTGGGAGGGGGATTTTTTTATCTTTAAATATGGAGAGAGCTCTTGCATAAGCTTCGTTTGGAGTAGCTGAAAGTGGACATTGTTTTTATTCTTTTCATTTTTGTGTACTATATTGAAATATTACTTCCAATCTAATTGAGACATTTGTTTATTTCTAAATAGAAGACTCAATTCACTTTTTGTCTATCAAATTTAGAATATTTTTTTAAATTATCCCTCTCATTTGTACATATTGGATAAAGGTTGCCATGTAGTTTGTGATTCTTGCAGTTTTGAGTGAAAAAATACATATTTCTGCCATTCTAAATATAAAAATTATTTGAGAATTATATTTAATTTTAAATATAAGATCTTAATTTATTTTATCTTTTAAATTTATAAGTTTTCTTTTAAAATATCTCTATTAACTGTACATATTAAGAGAAATTTTATTAAGAGCAATCTCAATGTATATGATTAAGTAAGGTATATTAGAAAAATCAATATATATTTATTATAAATAATTAATTTAATTATTTATTTTAATATCTATAAATTAGTTAAATAGTTTTTATATTATATTAAAGATAAGAGGGAGTATTAGAAAGAAATATCAGCCTTACTACGGAAGGAAAAAGAAAGATGAAGAAACTTAGCATCCCTTCATTTGATTTCTTCTTTAATAACATCAAAAACCACAAAAATTAATTAACATAGCAACAAAAGGCATAACCAGCGCCATTTGTTTAGCAATAAGAAGCTTCGGTTATTCACGAGTCAAAATAGCTTTGACCGCATTGTAGGGGCGGCAATATCTATAAATTTCAAAAATTTAATTATTATTTTTTTATTATATTATTCTTAATAAATTATATATATTATTAAATTTTTAAAAATATATAAATATGGTATTATTTTAGAAATTCATAATTACAAATTTTTTCATATAACATCAGCCCGTCCATACCTAATCCAAAATAATTAGGATTTTTACTAGGTAAGGCGGGGCATCAGACTGTAAAATATAGTCTATATTATTTTTAGACAAGATACCGAGTAGAGGGCTACCATATCTAGCTCGCCTATACACACTCCTATTTACACTACATGTGTACAATTTTCAATTAGATCATAAAGTTTTGGCTACTAAAAAAGCGCTATATTTTTTAAAAAAAGTAATACTTTTTATTTTTCAATATAAAAGAGTTAATTTTTTCTGTATAAATTAAAAATTAAAAAAATAAATTAATTATAATTAATATAATAGTTAATTAATTAATTAATTTGATTAGATTAAGAAGTATATAATATAAATTTATCTTAAAAAATTAAATTTTATTATAATTAGCTAATTTTTTTAATCTATAAAAAAAATTAAATAATTCTTATATTAAATACTAATGATTCAGGTTACAATTTTATAACTACTTTACATTTATCAAAGACATTACATTTTAATAGTATTTTTATAGTTATATATAAATATATTTGCAAATTTTAGTTAGATAATATTAGACCCCAATTCCCTGGTCTTTATTATACCAACTTGAGTAGTCTATTTTTTTTTTTAATTTTATATATAATTAATCAATTTATTAAAAAATAGATAATGTTATTTAATCGACACCAATATGATACTTCATGCTGTCCTTTTTATATGATGCATTCTTTTAGTAGTTCTATATATAAATAACAATTTATATTTATCAAAAAATATAATACATTTTATTTATTTTTACTCCCAATTAATTAATTATATATTTTTCTTATATCTTTTTCTCATTCGTTCTCTCTCATATCTTTTTCCAATCATTCTCTCTCTCACTATCATCTTTATAAATAAAAATATATTTAAAAATAAATTATATTTTTAACATATTTATTATTTTTAATTAATTTTAATTGTAATTTAGTTTAACCCCTGTTTAAACTGCTAATTTTTGAACCTACACCATGACCATTTTAATAACCAATCCGAATATAAAGCACAGTTTTTTTTAATATGCGTAAATTACTTAACTACGCTATGGACAACGTGGACGAACCATTTGAGACATATTTTTGTTGTTGTTTTTTCTTGATCTCTTAGTAAGGAAGTTATTAATCTCTCTCTGCCTGGTAGCTCGGCGATGATCTTATTTCAACATCCTATTTAAAAGATCCAGTCATTTATTAATTGTACCAAATTTGCTCACATGCGGGATAAGTAAACTTAACCGTGGGTGATTCGTTTATGATAATTTGTCGTTAATTATTTACTAGTACCATTCAGCAAACCAGAAACAACCAACGCAATTAGTTTCCTCCCACAGAAATTTTATGATGTAATAAGTCATTAAATTTGCAATTAATGTGTAAATTAGAAGACAATGATAAGAGAGTTGTTGCACTTAGTACTCATGTCATAAATATAAAATTTAGTCTAAATAAATTTTTTTGTTTTAAATGTAAGTTTCAATTTTAAATTTATTTTCTCCCATATTACCCTTTCCACAGTTTTTCTCACTTTTTTATATCAATTAATAATCTCTCTTCAATTTAAATAATTAGGCATTAGACAATGGGGGTATTTTAGGTAAAATCACACGTATTATTTACATAGTTATACTAAATAACAAACTTTAACCAACTTTTTTAATATCAATAAATTGATTAAATAAGTTATATATTTATTATCAAAATAACTAATTTATAAATGAGACATTAACCAAAAAAATGATAAAAAAAATGAGAATCTTATAGGATTCAAGTTTAATATGTCCAGTTTTAATTATAAGATCTAGTTAATTGATTTGGATATATCTAAAAACTAAAATAAATCAATTATTTGTAACTAATATAAAAATTAATTTATTAATTTTAATATATTAAAGAGTATATAATATAAATTTATTTTGAGAAGTGATTATAATTAATTAATTTATTTAATTTTTTAAATTTATTTAAAAAATTAATTGAATATTATAATTAGAACTAGAGGAAATAAGACATATTGATCTAATTTATAAATATTAAAATAAATAAATAAATTATTTAATTATAACATATATAACATGATATTTTTTAAATATTTTTGTATAACATTATATTATAGCAGTTTATAAATTAATTTATAAAATAGGTAAATTAATTATTAAAAATTAATAAATAAAAGAGATAAAATAAAAAAATTGGTATATTAAGAACCAAAATCTAATATCAAACCAGATGACTCTTTGGTTTTACTCAAAATTAACATTTTAAAATGGTTTATGATTCAAATTTTAATTTAATTTTTTTTTAAAATAAACAGCCATATTTATTTAAATGGATTTTTAGACCAAATTATGGTTTAAAATTAAAATTTTGTATAAACTACTAAGAATAACTTTTAAAACAGTAAAAGAATCGATGAACTATCTAATTACTATTTTATTACTATCTTTTCACACACTCTCTCTCCTCTATCTTTTCACCTTTCTTCTTTCTCATCTATCTTACATCTTTTCAAACTCTCTTATCTCTCCTCTTTATTTTCTACCTTATAATCTTTTTTATTTCTCTTACTTTTAATTAAAACATATCATTTTTAATAATTTATCAATAATAAGAATACTTCTAAAAATAATTATTTAAATACTTATTTATTTAAAATTATTTTTTTTATAAATTCTTCTCTAAAAAATCTTTTCCAAAAGTTGTCTAAATATCCTTTCTTTTATAAATATTTTTTTTAAAACTTATCTAAATCGGCCTAGGTCTATATTCACATAAGAGGAGTAATAATTATATTAGCAAACAAGTCATTCGGTATCGGTAAACTAGGGAAAGTACACTGTACAGAATCTTAGCTTCAGCATTCAACCCTCTTCCTTTGTAAAGAAGAGGTCAAACAAATGCTCTTAGATTTCCTAGCTTTGAACTGGTTGCATGTTCCCCCAAAAAAGAAACGGATTGCATATTCCGGTTTTTCTAAATACGTGAATTAGTTAGTGGCCGGCAGAAAAAAGGTACAGCTTGCTTCATTACCATAGATTTCCAAATAAATTACAAGGACGACAAAAACAAGTAAAACTTTTCTAAGAATATACATATATACAAATGAAATAAGGAGTGAGATATCTGCACAACGCATTCACCCCCAAAAAAGTAAACACAAGTAAAAAAAAAAAACATCTATACAAAGCATACAGATATTGAAGTATCATCCTGACATCCTGAAGCACTATTTCAGAGTTGAAACAACAATACAGAGAGAAGAATGCTATTTGTGAACAAACAATCATCTAGTTTCTTCCAACGTTGTCTGCTTTGCCAATCCATTCCCTGAAAACTTTTCAACAAACTTACCTCAAAATGTTTTGATGTCGAAAATCGTCTATGGCCACATAGAGTTATAGACATTATACTAGTTGGCATCAGAGACCCAAGTATCTTCCATTCCATCTTTCCATATACCAAATCTCCATCTAACTCTAGAACAATAGCTTCTGCACCTAGACATGAGATTGCAGGCAACTGGAGGATCAACATCGTGATGAATGAGCAGAGAAACATTTGATAACTTAGTACAGTTATCTAGTACAGAGAAAATAAATGCAAGTGTAGACTCAATTTCTTGGACAACTATATGTGCAACAAGTTCTTTCAACGTGTTCCTCTCAATCCTGCATTTCAAACCTCCCATACAGAAAGAAGTCTCCATGTCATGCCAAGGTCCAGGGCCTAAAACTAGATAGCTTAACAATGGGAAAGACTCAAACAATGTTTCAAAGCCAAAGGTTCTCCAGTTATTGTGTACAGATCTTCTCACTGAATCCACCTTGAGCCTCTTAACTGTTTCACATCGTCGAAAGAAGCTAAAGAGACAAGCGAGATTGGAAGATTCGAAGTGAAGGTATTCTATACTGTGACAATTTATCAACCTGAACTCATCTGTATCCTCAATAGAGAGATCAAAAGCAGACAACGATGATGCTTCAAGGGCTATTAACCTCGGTCTGATGCATTTAAGTTGAAAATTAGCAAGTTTTGGTGCACATATTGCCAATGAAAGAGGAGCATTTGATACTGACCATTGACAAGTTCTGAGGTGCAAGAGACTAATTTTTGGCTTCCTAAGTCCTCCAACTCCTATCAGATTCAATTCTATCAAATTTGGGAAACATGTATTGATCTTACTTAGGTCTTCATCATCTAATCTCACAAATTCTAGGGTTAGACTTGTGAGCATTGACATAGGAATCAGACCATCCGCTGATAACCAAGCGTTCTTCACCAGTAATTTGACAAGACCCTGGCCTGCATAACCAGCAATAATTTATGATATAAAATACAACTTAATAATTACAAAATGATCTACACCTTGCACGGTTCCACAAGTTGGGAAAATTTCTTCAGACAATATGAAAATGGAACAGAACAAATAAAATCACGGAAATTCTTAATGGCGAAGAAACTCACAGTTCAAAGAGATCAATGACAAGGCGTCCGATCGCCTCCAACAAGATTGAACCCAAAAATCTGAGATGGACAGAGATTTCAAATCCGGAGCAATTCTGGGCAACCAAGTATTCACGAAGCTGGTATCTGTTAGATAAAGATCATCAGAATCATCCTCGAAATCGTCGAACGTTATACCTCCGAGGGACTTGTCGACGCCGATCGTGACGGAATCGAGGCGTCCAGACCAGCGAACGAGATCCTTGAAAACGATCTTGAAGGGCGTGACAAGCAGATTATCCTCTGGAAAACGAGAGTTGAGATAGCGAGACATGGAACAGGTAAGGTTGATGGAGCGAACATCTTGGGAAAGAGAATTGAAGGTCTTGGAGACAACTCTGCAACGCGCAAGGTCAGTCGAATCGGTGAGTCGATTCAGAATTTCGAGAACGAGCGATTGTGGAAGGTTGTCCATCGACACTAGACATTTGGAGGAGAAACAGAAAGAATGCGGAAATGAGGGCTATTATGTGGCGGAAGGATGTTCCTATATGGTCGGTCGTAAACAGGCACGTGTCTAGCCAGAAAGTTAGCACTGTCCTTAGAAAGGAATTTACCAAAATACTTTAAAATAAAAAATAATTTATTTATGTTATAAAACTAGCTAACCAATTAACAAAATTAGGATGATATAAAAAATAAAGACAAAAAAATGAGAGAAATATATTGTATTATTCCACTTATTTTACAATATAAATGACATGCACTATTTATAGGCAATAAAATTCATGAATAACCTAGTGGAAGGTGAAGAAGAGGAAGAGGAAGATGAAGATGGAACATGAAGAGGAAGAGGAAGATGGAAGATGGATATTCATATTATAATATTCATAATACTCCCATTTAGATGTCTATTATTTAATAATGTACCTCATTAAAAAACTTTAACTAATAAAAGCCCTATGGGATAAAAAATTAGTGAAATAAAAAGAGTACATAATTGATACACTCATAGTGCTACCTCATTAAAAATATTGCTAGGAAAATCCAGTGGGACAAAACCTCAGTCAAGAAAAAAAGAGTACAACGTGTATCGACTCCCCCTTTTTGCAACTTCAATTGATATATTTGAATCTGTGAAGTCCGATATCATGTATGAGCTTCTCAAATATTGTTGCTGGAAGTGACTTGGTGAACAAATCTACTAGATTTTTCTTAGAACGGATTTGTTGGATATTAATCTCACTATTCTTTTGAAGATCATGTACGAAAAAGAATTTTTGGAGAAATATGTTTTGTCTATTTTCTTTGATATATCCTTCTTTTAATTGGGTAATAAATACAATATTATCTTCATATAGGACTATTGGGATCATTTTACTAGATGGCAATCCCCAAGTAGTACGTATATGATGTATTATCAATTTTAACCATACACATTCTTGACTTGCTTCATGTATCGCTAGTATTTCTACATGATTAGATGATGTGGCTGATATGATTTGTTTCATTAATTGCCATGAAATAGCTGTACCATTACATGTGAACAAATAGCTTGTTTGTGGTCTATGAACATGTGGATCATACTGAAATCTAGCATCGGCATAGCTAACAAAGTTAGTCTTGTGTTCATTCGAATAAAATAATCTCATATCCATAGTACCTTCCAAGTAACAAAGAATGTGCTTAACCCCATTCCAATGTCTTTGTGTTGGTGAAGAACTATATCTTGCTAGTAAGTTAACAGCAAATGATATATCTGGTCGTGTGTGACTAGCAAGATACATAAGCGCACCAATTGTACTAAGGTAAGGTACTTCTGGGCCAAGTAATTCTTCATCACCTTCTTGAGGTCTAAAAGGATCTTTATCTTTCTCCAAAGATCTTACAATTGTTATGGCTATGAAAATTCATAGATAGAAAATTAATTTAACAAAGGATATATATATATTCCTTGCAGAAAATTTCGAAGAGTAAGGAGTAGTAGAGTGGTCAGGGACAGAGGGTTAAAATCAGTGGTTCCGTGTTCGAGTCCCAGCTATTGCAGAAGTGAAGGTTTTATTTTTTTTTTCTTTTTGCGTGAAATTACAACTTTTTCTTCCTTCCATTTTCTCTACAAAGCCTGTACTCTTTCTTTATTGTCTCTGAAATCTTTTAGCGGCTGTAGGGGAAGAGAGGCAGCGGGAGAACGGCGATAAAGGGAACTTCAAGTTAACGATGCCGTGTGATCAGCCTCTGTAGTGTTCCATCATGTTCCTCTGTTGTGTCATCATCGCTGGTGTGGTTGCGTCACTCGGCAAGATCCATTTTCTTTTCCTGATAAATAGAGCTGTTAAGGGAAATCAGAGGGGGCGCAGAAGGTGGAAAAAGAGTGGCGAGGGTCGACGCTGTGTGAGTCACTGCCAAGGTTTTAGTCATCGCCATTGCCATCGTGCTTTTGGCAGTGGTTGTCATAGCGGTACATAAACAGGGTACTACAACAAGTCTAATTCCTGACCTTTTCTCCCTGTCGGCGTCGCTGTGGCTTCTTTAACATCTTTGTTGGTGAGAGACAGAGTGACTGATTAGTGCCTGTCCATCCTCCTCAGACATCCAGAGTGCACGATGTCATATCCCAATTTTTAGGCCTAAAAGCCCAGTATGTAACATAAAAAAGGAAGTCTACCAGACCCTATTGTGCAGGAGTCCCAGAAATATATAGATGATGTTCAGGGACTAAACTGCAAGAAAGTAAAAATTCAAGGAAAATAGTGAAAGTCCCTGTGGGCATAAAGAAGAAGTAAGAAGTGTTTCTTGGGAACCGAGCTACCAGAGTACTTGGACTTCGTTAGAAACCCAAGATGACATTTAAAAGTCCAAAAATGTAGGCCCAGTGATTATGGGAATTTGAGAGGCATTAAAATAATATTTTAGTGCTTTCAATAAAGTAAAGTAACCTAGTCAAAGATAGAACTGGGGAAAGTGATCTGGAATCATGAGGTGGCATAAAAGGGACCCACAAGGTGACACATGGCATTATTATAGGAAAAGAAGAAAAGTTAAGGACACATGTCATGAGATAGGAAAAAGGGGAAAAAGTAAAAAGGACATATGGCATAATCTCAGCCGCTCATTCCAGGAAAAGGCTCTGGAATTCTCTGGAAAGGCTGAATCAGTTGGTGAAGTGTCCCAAGGGCCCCACCAATTGTGCCACATACCCCCTGAGGTGTCCTTGGATGATGTCATAATGGTTAGTCATCAAGGAGCATGACGTCATCGTGATGATCAGGCAAAGCTTCTTGAGGGAAGCTAAGCGATTTAGGCAATTCATCACGATTCGATCTGAGCCATTCATTCCACCTCCACTCATCTATAAATAGACCCTTACTCCTCACTTCATTCCCACGGCCAAGCATGGCCAAAGAAAAGAAAGAGAGAAGGAGAGAAAGAAAGGAAGGAAGAGAAAGAAAGGAATGACTTCTGGTGGAGCCAGGAGCAGTCTAAGGAACTGAGAGACTGGGAAAAGCTTAAGAATGAGATAAGTAAGTTATCTAGTCCCTACTCTAATAAAGAAGAGAATTGCTCTTAGTAGTTGGAATAGAGAAATATCTCTATTAATAAAGGTAGCTAAAGGTAGAAAGAAAGCCAGGGGAATGTCAGATTAAAGATATTACCCCTAGTTAAGTATGAGGTTAAGTAGAGATATACTGGATAATAATAAAGATATTATTATTCTATGTATAGGCTTTGACTTATGAGAATAAGGGACCTTAGAGACAAGGTTAAGAGCTGGAAGGAAAGGCTGTACGCCAGATGGTAGACTTACCTACTTGTATGCTTATACTGCTTAGATATTTTATGTGATATTTTCTTACCTTGATGATGTGAAGCATGTATGATTAAGTAATGCTCTGTTTCTTTTTATTCTGTGGCCATATGTTATAATTAAGTAACATGGAAGCATGTATGTTATCTGATGCAAACATGATCATTAAGTACACACATAATAACATCAAGCATATAGTTGCATACATTGTATGATTTCCGTTTGCTATTGAGATTTCCCTAAAAATTTCACCCCCTTCCATGTAATCCCAATCCTACAGGTATGTTATAAGAGGATTGAAGAATCATGGAGAGAAGCTGGGGATTGGATAGTGCAAATGTTGGGACCAAAGTGCTAAAATTAGGCAAAAATACAGGATAAACAGTAAACTCTGAAAGAGCATTAAGTTAGCTTCGTGTAGAAATTTGAACCACTTCGTTTCTATATTTCTAGAATTAGTTATGATTTTTTGAAGTCTGGTCACTCTGCTGGAATTTACACATTGAACAGTACTTGCTAAGAGTAAAATTCCAGATTGAGTAATTTGACTTCAATAGCCTTAGAAGTGGTTCCAGATGCTACCATTTGGTCCCTACGATGTAAGAAAAGGAGGATATTTCACACGGCGAGTTTGTGGGTCAGAGTTCATCGGAGGTGAGCCTCTTCTACCTTTCCCTATCTTCACTGTTAACTAGAAAATTGATTTCCCATTGATTGTGCACTGGATGCTATGAGCTGAGTAGGAGAGACTTCCCTTTCTGTAGAGTGTGTGTTTTTTGGTTAGGTGGCTTAATTTCCATTGCTCCTCTGGTTGTTTGCGAAGATAAGAAGTGATATGGGTCCTGGGTGATGGTTGTGTTTTCTCCAAGTTCTCTGTTTAAAAGTGTGTGTGTGTGTGTGTGTGAAACCGTGAGGAAGAGGGTTGAGTAGGAATATCGCTGCTAAGGATAAATATGCTACTGTGTGAATGATATGTAGATATATATATATATATGTTGTGTATGAATGTGCCTGTTATGCTGCTATGAGTTAGAAAGCATATAAGTATATATGTATGAGTTGTATTGTGACAATGCTGTAGGAAAGAAATAGGAAACAGAAGCATGATGTGTGTATATGTATTGTGTGTGAGATTGCAGAAAGTTGAGAATTGGATGGATGAGAATGGTTGATTTCAAAACTGTGGTTGTTCTATGTTGAATTTGGTGGTCTTGGATGTTCAATAATAACAATTAAGAGTGATTAAATTGATATATTAAACAAGTTTTATGTGTTGGGTTATGTGATCCAAGATTTGTGAAAACAAAGCTTGATGATTTGAAGGATATATGGATACTAAGAGCTCCTAAAATATTGATGACTGATTTGAAACTTATGATTTGGAAGTTTGGAAGTAATATTGATGTAAAAGAAGTGTTTTGGGGAGGCTTAGAGAAATAGTAAGTACTTAAATAATATATTTAGCATGGGAAAAAATAAAAATAAAAATAATATTGTCAAGAGAACTGAAATGATTGATGGATGTTTTTAAGACTATGCTTTAAATTATTATAGTTCTTTGAAGGTAACAAAGTGTATTTTGAAGTTGAAATTTTAGAGTCAATGAGTGGTTATGGATTCTCTTTAAATAACTCCAAGTTCTAATAAAGATAAAGATTTTGGTGAAGCATTATGTTTTTTGCAAAGTTTGAATTTTTTAAAATGAAGGTTCTCGAAGGTTACCTTACGAAATGTTTTGTTTTGGGATACCAGGGAATTGAGAAGTGAAAATAATCGAAAGTTGATTGGCTGAAAGAATAAAGATTTAGGAGCATGGCAGGTGAGTAAATAATGTCCCTTAAAATAACATTTTAATAAATTGTTATTTCATTTAAGATGTGGAATTTCAAATATGATTTACGAAAAGTAAGTTTTACGAATACATGGTTTTAATCGTTAGAAATGATTTTCTTACAATTGGTTTACAAAAGGATTACGATTATGTATGAAAATGGATGAAGAAATTTTATAAAAGAATTTGGCAAATGTTATATTGAATTGCCTTTTATGCAGAAAATATTCCTATGTGAATTTCATACGTTTCTTATAGTAACTTGAGATTTGATTTTAAATGTTCATGCTAGGGGTTTTGAAATTTAAAGTGGTTTTACCAAAGATTATTGCATTCAAAATGATTGAGATCATTATCTATGAAATGGACCCCACGCATGTTGAAAAGGTTTTAGAAAGGACATAATACAGAACGCTAGTTGCTAATAGCATTACTGTTAATCCTTGGTGCACCTTGGTTACCTGAGCTCGATCGATATTCGTGAGTTTCATACTCACGATAGTTATTCGTGGGATTTATTCTTGCTGTTATTTGTTGGTTTCATACCTCCTCCTGTTATTTGTAGGTTTCGTACCTGCACCTGTTATTCATGGCTTTGGGCCACGTCTAATTGGTTATTTACCCACGTAGACTATGTGTCCACGCCTGTTTCATGTCCTCATGCTACGCGTGGTTGTTTACCCTTGTGGACTGTGTGTCTACGTATATTTATGTTCTGTTGAAGTCCTACGGAAAATTAATCGATTTGAAATGATTATTTCAAATGGTTTTCTTGAAAATAAAAATATTTACAGAAAGACTTACATCAAATTATGAAATGTTATGATTTACATTTAACATATTGAAACTATTTATTTCCTCTCTTTTTTAAATCATATTTTTGAAACGTTATTAATGAGTGATTATTTTGCTTCAGATAGTGTTGTTGACCCTATCCTTCCCCTGAGCAGTGAAGAGCCTCATTGTAGATCTGAAGTATTGCTTATTGACAAGAATACTTTTGATGTAATTATCATTTATAAAGTACTTGTATTATTTTGATAAAGGGGTAAATGCTCCACATAGTTCTTAGAAAAGATTTTGGTTATTTTAGAAAAATGTTACGGAAGATTTGAACATTTGCAGTCTGTTGTAAGATTATCAAAAAATTGGTTACAACGACGATTCTGCCGTAACTCCTATAGAAGACTTGCCTTTTGATTTAAAATTTTAATACATTATGATTTTTATTTCAAATAGTTGATTGAAAGTTTTAAGCTTAAGGAATATGAATTTATTCATATTCTATGCCAGTCACGATTCAAATTTTGGGACGTGACAACAATCATCGGAGTGCATTATGGATGTGATTTATCCATATAGAAATGTTTTAAAACTTTTCTCGTGTAAGTTTCTTGACACATGAAAATCTCATTTTTCAGATGTTCAATTTGTAGTCCAAGGCAAAATTTTGTTCTTCCCATGTCCTTTATTTCAAACTCTTTCTTTAAGCAATTCACCACTTTGAAAATCTCTTTAGGAGTTCCAGTGATATTTATGTCATCGACATAAATAGCAATTATAGCAAATTCATTTCCAAATATGTTTATAAAAATGCATGGACATATCTGATCATTCTTATATCCTTCTTTCAATAGATATTCACTAAGTCGATTATACCACATGCGACATGATTGCTTCAATTCATATAAAGACTTATTTAATTTAATTGAGTACCGTTCTTGAGAACTTGAATTGTATGCTTTCAACAACTCAAATACATTAGGGAAACACATATAAATGGCATTGTCAAGTGAGCTATACAAATAGGTTATAACAACATCCATTAGATGCAAATTGAGGCCTTCATTTACTACCAGCCTAATTAGATATTGAAAAGTAGTTGCATCCACCACTGGTGAGTATGTTTCTACGAAATCAATACCAGGTCTTTATGTAAATCCTTGAGCAACAAGTCATGCTTTGTATCTTACTACTTCACCATTTTCATTTCTTTTTCTCAGAAAAACCTATTTATATCCAACTGGTTTTATATCTTCAAGTGTAAGAACCACAGGCCAAAAACTTTTTGTTTTTCTAATGATTTTAATTATGCCTCAATTGCGTCTTTCCATTTTGGTCAATCATCTCTTTTTTTGCATTCGCTAATAGACCTTGGTTCATGATCCTCATAATCATTTATTACATCAAGTACTACATTATATACAAAAATATCATTAACATTGACTTTATCTCGATCCTATCGTATTCTATTGACAATATAATTTATTGATACCTTATTATTTTCACATATTTTAGATACCTGAGTTTCTCTCGGAATTGAGGTATTAATGTCTTCAAAGGACTCTTCTGGAGTCACTAAATTTTGTTGAATATCCTCGACCTGGCCATCTATATTTGTACATCTTTTTCTTTTTCGAGGATTTTTATCTTTAAAACCGATGGGCATGACACTCTTCAAGCATGCTTTTGATCCATTTGCATAAGTAGATTGTCCAATAGGGACATCAATTCTGATAGGAGCATTTATAGTTGGAACATATGACTTGGTCACTTTCTTGGGGTCAATGAATGCTTCTGGCAATTGATTGGCAAGACTCTGTATATGAATTATCTTTTGAACTTCTAGCTCACATTATTTTGTATGAGGATCAAGATGAGACAATGATAATTCATTCTAACTAACTTTACTTTCCATCTGCTTATTTTCTCCCCCTAATGTTGGAAAATTTGATTCGTCGAAATGACAATCAGCAAATCCAGCAGTAAATAAATCTCCTGTTATTGGCTCTAAATATTTTATTATAGAAGGAGATTCATATCCAACAAATATTTCCATCCTTCTTTGAGGACCCATTTTAATGCGTTGTGGTGGAGCAATTGGAACATATACCGCACATCAAAAAGTCCTTAGATGAGAAATATTCGGTTCGTTACCAAAAGCCATTTGTAAAGAAGAGGCCTTGAGATAACTAGTTGGCCTGATACGAATTAACATTGCTGCATGCAAAATTGCATGTCCCCAAGTAAATATTGGGATATTTGATTTCATAAGCAATGATCTTACAATCAACTGCAAACATTTAATTAATGATTCTGCAAGTCTATTTTGTGTATGAACATGTGCTATATTATGTTCAACATCGATTCCCAAAGACATACAATACTCATTGAAAGCTTGTGAAGTAAATTCATTGGCATTATCTCTGCAAGACCATTTTGTGTATGAACATGTGCTACAATATGTTCAATATCGATTCCCAGAGACATATAATACTCATTGAAAGCTTGTGAAGTAAATTCACCGGTATTATCTAGACTTATTTTCATAATGGTATAATCTAAAAAATGTGCTTTTAATCTAATTAGTTGAGCAAGTAATCTCGCAAACGCCAGATTATGAGAAGATAAGCAAACATGTGACCATCTTTTCGATGCATCAATTAGAACCGTAAAATATCTAAATGGTCCACATGGTGGGTGTATCAGCCAACAAATATCTCCTTGTATACGTTCTAGAAATGTGAGAGACTCACTTTTTATTTTTACCGATGATGGTCTAATAATTAGTTTCCCTTTAGAACATGCATCACATGAGAAAATATGGGATTGTGGAATTGATTGTCTTCTTAACAAATATCCACATGAATTCTCAATTATTTTTCACATCATTATTATCTGAGGATGGCCTAACTGGTCATACCAAATATTAAATTTATTCTCACTTGCAAACTTCTAGTTTGCAATAGCATGTATTTCAATTGTACTAATAAATGTGTAGTACATTCCAGAGGAAAGAACAAGGAATTTTTCCAGTGTGCATTTTTATCAAAAATCATATCTTTGATAATAAGATATTCCTAGTTTTCTTTATTTGTTGTTTCAATATGGTATCCATTTCTGCGGATATCCTTGAAACTCAACAAATTCTTGTTAGATTTGGAGGAATAAAATGCACTATCAATGTATAATTGTGTTTCTTTGGGTAACAATATATTAGCTCTTCCAAACCCCTCAATCATCTTTATACTTCCATATATGGTCTGGACATTAGCTTTTCGTATCACCAAAGAAGAAAAATATTTTGCATTTTTGAATATTGTATGAGTTGTTTCACTATCAATGAGACACAAATCTTCTTTATTAATGTCAATGAGTGCCATTCTTCATTAACAGGAACATAGAAATTGAAAAGAAACACAAAAAGAATTAATGAAAAGAAATACTCATAATTTTATTTATTGGGATAAACAACTTCATAGTAAGTAGAAACTTTTTTTTATTGAGAGAAGTATAAACTTTATTACAGCAAAAAGAAAGCACACATAATCATCAAAGTTTAGCTTGTTTTTTGGACACTCCCATCACCAAGTAGGTGATCAATTCTTCTGTAGGATCAGCAAAGAAATTAGCAACATCTAAATGAGTCATATCCATGTTACCATAATTAGAATCACTTTCTTTCCCAGCAAAATTTGTTTCTATCTTTGGCTCTTTACCTTTATTTTTATTTTTCCTTTTGAGCGATTCTTGGTATAGTTCAACCAAATGTCTTGGTGTACGACAAGTACAAGCCCAATGACCTTTACCACCACAACGATGACAAATTTTCAATATAATTCATTCCCACTGGTTTCCTTTTTGTGGTTATCATCATTATTTTTCTACCTTGAGTGGTAACTATGACCACAACCACATCAACCACGGCCTTGTCTATAGCCACGGCCGTATCCACGTCCACATCCCCGACCACAGGATGATTTATTTGTCACTATATTCACTTCTGGGAATGCAGTAGAGCCAGTTGGACGGGATTCATAATTCCTCAGTAGAAGCTCATTATTTTGTTCAGCCACCAAAAGGCGAGAAATTAGTTCATAATACTTTTTAAAACCTTTTTCACGATATTGTTTCTATAATAGCATATTGGATCCATGAAATATGGAGAATGTTCTTTCTAACATATCATCATCAGTAATTTTCTCTCCACATAGTTTCAGTTAAGAACTAATTTTAAATAGTGTAAAATTATACTCACTGACTGATTTAAAATCTTGCAAACGTAAATGCATCCAGTCATAACAAGTTTTTTGAAGAATATCAGTTTTTTGGTGATCATACCTTTCTTTTAGGTTGTTCCAAAGAACAAGTGGGTCTTTAACAGTTAAATACTCAGTTTTTAGTCCTTCATCCAGGTGGTGGTGGAGAAAGATCATGGCATTGGCTTTATCTTTGTTGGATTCCTGATTGCCTTTCTTGATAGTGTCTCCTAAACCCATGGCATCTAGATGAATTTCTACATCTAGTATCGAGGATAGATAATTCTTTCTAGTAATGTTAAGAGCCACAAACTCAAGTTTTGTAAGATTTGACATGATAATACTATCATAAAAGTATAACAAAAGCTAACTAGAGATCAAGATTAAGAATGTTGAATAATTAGAAAGTAATCCAATATGAAACTATAATTCAACATGAAAGTACTTACCTTCTGATGATAAGCCTTACAATAATATCAATTTTTATAGCAGTCGTGTTAATAATGTGTTATAAAACTAGCCAACCAATCCACAAGATTAAGAGGAGAGAAAAGATAAAGACAAGCAAATGAGAGAAGTATATTGTATTCTTCTACTTACTTTACAACACAAATGACATGCACTCTTTATAGGCAATAAAATTCATGAATAATCTAGTGAAAGTTGAAGAGGAAGATGAAGATAGAAGATGGACATCCACATTCTAATATTCATAATAGTTTAAAGATTTTTTTTTAAAAGAAAGACATCCAGGTGGACAGTCTAATACCAACTATTCAAGTCAATCCTAACATAATATAATTCTAGAAACATACCCACGTCACATCATCCAAGAAAAAAGTAGAGAATATTAAGACAAGGGAAAAAGACAAGAAAAATACATGTTAATTTGGAAATAATAATTTGGGTATATGAATATCTAAAAAGATAGATTGGGCAAGAGGCCCAATTTGTCCTTTGTAAATTTGGATAAAAATTCCAAATTACCCTTGGACTAAATGAAGAGTATATTACAGCATCAATATGAAGAAGGAACCGTTGGCGTGAATGGGAGACAAAACTTGCGGGAGACGCTTTTGGCTGAGCTAAAGTAATATTTTGTTTATTTTGTGGTTACCTTAGGAGAAAGGGTCTTACCAATACTGTAGCTTTGACTAGTTTAAGAAAACAATATGAGAAATGCTGAAAAAATCCTAGGCAATAATTGAAGGCATAGAGAAGTTGGTGTATTTATGGGGCAAGTGTGGATATGGTTAGTGTGAATGATGGCATTTTTGTATGCTGCATTTCATTACATTTCACATTGAGGCATTCCTTTTCAGCCCATTTAGATTAAGCAGGAAATGGTAGTCATTTGTGAAAGAGTAGTCCTTTGCTTTTTGCATGACTCATAATATTTATAGTAAGACTAACCTGCAAGTCATGAAACTAAGTAATTGGGTCATTTACAACTTTTCTAATGGTATTTACAACTTCACGAATGATTTTCACAATTTCAACCAAGACATTTAATGCTCAATGGAAAAAGTTAGGTACAATTAGTTGGGTTATTTATTATTCCTCTAATGGGATATACAACTTTAGAAATAATTTTGACAACTTCAACTAAGACATTTAATACTCTTAGAAAAGTTACATGCAATGAGTTGGTTTATTTACTACTCCTCTAATAGGATTTGCAACTTTAGTAATGATTTTGACAACTTACGCTAAGAAATTTATAACTCTGTAACAAGTAATTGATATTACTGTTACATTTGTAACTCTTGTAATAGAATTTACAATTTTAGTAATGGTTTTGACAACTTGAGCTAAGACATTTACTAATCAGTGGAAAAACTTATAACTTTCATTACATAAATGAATTTCGTGTTGTGGCTATCTTGTAAAGTGTTGAATGATGTTGTTAGGGGCATAAGATTTTGATGAATGTTTTGTTTGTTGCAGGTTAGTGGGTAAGATGACATATAACATTGGGTAAACATCTTCAAAGGAAATTTGTTATTTTTTCCATGTAGGTGGGAACTTTGTATATAATGTTGAAGGTAGAGTTAAATATAATGATGGGGATATAAAGGTAAAATGGATAAAGGAGGTGATGACACTTAAAGAATTGAGGGTAATGATAGATGAGTAGTTTGGTATAGATGGTAATAGTTGTATCATGAAATATATAATGAAGTTTGATGAGAGGATATTATTAGATATCAATGATGATGGTAAAGTTTATAATTTTTGTCAGTTTAATACCAGCAGCGCACATGCTTATATACCAGTTAAAGTAAATGATAATTTATCATAATGAAGGGATAAGCCAGAAATGTAATGAGATTTCTTGTGTTTATGGAAGTTGTTAATTATTTTATTGTTTATGTTAATTTTTTTGCAAAACTTATTATTTTGATTCTAGTATTAAGGATTTGTTCGAACTATCTGAATGAAGGTGTCCCTCTTCTTGGAGCCAGGGTAACAATTTGGAGACTCCGTTTGAGCAAAGTATTGTTGAATCTATAATTGATAGGGGTGGTAGAGGACTTAATTTAAGCATACCATGTGGAGTACACAGTACATAAACATTGATGCTTATGATAAACTCTGTGAAATGAAAGAAAGAGTTACTTAAAGGGATGCATATTTTTGCAAATGTGAACACATTTAAGAAGGCATTGCACAAGTTCAGTATTGCGTACTAGTTCAAGTACAAATATGTAAAAAATTATAAGGACAATATGTATGTGAAATATAAGGTTGAAGGTTGTCCGTGGCATGTAATTACAAGAGTACTTGGAAAGAGCACACTTTTCCTATGTATGATGAAATTTAGAAATAACCATGTTCATAGTGCCCAAGTGATAAACTCATATTTTTAGTTATTTTAGTGTATTTAAAGAGATTTTATTATTGATTTTTATCCTCATTTATCAATATGTTAAGCAATTCATTAATAATATAAACTTGGAACATTTAGGAATTAATTGATATAATTTTGGTCATATATTGGAATATTATCTCATTAATAAATAAGTCATATATTAGAATATTATCTCATTAGATAAATAATTTGTATATTTTAAATTTCTATTGCAGGAAATGTTTATTAAGGACTAAATCAACTTGTTGTTGAACTGAATTGGATAAATCAGAAGGTAATGAAAAGGGGATGGAAACATGTGCTGGAAAAGAAACTAACAGAGTGGATAATAGAAGGAGCATTCACGTGAAAGAGACATGCTAACATTGCTAAGGAGAACAAATTTAGTCATGCATGTGCTGAAGGAAAAAGGGAGTTGGTAGTAGCCTATGATGGCACATGGGGATTACAGCTACACAAGCTAGATCCAAGAATTAAGGAGATAATAAAAGAAGCAAGTGGTGGATTCACACATGTGCTGACAGCTGGAGGTAGTCCAATTCAGATCTATGACACCATTCATCTACTGGAGATCTATCACACCATTCACACACTTATCCTATATATCTATCCATTCACGCCATCTGCATGGAACACACATAATTCCATATCACATTTTCCTTTAGATCCCACATATCTGTAGCTCTATCTTTCATTCACGAATCCCACACTCCATTCAATCTAGAACTCATTCCAGTCCATACGCCATATTCTCTCCATCTCTATTTTTCTTTCTCTTTACATCTACAACTTTCCTCTGTTCTAGGCAATATAAATAGAGGAAAGTTCAGTCTTTATTTTCATCTTCTCCTTCCACATTCACCATTATTGTTGCTGGTTTTACTACTGCTGTTGAAGTCTTGATAGCAATAGAAGGCTAGAAGTTAGTGTGCTCTCTTGGAGATGATGCTGAACCAGAATCCTTGAGATGAACAAGGAGTTTATTGTGTCTTTAATCTAAATTTAATTTTATCGAGTTGATATAGTTAATTTTAGAATTATTTATTCAATTAGAGTTAGTAGTGTTGGAAATCGTGCCCTAGGGGCCAATCATTGTCTTATGAACATTATTGATTTATGAATTTATTAATTGTGTTATCATATTATTTGTATGTTTACTGTGATGACCATCCTTGGATAATTCATGATCTTATCCTAAATGTCCCTGATCGGTCATCTACGCGAGAGTAGAGATAAAATAAGACCAGTATGACTTTAAAGATTTATAGAGATATAAATCAAAGTCATAGGCACATGTAAGAGTACAAGGTGTTGGACTGACCCGCTATGAGAGAGCTGCATGGGTTATGTCATAAGCTTCTCTCATATACAAACCATGTCACTATGTCATTTGACTTGAGATCATTATGGATTCCTACATGACAAACGCTCAGCTTTGACCTAGTCAAAAGTCACTTTTGACTGAGTGATCATAAAGACTATGTTCGGGCTTAGTGATTTTTCATGCGGAGGAATATGAATGGTCAAGATAGAATTTGTCCCTCACATTTGTAGAGAGATACTAGGCCCCTCGATGAGTGAGTCTGAGAAATATATAGCCATACTGTAATGAAAAGGTAGTTCCATTTCTATAGTCAGACTACTCAAGGATCGAGCAAGTAACGGTCAGGAATAGGAGGATGACATTATCCATGTCTCATCCATGACCAAAATATCGCGTGACAGAAGGGACATGATATAGTTGTATAAAAGGTTATATCGTTTAACAATCCTCATATGATTTGGGTAGTCGTTATGTCTTGCTAGAGACCGCTTGCGACTTATGGGCCAGTATAGCAAATGGCCCACTGCCAACTTCATATGGGCCTACAGGGTCGCACACAAAACAGCCCAACACGAGCTATGATGTCCAGATTCATTGAATCTAAGATATGTCCATATTCAATGAATGATCCAGGGTAGATGTATATATTTATTTATATTTATATTCGTATATATATAAATTCGTATATATATATATTAAATATAAGAGATATATGAGATTTAATTTATAAGGATAAATTAAATCTCTATCACGTTTGAATTTGAAATTCAAATTGATAGGATATCTCATATAAGAGATATTTATAAGATTTAATTTATAAGGCTATATTAAATCCCTATCACGTTTAAATTTGAAATTCAAATTGATATGATATCTCAAATTTGATTTATGAGAATAAATCAAATATAGTTCAGTCTCATCTTTATTTAAAGTTAAATAAATAGGTAATTAAATATGTGGGACATCTTTAATATAAATATTATTTATTTAATTAATTTCTTATCAAATTATATAATATATGATATTATATTAATTTTGGAATTAATATAAAATTAACTCCAAAATCCAATTCGGTAGAGGAAAATGCATAGCATCCTATATATCTAATTTTAGGAGCTACGTTTTAAAACATATAGAACACAGAAAGGTCAAAGGGGAATCTGTAAAAGGTTTGCAGATAAGAAATTGCCGAAATAGAAACGGAGAGGATGAATTCTTGAGAAAGCCCTGGAGGGATAGGAGACGCTAGCACGTCATTCGTGGTTGGAACGCTGTTCGTGTGGATACCAGTAGAGGAAGCCAACCTGAGTCGTCGACTTCTTGCGATCGGAAAGGGAGCACGAGCCATGGAGAGAAACTGTGAACGTCGTGACCAGAAGCTGTGGAAGTCGCTGAGGAACACTGAGGGTAATGCTTCTTCCCACTTGACTTAAACACATACGGTAGATCCTGGCAAGGAATGGAAAAATTTTTAAGTTAATTTTTGCTGCGTGTCTTCCAATTCCTAACAAGTAGACGATTAATTATTAGGGAACTGAGTTGGATTTCCTATTTCTACATAATTGATGCTTTGATTGATTCTCATCCTTGGACCGAGTACAGTTGTATATGTTTAATTCATCGTCTTGTATCTCTTGAGTTGAATGGTTTTTATTTCTTTATTCAATATCTGCAAGTTGTAGCTTTGATTGAGATTTTAGCTGGCGAGTTGTTAGCTAACATATTTTAATTCAACTAATTAACTATAAATATTTTATGGATAATTAAGGTAAGGTAATATACAAGGGAACACACTTGTCATTGATACATTTAATCATTATAAACACCTAAAATCATAAACAAAAGCATAGGATTTATATTCAGAGTTTAGTTAATAGCTTATATAACAAATCATCTGATTAATTTATTGATTTGTGACTCATTAGTTTAATTAGGAACTTTAACATCCATTTAGGCTCCATGTGAATCAACCTAAGTTAGCTTCACTTTACTATTATTTTGTTTGATAATTAAAACGACAGTTATCAAAATGACGCCGTTACCGGGGAGCCTTACTTGTTAAGGTTTCTTAAGCAATATGCTGGGCCTCAAAAACATAAAAAATATATAGGTGTTTTAGATTTTTCTACGAATTTAGTGTTTTATCTTGTTGAGTCATGATCATTTGCCTTTCTAGTCACGACTAAAGTGCAAAAATTGGTTTTTGAGTGTCTCTATGAATTTTAGTCGTGATTGGAATGCTTTATGACTGCAACCAAAAATCTTTTCTATAAAATTTTCTTCTCTATTATTTCTAGTCGCAACCAAATTGACATCTAGTCATGACCAAAAATTAGTGTTTAAGTCAGATTTACTCTGTGTGAGTTTTAGTTACGATAGGAGTGACCATTGGTCGCAACCAAAAACTAAAAATTTCAAGCATTTACTCTCAGTGATTTTTAGTCGCAACCAAAGTGACATTTGGTTGCGACCAAAAATCCTGATTAAAAAATTTTGCTCTCTGTGACTAACAGTAGTAACATGAAGTTCAATTTTGTCGCAATCTCTATTCTCTATGATTGTTAGTCGTGACCTACAGACATTTTAGTCGTGACCTGAGTGTTTTAAATTGTGATTACTTAATTTGAATTACCAAAATTGATGTATTTGTGCTACACTTGAATCTTGTATAATTGTTGAGTGTGATTTGCATAACCAGAAGATCTGAATTATTTCCTTTGGATAAAGAAATTAAAAGAACACTTAGACAAATTAAAAAAAACTAAAATCTTAAATCAAGCTAGTGTTACATCTATTGTTAAGTTTAGTTCTTCTAGTGAATCTATTACAACTGAAATTGGATTTGCATAAGGTGATATCTTAGATAATCATTTTGTCATGGAGCAAGTTAATGAGGGAGAAGCTCATACTCATAATCAGATTAATCAAAATGAGCAACATGGAGAGAATAACATGAATAATAGAAGAGCATGTAGGAGAATAAAAGAACTCACTTCTTCTAATGCAAACTTTGATCCTTTTGGCACTTGTCCTGCTTTGGATGTTAATTTTGAGTTGAAATGTCCTTTACTAAGTAACTTACCAAACAAAGTTTTATGGATTAGCAAGTGATGATCCTTTTAAGCATTTAAAGACTATGCATCCATGAAACCTATAGGTGCTGACATGGATGCTGTGTAGAGACAAGTATTTCATCTTACACTTGAAAGAAAGGCAAATGAATGGTTTTATATGCTACCACATCATACACCTCAAGCCTTGGACTCCTAGAATAACTTGAGGACTGCTTTCTTAGATGGATACTTCCCTAATTCCAAAACTGCTAGATTGAGAAAGGAGATTTTTACTATAAAATAATATGAACAAGAGTCTTTCTATGAGTTTTGATGAAGGTTTCAAGAGCTGCTAGCTAGATGTCTATACTATCAGATTCCATATGAGCATTTGGTGTAGTATTTTCATTCAGGATTACGCTATGCATACAGAAAGAATTTGGATGTAGCTATTGGGGTTCCATTGATGATTTAACTCCAGATGAAGCATGGAACTTGATTGAGAATATAGCAAGCAATGACCAGAAATATGGAGCTATGATATTAAGCAAGTCTATGAGGTTTATGCAAGGTCTTCTTTAGATCATAATAGCTTATCTTCTCAAATTGCTGCTCTGAATACTCATATCAATAATCTAGTTGCTCAATTGAGTAATTCACATGTTCAAAGCCCATACTCTCAAGCTCTAGTTGCTCCTAGTTGTCAGCTTTGCTATTCTCCTATGCACACCAGTGTCAATTGTCTTACACACTGTGAAAGTGTATCAGCCATCTATCAGGATAAACCAAATCAGTATCCATAAAGGAATATATACTCTAACACATATAATGAAGGATGGAGAGATCATCCTAATTTAGTTGAAGGGATGGAAGTGGAGACAGGAATTTTGGGTAGAATAGATTCAACAATAAAAAGTAAGTGGCTGAATCCTCTAGAGCTGTGGAAGTACCAACTGTTAAGAAGGATAATGGAATATCTATGATAATCAAGAGCATTAATGTGATAAACTCAAATATAAATTCTATAAACATAAACTTCAGCTCTAACTTTAAGGACTTGAAATCTACTATGGAGAACAACCTAGCATAATAGATTCTAAGTTTGTTGCCTTGGAGAGTAAAATAGAACAATGGGAAACAAAAGCTACAAATATGAATGGCTATGTATCACAGCTAGCCAATTCAATAAGTGATATTCAAGCAAGGATTAGTGGAATACCTTCAAACATAGTTGTTAACCCCAAATTTGTGAATGCTATAAGTTCGAGAAGTGGAAAAACAGTGGGGAAAGCAGATACAAAAGAGGATAAGAAGGATAATGAAGCAAATAACTAGCAGAATAGTTTTAAAACTAAATAGTTGATTAAAGAAAAACCTTCATTCATTCTAAAATCAGAAAGCAGCAAAGAGAAAGGGCTGTTGCAATAGAAAAATGAGCAAATTGGATTGAAGGATGCTGCACAACCATATATTATGCTAAGTAGTTGCTAGTTTCAGCAGTATAAGTCAGAAATATGATATAAACTAGAATAAAAAGGAGCATGAAGATACAGAACAGAAGGATAAAGAGGTAAAATATAAAACACCTACCTTTTCCTAATGCATACATGTGTTCAAAGAAGATTTTGAAAGATAAACAAGAACAAGATATTCTGAATCTATTAGGGAAATTGAAAGTTAATATGCCACTGGTGGATCTGATTAGAAGTATACCTAAGTATGTGAAATTCATGAAAGAACTCTGCACTAATAAAAGAATTTGCAAGCCAAATGAAAGGGTTCAAGTAGGATATAGTGTGTCAGCTTTACTTAAGCAACAACTTCTTATTAAATGTAATGATCCAGGTTCCTTTACAATCCCAATTACCATTGGTAATTTTTAGTGTGCTAGTGCTTATTAGATCTTGGTGCAGCTATTAATGTAATGCCAACCTCCATTAATACATCATTAGGCATAGACATATGCTCACTTAAGGAAACCTCCATGATAGTTTAACTTACTGATCAGACTACTAGGAAACCTGAGGGATTATTAGAAGGTATATTAGTGAAGGTTAAAGACTTGATTATACCTGCAGATTTCTATGTCTTGGATATGTCACATGAGTCAACCTCAGGGGGTCCTATTATTTTGGGGAGGTTATTCCTTAGAACAACTAATACTATCATAAGCATGATAAATGGGAGCATCATAATGGAAGTGGGTGATGATGTCATAACTTTTAATGTCTATGAAGTAATGAGACATCCATTTGAAGATTACTCAATGTTAGTGTAACATCCCACTTTTTATTTTTATTTTTTTAAGCACAATTAAAAAAATATTATTTATCAATAATTCAAAAATATTAAATTATTAAAATTATCATAGTTTAATACTTTTATTAGTTTTAATGAAAATAGGATATCTGAATTATCCTACCATTATCATTCTTAAAGTTTATGATTTGATTGATGTTATTAGTTAAATATATTAAGATTTATATTAAGATTCATATATGAATTTTAAATTTTGAGGATATAGTTTAAATTTTAAATTGCCATATCTGATAGGATTCTAAAAAATTACAAAGATAATAATAATAATAAGATAATATGATTATATTAAATAAAATTAAAATGTTAAACCTAGATCCCTTTTTCACCTTTTTTTATTGAACCGTCACCCATTATCTCCCACCTTCAAATCATGCTTTTGCATTGCTTCATTACTTCTTCACATTGAGGACAATATAGGAATTAACTGTGGGGGAGTATGAACTGTAATGTGTGAAATGGGTAAATAAAAATAAGATAATTGCTATGATTTGGTATTCTGGTCACGACCTTGTATTGTTTTTATCGTTACTAATGTGTGCGTGTATATCAAGTTTCTTCCCTATGAAAACTAGTCGTGACCAATGCTCATTTTTGTCACGACCATGAGTTCATATTTTCTTATATTTACCTATATGTGATGTGTAGTCATGATCTATGCTTATCTTTATCGCAACAGTAACTCTGTGAATTTTGGTTGTGACTGGATTGACACATGGGTTATGACCTGAGCTTGTGTGTTTAACAAGATTACTCTTTGTGATCGCAAGTCACGACCAATATTCCTTATTTTTTGAAAATTTATTCTTTATGCAAAATAGTCTCTACCGGAAGTTCTTTTTGTTGCAACTAAAATTGATCCTCTGCTGAAAAATTCTTCTGTTTCATCTTATTGTTGCTTGGTCTATTGGAATTTATTGTCATGGATTTAAAATTAAATTTTGAACATATACTTTTGAACATTGGCAAGTTTGATGAAGTATGAGTTGCTTGTTTCATTGATTAATTACTGGAAATTGTGCAACATGAATGATTGATCTCATGTATTTAGTTTAATATTCATGCAATCTTGTAATGGTGAGTTAATTAGGGTGAGTAAGCCAGATGGAAGAATTTTGAGCTTCAAACATATATTCATTTACATTGTGTGATACCATCAAGTTTGGTAATTTTGCAGAACTTGTCTCAATCCTTAATTCAAAACCACATTAGCTTCTTAAAATTGTGAATATGATAAGGGTATTTCTTTTAAAACCCTTATGACTATACTGTAGCCATATAAATATCAAATCCTTTGCTTACCCCTTTGAGACCTTAACTTTCTTTTAAAATTTCATCCTTGATTAATCAATGTTGTACAAGATATTTTTTGATATAGTAAGTCTTTAATTGTGAAATAACTGATATGTTGCATCACTTATTGGATATCTGAACTTCAATGTATTTGTTATTTGGTTCAATAGTTGAAAGAAAAGAAAAGAACAAAGAAAGAGTATAGAAGAAAGAAAAGATAGACTAGTTGACAAGATGTAATATTCAACTTCCATGAAAGGAAGTTAGCTTATAACTAATACTTTTTGCAGTTGCACAATTCAAATTGTGATTAAATGTTGAAATAGCTTAAAGAAGTAAGATCATGTGCAGTATTTCATTAATCATTGACATGCATTTTCATTTCATCACTTAGACTTTCTAATATTACAACCTAATAAAGACCCTTTGATTCACAACCCTTGTGGCATTTAGTGGTAGAGATGTAGGATGGTTACAAGCCTATAGGAAGCATAAGCTAGATGGTTGAGTGAAATTATCTTGATAAGAGAATGAGTGAAACACTATACCTTGTAAGGAAATCTCACCTAGTTTCTTACTAAGATTTAATTGCATGAGTTAGATTCTTTGATAGATATGAGATTAGTTTGGATTGTTGCCAATTGAAGGGAAAAGATTGATGATTGCAAGTTCTTATGCTGAATATGTATTACCAATTTTGCTGAACATGTGTGTTTAAATTTCAATTTTTTCCATAATTTTATTCGGAGTACAAAAGCTAAGTATGGGGAAGTTGATAAACTCATATTTATAGTGATTTTAGTATGTTTAAAGAGAGTTTTATTATTGATTTTTATTCCCATTTATCAATATATTGAGCAATTAATTAATAATATAAAATTGGAACTGTTGGCAATTAATTGATATAATTTTGGTCATATATTGAAATATTATCTCATTAGATAAATAATTTGTATCTTTTAAATTTCCATTGTAGGAAATGTGCATTAAGTACTAAATCAACTTGTTGCTTAACTGAATTGGATAAATCAGAATGTAATGGAAAGGGATGGAAGCATGTGCTAGAAAAGAAGTTAACAGAATGGATAACAAAAGGAGCATTCACTTGAAAGAGACCTGCTAACATTGCTGAGGAGAACAAATTTAGTCTTGCATGTGCTGAAGGAGAAAGGGAGTTGGTAACAAAATATAATGGCACATGGGGATTACAATTGCACAGGTTGGATCCAAGAATTAAGGAGATGATAACACAAGCAAGTGGTGGATTCACAAATGTGCGATAACAGATTGGGCATGTGCTGATAGTTAGAGGAAGTCTAATTCAGATCTGTCACACCATTTATCCACTTGAGATCTATCACAACATTCACACACTTCTCCTATATATCTATCCATTCATGCCATCTGTAGGGAACACACATCATTCCATATCATATTTTCCTTCAAATCCCACACATCTGTAGCTCTATCTTTCATTCAATCATCCCACACTCTATTCCATCCAGAACTCATTCCATTCCACACGCCATACTCTCTCTCTATTTTTCTTTCTCTTTCCATCTGCAACTTTCCTTTGTTCTAGGAAATAGAACCAGAGAAAAGTTTAGTCTTCATTTTCATCTTCTCCTTCCACATTCACTATGACT
Organism: Leucaena leucocephala; assembly: GCA_037074615.1. Classification (NCBI taxonomy): domain Eukaryota; kingdom Viridiplantae; phylum Streptophyta; class Magnoliopsida; order Fabales; family Fabaceae; genus Leucaena; species Leucaena leucocephala. The sequence goes on from CM073561.1 coordinate 12,084,815, forward strand.
GCTGTTGGTTTTTTTGCTACTGTTGAAGTCTTGACAGCAATGGAAGGCTAGAAGTTGTTGTGCTCTCTTGGAGATGATGCAGAACTAGAATCCTTAAGCTGAACAAGGAGTTTATTGTGTCTTTAATCTATATTTGATTTTATCGAGTTGATGTAGTTAATTTTAGAATTATTTATTCAATTAGAGTTAGTAGATTATTAATTATTAGGGAACTGAGTTAAATTTCCTATTTCTACATAATTGATACTTTAATTGATTCTCATCCTTGGACCGAGTTGGACATGGTTGTGGTTAATTAGAGTAATTCTATAACAGAGTATAGTTGTATCTGTTTAATCCATATTCTTCTATCTCTTGAGTTGAATGATTCTTATTTCTCTATTTAATGTCTGCGAGTTGTAGCTTTCATTGAGATTTTAGCTGCCAAGTTGTTAGCTAACATATTCTAATTCAACTAATTAACTCCAAATATTCTTTGAATATTGAAGGTAAGGTAATCTCCAAGAGAACACATTTGTCATTGATACATCTCATTATTATAAACACCTTAAATCATAAACAAAATCATAGGATTTATATTTAGAGTTTAGTCAATAGCTCATATCACAAATTATCTGATTAATTTGTGGTTCATTAGTTTAATTAAGAACTTTAGCTTCCATTTAGGCTCCTTGTGAATCAACGTATGTTAGCTTTACTTTACTATTAGTTAGCTTAGTTTGTTTGATAATTAAAATGACAGTTATTAAAATACAAGACAATCTTAAAGTGACACATGGTGAAAGTGCTACCTTGACATCATCAATTATAATTGATGAGGTGAGGGATCATGTAGACAGGCATCCAAATGAAATAAGAAAGAGTTTGGAGAGAGATTATAGTGTGAAGTTAACATATAAGCAAGTATATAAGGTGAAGGAAAAAGCATTGGAGAACATATAGGGTAGACCTTATTAGTCTTACCATGGATATGTGAACGGTTGAAGGAAAGTTATGACAAAATTGTGGATAAATGGATGACTAGTGGGAACACATTTGAGTATGTATTCATAGGCTATGGGTGTTGTATAGAAGGGTTTATTACTGATTGTAGATGTGTGTCATATATTGATAGAACTCATTGAAGTGAACCCTACAATGGAACGTTGTTGGTAGCTTATGCGTATGATGCAAACAATGAATTATTTCTGTTTACATACGCAATTGTGAAAGGAGAAACATTAGAGGAATGTACATGGTTTCTTTATATGATTAAACGAATAGTTGATTATATGTAATTGACAATTGTTTCTAACCGTCATAAGGCAATCGTAGGTGCTATCCAAGCAATATTCGGAGGTGACAACCATGCATACTATTATAGGCATGTAAAGGAGAACTTTAGCACACAAATGATTAAACTAAATAGAAGTAAGAGAAAGATGAGTGGATAAACAAGGGAAGATGGACTAAAGTTGCTTAGTGATATTGCATTTGCAAGGTTTGACACTGATTTTGATAAAGCAACGGAAAACATGAGAGCTTTCAATGAATAGTTATATGAGTGGCTTCTCAATCATGGTGATGTAAATAAGTGGACCTTAAGCAAGTTCCCATTTAAACGATGGGATAATATAACGACAAACCTTGCTAAGTCCTTTAATGCATGGATTATGAAGGAAAGATGATATAACGTTGCCCAACTTATCCATGAGCATTGTGAGAAAGTGGCAAAGATGTATGCAACAAAAATGACTATGAGTAAGTGGAAAAATAGTGTAGGCTAAAATGTAAATGTAAAAGTGATGGAGAATGTGGCTAATGCTAGGCTTATGGCTCTTGTACCTTATGGAGGAGGGTAGGTAGTGTACATACATATGAGACTTACCACATATATTATAAACAATAACTCGAACTTATCTTTGTGCTAACTAGATTTTATGTCACCGAGTATTTTCACATAAGAGACTTACCATACTGATTCTTCAACCTCTTAAATATTTTATCATCATCATCATCAATATCCACTCTTACATCCTCCCTATTATAGCATACACTAAGCAACTGTTAAACATCTTTTGCCCCTATTTCTTTTGTCTTCCCCTAATTCTAAATTGATGGGTTGGGGGATCATATGATTGAATAAAGGAGTCTAAGAAGTTATAGGGGAGTCTTGTTATTCCAACATTAAGCAAGTTGTAGAATTATAAAGTTTTCACTCTACTTACTAAAGCCTTCATCTTTATTCACAAGCTCCATCAATGCCTTCAATGCTTGAGTAAACAGCGAGTATTAAAAGCAACTTCTTTCTCCATCCTTTTCTTCTCCCTCTTCTTATCAGACTATGATTTATTCACCTTTTGTCTATATTTGTTTTGCTCATCCATAGACAAGTCCTTCTAGGCTTTTGATGCCTCCTTAGCCTGTTCACTCATATTCTTAAACTTCCTTATGTATGGATTCTTCATCTGTTTACTTGGCCCTCCTTTAAATGCCATATTTTGTCTCCTGAAAAACAACCACTCTATAGTAAATTACATAAATAGGTGTAGCAACAAATCCATGCAACTTGTTCATGCACATTGGGATTATATGAAAGGTACTTAACATGTTCCTTCATACTAGAGTTACATGATAGGAAGAGTTAAACTAAAAAAAGAAACAACACATCTTTAGTAATCGACAAGTGATATTTTCAAAGTCATACAGTGGAATAATGGAAGAAGCTAAAGAATTATCAATATTATGTAATGCTATTTTGTAACTACTACATTAAGTGGCATGCATTACACAAAATGTTACATATTGAGAGTGCTGAAGAAGTCTTCAACTTATAATCAATTTGTTATTATTCATCAATTAAAAACCATGATTCACACTTCAAAGAAGAGATTTTTGTTTAATCATACATCTCTTTTCTTACTACAGTTTATGCCTCTTGTTCTTATTTTGTGTGTGTATGTGTGATACTTTTGTCCTTCACAACTCAAAAGCAAAATCATACAAATGAATTGTTGCTTTACACTAAAGGCAATTTTTGAGTAGCGCACATCAATATGAAAATTAAAAGCATACATCATTAATGTTGAGTTTAGCTTTACACTGTCTCTCTTTTTCACACAAGTAGCATTGCTATTTATGTGCATTATTCATGCATTGTCCTCTATTCAACTACCAATAAGAACTATTGCATGCTTATTATAAATTATTGGAAAAAAAGAATTGCATTGAAAACTTATTCAAGGCTACACAAACCAATTCATTTTAACTTGAAGCAGTAATTACATTTGCATAGAAATGTAAAATCAAATTGAGGAATAAGCTCTCTAAAGTCTAAGCATCGTCTGCCATCCATCTTTCATGATCTAACAGTGAATAACCGATAATATACAAGGAATAGAAGCCTAAAAGAAGCAATAGATGAAGTGTAAAAGAAGTATTTGATTAGGCGAGGACCGTACTTCAATAAGGAAATTTCTCTGATAGTTATCGATACAGTCAGAACCCCGCGAATGACAACTTTGCCTGAAAAGCCTTTCGAACAAAAGTAAATAATATATTAGTCTATGACCATTGAAATTATAGAGCACTAATTGAACTATGAAAAAAGAAAAAGGTTCTATGAATAAAGAGGAAGCCTCCAAGACTTAGAAATAAAGTGCATCGATGACTTACCTAATTTCTAATCCATAATCTTTCTCCCAATCTTAAACTCAAAATGAGCTTCCACGATGACAAGGAGTGTGTCTAATTTGAGCTTGGATGGTACTGGAATGAGCTCAAACAATCTTGAACTATAACCAGGCGAGCGCAGCTTTGAGAACTATGACTCAGTATCAAGCTTCAGTGAGGGAATGCTCTGCGTTTTCCATATAAGTCTCCCACTTTTTCTTTAAAAATTTTAGGGGTAATTTGGTATTTTCACCCAAATTTACAGAGGATAAATTGGGCCTCTTGCTCAATCTGTCCTTTTAGATATTCAGATGTCCAAATTGTCATTTCCAAATTCACATGGGCTTTTCTTATCTTTTTCCCTTAAGACAATTGGATAGAAATGGAACAAATGAAGAGCATTTAAGTAAAAGGTAGTTAAAGGAATCTATCAACAATACAAGAGTTCCAACATTTGATACACACATTAGTAATGCAAAGAAAATCATGAACGTCTATTTCCATTCCAAGTCAGCAATGAATTAATCACCTACTTAATATTAATTACAAAGCAACATGTCTAACATAGGAACATGGCCACCCTCTAGATTGCGAAAAATTTCTCTATATACTGCATCAATTATTTTGCGCCTCAGCAACATTCCACTTTCTTTAAAGGTATATTAGTTAGTTAAAAATATCTATTTACATCAATCAAAATAGGAAACAAAATAACACGAAAAATATATACTTTGCCTTCACAAAATACAAATGGAAAATTCCAACCCAAAAACATGATTTTATTTGTTTCATTTCCACTACCCAAGTCCTTTATTATATAGGCAATATGTGTAATAGATCATACATAGGCTACCAGTAGTGGTGACAGATCCCATAAATCACTATTAAGATTAGTTTATTGCACAAATTGATGTGATCAAATAAATATCTAATATTCAACGTAAGGTGTCTCCATAAAATGAATAGTGGAGATTATATCACATAAATCACTACTAAGGTCAGTTCAATGCATACAATGAGGTGATCACATAAATATCTAATATCCAATGTAAGGTATCCCCTTAAAACTAATAGTAGAGATCATATCCTATAAATAACCATTAAGTTTAGTTTATTGTATAAATTTATGTGATCAAATAAATATCTAATCTTCAATATAAGGTGTCTATTTAAAACTAATAGTGAAGATCATATCCTATAAATAACTATTAAGGTCAATTCATTGCACAAATTTATGTGATCAAGTAAATATCTAACATTCATTGCATAAATTTTTCAATGCAAGGTGCCCCCTTAAAAGCAATCAATAATTTAACACATCCCTCTACAGATCCTAGAGGAAATGCTAAATGCTTAGCTATCAACCTATCAACAAGATATTATTTGCAATAACAATAATGCCCTTATTAATTTTTTAACAAATATTTTCAATAATGCAATGACAAATAAATTCAAATAAAAATTAACTCAATCAAATTAAGATGAAATTATTTTATATTTTATTTTAAAATCAAACTATTGAGAAAAATATACTATTTCACAAACTAAAATAAGAAAAGAAAATAAAAAAGACATAAACATGTCAAAATGATAATAATATCCTTATATTCTTATGTACTAAAATCAAAGTATTTTTTTTAAAAACACCAACTTATGAAAAAGAGAGAGAAATAAAGAAGCTAGAGAGAAGAAGAAATAACAAGATAAGAGATTGAGAGTGGAGGCAAGGGAGTATTCTTCATCACTCGTATGTTCTCTTGTACAAATGCCTTGTGCATGGCCTCTATTTATAGGACACAACTATTAAAAACTATCATAAACGAAGAATGAATTCTAAGAAAAATCACAAGAGTTAGGGGTTATACACATCCACACATGCGTACAATATTTATAACACTTCCCATTGGATGTCCGTGACAAAATATTTTGCCTAATTAAAACCTTAATAGAAAATATCCATTAGGACAAAAACCTAGTGAATGAAAAGAGTATACAATACTTATTAAGGCTACCTAATTAAAAATCTTTTCAGGAAAATCCAATAGGAAAAAACCTTGAAAAGGAAAATAGTACAACAAGTACTTGTTTACTCCAATATCATATACTAACTTCTCAAATGTCTTAGTTAGTAGTGTATTGGTAAACAAATCTACAAGGTTATGAGCAAATTTGCTGAACATCTATATCACCACTCTTCATAAGATCATGAGTTAAAATTTTTTTTGGAGAAATATGTTTTGTTATATCTCTTTTGATATATCCCCTTTCAATTGAGTTATGCATGCTGTATTATATTCATATAATATTGTTGCAATCTCTTGTTTCATAAACATATCACTTATTATTTGGATATGTTGGATTACTGACCTTAGCCAAATACATTCTCACTTTCCTAATAAACTGCAATTATTTGGTATGATTTGATGAAGTAGCTGCTAAAGTTTGCTTTGTTAATAGCCAAGATATAGTGTACCTCCAAAAGTAAATAAATATTATATCTGGTATCTACTTTTATGTGGATATGATAAAAACTCTATATCTATATAACCAATCAATTTTGATCCAGATTCATTAGAATAAAATAATCACATATTCATTGTCCCTCGAATGTATAGAAATATATGCTTAACTCCATTCCAATGTCTTCTTATGGAGCAAGAACTAAATCTTGCCAATAAACTCACAGCAAATACAATTTCAGGCCTTGTTGAATTAGAAAGATATATTAGTGCGCTTATAACACTAAGATATTGTACTTCCATATCAAGAAGTTCTTCCTTTTCCTCTTAAGGGTGAAGATGATCTTTTTTCTTACCGAGTAATGTCACAATCATTGGAGTAGTTAATGGATTTGCTTTATCTATGTAAAATCACTTTACTATTTTTTTAATATAAACTAATTGGTGAAGAAAAATTTCATTTATTAACTGCCAGATTTGTAAACCAAGATAAAACTTTATTTTTTTCAAGATCTTTAATTACAAATTCTCTTTTTAAATAATTAACTTCTTTTTTAAGCTCTTTAGGAGTTCTAAATATATTCAAGTCATCCACATAGACAGAATTATGATAAACTCTGATATATTCCTTTTTATAAAAATACATAGGCTAATTGAATCATTTTTATAATCTTCCTTTAACAAATATTCACTGAGACATTTATACTACATTCATTCATATTGTTTTAATAAATATAAGGATTTATGCAAATGAATTGCATAATTTTATCGTGAATTCTTACATGCTTCTAACAATTTAAATCCTTCAGGGATTTTTCATATAAATTTCAATATATAAAGAACCATATAAGTATGTTGTAACAACATCTATTATATGCATATCAAATCTTTAATGCATTGCTAGACTAATTAGATAAGTGATTGTATACACCTCAGGAGAATATATTTCTTCATAACCAATGATAGGTCTTTGTAAAAATCCTTGTGCTACAAGTTGTGCTTTATATCTAATAACATCATTTTTCTCATTTTGTTTTGCACAAAAATCCATTTATGTCCAACTAGTTCAACACCATTTGGTATTTGGACTGTAAGTCCAAAAACTTCATGTTTTGAAAGTGAATTCAATTATGCTTGAATTGCTTCTTTCCATTTTGATCAATAATCTCTATCTTTACATTCTTCAACTGATTTAGGTTCAAAATCCTCATTTGGATTAGTTATTTCAATAGCAACATTATATGAAAAAATATCGTCGACAACTATATTTTCTATATTCCATCTTTTTTCCCTAGTGATATAACTTATCAAGATCTCTTCATTACTTCTAAGTATCTAGGCCTCATCTAGGGTCTTTTGATTAGTTATGTCTTGGGTCTCTCCTATCAGATCGATTTCCTCAACTCGACCATCTTGATTGTCTGCTCTTTTTTCTTTTTAAGATTTTTATCTTTGAAACTGATTGGTCTACCACACTCCAAGCGTTGTTTAGTTTCATTTGCACTTGCTACTTGTCTTGCTGGGACATCAATTCTAATTAGAGCATTTTTAGCTGGAATGCAAGATTTGGTAACTCTCTTAGGTTCAATAAATACATTTGGCAGTTGATTTACAATATTTTACAAATGAATTATCTTTTAAACTTCAAGTTCACATTGTTGTGTTCGAGGGTCTAGGTGAGATAATGATAATGCTTTCCATGTGATTTCTTTATTCAGTTTCTTATTATCTCCCCTTAATGTTGGAAAATTTGTCTCATCAAAATTGTAATAATCGAAACATGCCATAAATAAATATCCTGTTAATAGTTCTAAATACTTGATTATAGAAGGAGATTCATAACTAACATATATTCCTAACCTTCCTTAAGGTTCCATCTTTGTGCATTGTGGTGGAGCATAGGGACAAATATCGCATATCCAAAAATTTTAAATTGAGAAATATTTGGCTCATAACCAAAATCTAATAGTAATTGGGAGAATTTATAATAATTTGTTGGCCTGATACGTATAATTGTTGTTACATGTAAAATTGCATGTCCCCAAACTAAAATGGAAAGTTTTATTCTCATAAGCATTAGTCTAGCAATCAATTGGAGGCGTTTAATAAATGATTATGCTATACCATTTTAAGTGTGGACATAAGCAATAGATTTTCCATTGTTATTCCAGTTGCCATGCAATAATCATTAAACATTTGAGATGAAAAATCACTAGTATTATCAAAACAAATTGTATTAATTGCATAATCTAGAAACTGTGCTCTTAATTGAATTATTTGATAAAGTAATCTAGCATATGCTAAATTACATGTAGATTACAAACACACATGTGAACATATTGTAGATACATACATTAAAACTATAAAATATCTAAATGATCCATATGATGGATGAATAGGTCTACATATATCCTCTTGGATACATTCTAGAAATAAAGGGGATTATGCCCCATATTTTGTTAGTGAAGATCTTGAAATTAATTTGGCTTGAGAACAAGCAGCATATGAAAAATCTTTAAATTGAATAATCTTCTGGTTCTTCAATTGATGTCCATGTGAGGTGTCTTATGTTATTGGCATAAAGATCCATAGAGATAGAACCCAATGTCTTGTAGGCTTATCTTAAGAGATTTACATTATCAACATTCTTGAATGATTCAGAATGCAAAACTGTTCATCCAATGTGGCTCCTATTGAAAAGAAAGATAAATTCAGTTTAAGTCAATATCCTGAAACTGAGCTTAAAATGAAGCAAATAGAAAAGGTCCCACATGCCTTAGTGGTGGGAAGCTTGATGTATGCACAAGTTTGTACAAGACCTGATATCGCTTTTGCTGTGGGTATGTTGGGAAGATACTAAAGTAATCCTAGTGTCATATCCAAAATTTTTCCTATTTGTATAATACTGATAGTGGAAAGAGGTTTGGAAATGATTATACAAAGATCAGAAGAAATAATAGAGGTTAGATGAATATTGAAGAAAGAGAATGACTAAAATGTAAAATAGAAAAGGTTAAAGGTAAAAAGTGAAAGTAGAAACAAAATTTGGGCCCTTAAGTGTAATTTTCATAAGTTGAGGGACTTAAATGCAAATAGCTAAAAGTTCAGGGGCCAAAATACAATTATTCAAAAGTTCAGGGACCTAAATGTAAATATGAGAAAGTTAAGCCAAAACAGGTCAAAAATTCCTAAAATCATATTAGACCCAAATTTTACCAGTAGAAAGACAAGATTATTCCGGTCAATTTAATGCAACACAGAATTTTGATTTGAGGTCCTAATTAATTGATATAAATTTTTGAAGTCAGAAGGATTATTACAGTATTTTTCAGACATCAGAATCAAATGAAATTTTACTGGAAATTCCCATATTTAATGTAATAATTTATAAAATTGACAGAGTCAGAAAAGGAATCCTGTAGAATCCTTATGAGATTTTACAGTTAAATAAAATACCCGATAAATAGGATCAGGAGAGTTGTCAGGTGAATTGGGCCATAATGGTAATAAAGGCAATGAGCCCATATTAAGGCCCAAATGGCGGCATCATGAGCCCAATAAAGTAGTGAGACAGTTATGTGGGCTAGGGTCCAGAGCAATGTAGGAAAAGTGTAAAATTACAAAAATGCCCCTGGATGCCCCTATTGTACCAGTGATGGATGGAGGGCATTTTGGTCATTCTAGACAAGACAAAAATGTGGGACATAGTATAAATATGGTTATTTAGAGTCAATATATGCCCTGAGGTAGTGTAAAGAGATGTGAAATGATAATTATGCCCTTAAGATTAATATAGTGCAAGACAATGAACCAAGGGCATTTCAGTCATTTTCCAATGGATCTATAATTAAATTGAGGCCCAGTACAAGTATGTCAATGGTGTGAGAATCCTAGACATTGATTTTAAGGACAAAATACATATCCTGGTATATTATAAAAAAATTAGGAACAGAAAATAGTCCGATTGTTGTGAAATTGCTCCGATCGGTACCGAATTGGACTAGAATTTTTTCAGAAGCTTCCTACCATGATAATTTTGCCACATAACCCCTTTGAGGTTTCCCTTGAGCTTTCCTTTATGATGTCATGATGATGTCATAATTACCTTTTTAGAAAAAGTTAAATCCAAGATTAAATATGGGCCTTTAGATCAAATAGTAACTAAATCAATCTTGGCCATTGATTGTCCATGAAATTTTCTATAAATACCCCCTCAATTCTGGTTCAAAACCGTAAGCTCATGGACCCTTGGGGAAGCTCTTGCAAAATGGAAACTTAAGCCAAGATAAAGAAGATTCAAGGTACCAAAGTTCAAGCAAGCTAGAGATTAAAGGTAAGCAATCTCTCCTAGCTTATTTTTCTTTGATTTGGGAGCTTGAACTTAGAGTTTTCATGGGGGAAAGTTGTGTTTTCTATAAGGGGTGGTGCTGCCCAAAAAGCTTAGATGAAAGGAGAAAGAAGAAATTAAAGTCAGAAACATATGATTGAAGCTTAAACAAGCTAGTTAAGTGGTTGGTTGTTGAATCAAATTGATATTCTTGACTTTGCCATGGTGTGCCATGTTCGGTATACACTGTTTATGAGGGAAGGAAATAGAATTTCAATAATTTAATGCTTCTATTGAGTTTATATGATGATTTTGTGTAAGATTGGAAAGGTTTTGAACCTTGGAAACATTAAAATCTCAAGGTTGTAGTCTTTGAGATTCCTTACAGTACTGTTCACTCACATGAACAGTGATTAGAATTTCATGATTTTGATTATTCCAATGTTTTTAAAATGAAAATTTGTGTGGGGTAAAGTGGAGAAACAAGTATGGGAAGCATTAGAATCAAAATAAGAATTTTTGAAAGAATTATATGCTTATGTTCAATTCTGTACAGCAGGCCATGAAGGAGCTGGAATTTCATGATTCTAAGCTCATAAATGGATTCAAAAGATGAAATTGTGTAGGGTAAATTCAAGACATCAATTGGTTCAAGAGCCAAGTGGATTAGTGAAGATTAGAGAAAGTTATGTCAATAAAGAGTGTAATCAAGTTAGTCTTAAACATAGCTAGAGTTCATGAGTCCTAATGAGTTATGTGATGAATATGAATGTGTTTAGGACCATGAAATATCCAAGAATATGTTGGGAAGTGTTGGACATAGAGGCTTCATGGTTGGAAAGCTAGGGAGAAAGTGCTAAAGATCAAGAGGAAAGCTTAAGTGCAAGGTAGTGAACTTACTTCTTTATGTGCTTGACGTGGTATGCTTATGTGTTGACATGTATATGATATTTGAATGATGTGTGACATGATAAATGATGTTAAATGTACTATGAATAACATGTTTCCATGGCCATGCACTTTATGTAAAAGTATATAGCATAATGGCATGTCACTAATTAAAGAAAGTTTAATGAAATTACATATCATGCATTAGCATCCATCTTGCATATTTAAGTGGTAATGTTTTCTACTGAGATTCCCTAGAATCTCACTCTCCCATAACCAACCAATTTAGGTCAAGCATGATGGAAAAGATATACATGGAGAAGAGCTAAAGAATCGAAGAAAAGATAGCATATGCTATGAATGATCTATGTATGTAAATGCCATGTAAAGTGTCTATTTATGTGATAAAACTATTTTAAATACTTATGGCATATGTATATGATGTATATGAATATTAAGAAGCTTATTTGATAGCTTATGTATGCTGAAATAATTATTGAAAGTAAAAGGAAGGAAAATAAAATGGTAAAAACGTAGGTCTTGAAGCAGTTTTATTGTGGCTTTAGTTTGACCTAGCAAATGAAGGAATTATTTTATGAAATTTTATGAGCATGTAGCACACATCCAGAGCTTTAAGTTCATAGGTAAAAAGTTTCATTTGTATGTGTATATCAAGAGAAATGAATTTTCAAAGTAAGGGACTAGAATCTGTTTCCAGAGTTTTTGACCAAATGAACAGTAAAATTTAATGAATAAACTGTATTAATTGGCTAATCATTTGGTCTGAAAATTATTTTTCCCTTAAATTTCAAGATGTTATATTCACATATATTTTTGAACCACTTCATTTTGAGTTTTCTAGAATTAATTATGATTTTTTGAAGTTCATTGCGTAATCTGAAATACCATATGAACAGTAACCCGAGAAAGAGTAAAATTCCAGATTTGGCTAATGGACTTCCAATGTCTTGTAAGTGGTTCCAAATGCTACTGAATGGTCCCTAAGATATATAAAAGTAAGGATGTTACACCTGGGGAAGCACATTTGACAACTACAAAGAAGGTGTTTAGGTACCTACAAGGCACTAAACACTATATGCTCACATATAGGAGAATAGACAATATAGACGTAATTGGATACTCAGATTCAGATCTTGGAGTAGACACAAATAAGTTTATATCTGGTTACATCTTCCTATTTGCAGAAAGAGCTATATCTTGGAGAAGCATTAAGCAAACTCAAACAGCTCCTTCTACTGATAATGCTGAGTACATTGCATGTTTTTAAGCAAGTTCACAAGCTATTTGGATAAAGAATTTCATTGATGGGCTTAAGATTGTGGATTTAGTCTCTAAGCCAATTAGAATGTACTGTGATAATACAACTGCAGTGGCCATAGCGAATAATAAAAGGAATAAAAGTTGAAGCAAGTTTGTCGAACTTAAATTCCTTTGCTTGAGAGAAAGAGTTTAGGATGGCAAGTTTCCATTGAATGCATCAGTACTTTAGATATGTTGACTGATCCATTGATGAAAGGATTGAAGCTGAACATTTTTGTCACATGTACCTCATATGGGACTTCGTCCTTCTTTTGACTAGTGGATATATGAGCAATAAAATTTGATTTTTGGTTTATTATTTCAAATTTGTAATCGTATACATTTGTGTTATTGAAATTTATAAACATTGAGACAAGAACCAAATGAACATTGAGTTCATGTATAATGTGATACCGATAAGTGATAATGCTACCTGTAATACATAGGAGGTAATACTCGATAAAATGGGACTTATCACCATGATTCTTGTAGCATGACATCAGTTTACCTAGACAGAGCAATGGCATTGAGTATACGGGTCAAGTGGGAGAGTATGAGATATTTATTAATATTATTATAACTATTTAGATATTAATTAGAATAATTGATAAATATTTTTGTGTGTGGCCCATAGTCATTTGGACCCAGTCCAATGTAGATTATTGACTCAGTTTATTAAGGTTAATTTTCTGATGGTGGAAATTAACAATTGAAAATTATTCGTGCGATAGTTTCTGAGTACTAAAGCGATAACCTAGTTTCTCTACTCACTCCTGAAGGTTCCCCACTGGTGACGGCAGTACTTAAGTTGTCATCATTATGCCTAATCACCAGTTAGAAAAACCTGTTATTTATCTTATAGTATTTTTTGATTGACATGTTTCTGTATTAAATTCCAAATCTTCTCAGAACATTCAAGCTAATAACGAGAGATATTTATAAGTCTTCCGCTGCATTTCATATAGATTTTATACTTATATATGTTATACTCTAGATTGACTATATCATGTATGAGATGTTTATATTGTAACAGTATTAACTCTGAAAAAATTCACAATATGTCAAGAGTTGTCCATGAGATTTTTTGCGACATCGATGATTGAAAAGAAACTTGAATGTTTATTGCACGCATTCTAAAAAAAATTATTTCTTGTAAGAAGACCCATCATACGCTACTTGGAAGGTTGCCATGATTATGGTGGATGAATAGGTATGCCAATCATAATATTTTCTTACATATATAGCGTGTTCGCCCAATTGCCTATGATGACTTGTGAAATGCGTGTAGGGGACGAGGACCGAGGGTTTTGTAACACAAAAAGTAGTATTAGACGAGATCAACAAAGGTCAAGTGTATTATTTTGAAAACTTTGAGATACTTGACAATATTGACTAATATAGAGTGACTCCTCACCATTGGAAACTTAGATTCCACAGCTCAGCATATTTTCAAGATGGTGAATTCCCAATTCCTAAGGCGGCATTCAATTTCATTCACATAAAAGACATTGTAGATTACACAGCCAAAAATGAGGGACTAATTGGTGTTTAGAAATATGCAATAGTCTTTTTTGGTGTAACAATTGATTATTTAATATTGATGTTATGATTTTATGCTTGAGTTCTTTCCTTATTTTCGCAACTGGCAGATGTGATACGGTTTTCTTAATCTTTCGGCAACTTGGAAGACAAAAAAAAAAATAGAATTTGGCATTTGCAAAAGATTGAACGTCTTGCTTATCAAGAGTAATGCCTCTCCCACATCATTTCCTTATGTTATTTTAATACTTGATTTTACATTTTTTTGCAAATCTATTTCAAATATATATTGCTACTACTTATATACCTGGCGTCATCAGTGAGGTTACAATAAATGTGGTATTGTTCAAAAATTGCGCAAACAACACATTTTAACAACATTGCTTGATTGACACCACCAATAGTCACTCTTATGAGGTTTACAAAGTTGAACAAAAACAAAGGTAATCAATTGATTATGGTGATTAAATGTCATGGTCGCTGCTTCTATTAATTTAATAGAGCTATTTTTTTTTCCATTATGGTGATAAAATGTATGCCGTTGCTTCTATCATTATTAGAAAAATCACTTATGACGACATTACTTCAGGGCAGTTATAAGAAAGACCACTGTGATAAAAATCTGATGCTTCTCAACGGGGTCTCAAGAACCAAATGCGGATAAACAATACTTCAACAAAGAGAGCATGTTGGTGTTTCCTGTTAAGATTCCTCTAAGTGAATTGTCCAATATTAAGGAGTTTTCATTTAATGTTTTATTGTGCTGAATCAAGATTGAATTTGTATAAATTAATAATAGCATATGATTTTCTTCCCTTTGTACTAATTAAATAACTCTTTCTTCTTCTTTTTCCCACCCTCGCTAAAGGAATGTGAGATTGTCTCTAAAGTATCTATCCAAAAGTTAGAAACCGTCTATGGATGGACTTATGATGGCTTCTCATGTGATACGAAGCCATATGAGGAAAATGTCAAACTTAGATTCAACAATTGTGATGCTGATTTTGGTGAGTCAACCAAAATACATACATCTTATTACGTTCATTATTATTTTCAAATCATGATTTGATATTTCTGAACAGTTGTCTCATGACTACATAAATGGCATTCCCTTGTAGATTAAAGGTCCATTACAAGGTCTCAAATTCTACTGGAATTGCCAGTATTGTTTTTCAATTGCCATGCCATTGAGCTTCTTGGTTCCACAACTAATCAGATGAAAAAGAAAATAGATGAGGTAAATATTCAATTGCGACACATTACAATATCCTCCACTTGAAAATTATCCTTAAATATGACCTGGTCACGACCTTTGCAAGGGCAAAAGGGTCGCTCTTTTACTAATGAGCTAAGTGCCTGCACAGGGAAAGAATTGATCATTAAATTAAAGATCAAAGATTATAACACTGAACAGTACACCCATCTAGTAGCATGACACCGTTAGCATGACACAGGGAAAGAATTTACTATTGGGTTTATTTTCAACACCGTTAGGTGGTTCTTTTTTATGGGATTTATTGCATTTATTATTAATTAATGAGTTTATCCACTTATTTATTTATTTATTTGATAAAATACATTTTTCTCTAAATTACATTTTTGTGGCAAAACAAATGGTTTTAAAATATAATAACATGGATGTATATATTTATCAAATAATCTGATTTTAAATTGTTTTTTATGATAATGTTGACATGATTTTTTTCCATTATTATATTTAATTTGATTATAAATATGATATATTTTTTATATTAGTGTGAGGGTATTTAAGTCATTTAGTTAATTGCTTATTTTCTCTCCTCCCAGTTTTCTCTCATTCATTCAAATAGAATGGGTGATAATATTTTCTTTTGAATATTCTCTTCTCTCCATCTTCTATCCTCCCATTCTCCTTCCTCCCAACTTTTCCTTCCATCGAAACGGAGCATTAAATTCACAAGTGATATTGCATAAATTCATGAGATTATCTATCAATTCACAACTGACTTTCCATAAATTTAAAATGACTTTACAAAATTCATAAAGTAACTATTCTTAAATTCACAATTTATTATAAAAATGAGAGAAAAATGAATATCCTAGAGAGAAAAAGATATAATAAGACAAGAAATTGAGAGTGTATATTCATACTTGTATAAATTGCCTTATGTATGACCTTTATTTATAGGTCCAAACCATTAAATATTAAACTTAAAGTTATAAAGGAATAAAGATGAATGTAATGACATTAATAATAAGAAACTCCTCTCAATTCATTTATTGAGAAAGTTATAGGTTTGTGACATTAAGATAAAATAGAATCCTAAGAGGAATCATAAGAGCTAAGGGTTATGGACATCCACACATACATGTAATATTTATAACACTCCCTTATAATGTCTATGACAAGTATTATGCCTCATTAAAATTTTACTAAGAAAACACAGTAGGACAAAAAACTAGTGAAAGAAAATGAGTACACAATACATATTGAAGTTACCTCGTTAAAAACCTTACCAGGAAAATGCAGTGGAATAAAACTTTAGTTAAAGGAAAAATAGTACAACATAATATTTACTCCCCTTGATGATAATATCACATTTACTTTTCCTTATTATCATATCATTTTTATCCCCTAATGATAACATTGACTTTTCGATATCATTTTGTCAATAGAGTGTATTATTTTTTTTCAAGTTGATTATTTCCAATACTTTTTGAGCATATCTTTATTTTAGCTGAATCATGCATGATGCATTGTCATCATATATTTCTTCAATATATCTTCTGGATATATTGAATTATCAACACAATCTTCACCTGCCTTATGCTCTCAAATCTCAACTTTCATTATCTATTGTGTACCTACAAGAACTTAGTTTTGCCAATAAAATTATAATATGTAATACCAACACAATAGGTAAATATAATAGAATAAATATATAGGACTTCTGGTCCACTGATTTTAATATATTTTTATAGACAAAATAAATATTATGAAATCATTGGGTATTCAACTCTAAATATTTCCTTTATATACTTTAGGCATTTTAAATCCTTATAAGATTATCATGTTTTTCATATAAATTTTACTATTTAGTAAGCTATATGCCTAGGCTATAACAATATATATTAGACACATGTTTTGTTTTCTTATACTGCCAGACTAGTAATATATGCAAAAATCATTGCATCCACTATAGAATAATATTTCTCATCATAATCATCATTAGCTTTTATGAAAATTTTTATTTTCATATAAATATTTCTATAGTTCATAATGACTTTATAACTCAAGTGTTTGGATTGCAGGTACATGATTTTCACATATTAAAAAATATAATTATATTTTCATTGTGTATTTTCCCTTTTACTCTTCCTTTGGCCAAACACATTTTTCTATCTACTTCACATTATAGATATACACACAAGATCCTTATTTAATGATATTATTATCAAAATCGTTGTCAATAACTTTATCTTTTTAGTTCTATTTTTCTTATTTTCACATAACTTATTGGGATCTCTTTATTACATTTTAGGTGCCTGAACCTCTTTTGAGATTGCAAGTACTTATATATTGACACTCTTCTTGGGTACCTGCCTCCTTAATATGATCATCTTAATTACATGCTCTAATATTTCTGATATTATATTTTGAACCAATTAGCCTTTCATGCTTCAAACATGTTTCACTTTAATTTATACTAATTGGAGCATTTTCAGCTGGAATATGATATTTGATAATTCTCATTTAGGTCAGTAATCACATCTGGCAGATATTTTATAATATCTTATGAATGCAATATTTGATTAACTTCTGGTTCACACTACTATGTTTAAGGATCTACATTTGATAGTAATGATGTATCGATTGTGTTTTCCTTTCCAACTACTCAATTTCTCCCCTCATGTTAAGAAAACTTTGTCAAATTAAGATCAAATAATCATATAGTATAAATCTCCTAAATCTATTTATTTCTTTTAGAAATATCATTTTGTTTCATTTATAGACAAACAAGAAGAATGAGGTTCTTACTAAATATTTATCTCAATTTTCTTTTAATAGTCATCTATGTGCATTGTGATGGATCAATAGAAATAAGTATTGCACATTAAGAAATATCTAGCTCCTAACCAAAAGCTAATTTTATTGGAATAATTTTATTGGCTTGATATATATAAGTGCCAATATATCAAATCAAATATGTCAACAATGAAATAGAAATCTTGTTCTCATAAGTATTGATTCAATTACTTATGGAGGCATTAATAAATTATTCTCATAATAATTATGCACTCAAGCATAAATGATTATAATTATTCCAATAATCTTACAAACTTCTATTTATAAATTCATAATAATCTCACATATAATCATCTTATAGATGCATCTATCAAATTTAATAAATATTTGTATGACTATATGCTATATATGTTATCTGAATGGGCCCATATAATATGACTTGATATATTTCCATAAATGTAGAAATCTATTATAAATAATAACTAATAATATTCTCATAATTAATTTTATTCAAGAACAAGCAACACTTAGGATTTCTTGAATTTTATAATATGTTGGTTATTTATGAAAAATCTTCTTATTCTTCAATGGATGTCAATACATAATTTTCAATAATTTATTACATCATATATACGGTCTATTATAATCAAATAAATCATGCCAATAATAAATCTGTTTAGATAGGTAAACTTCTAGTTTACTATAGCCAACAATGAACTTTTGAATTTTTATAACATATGTGATTTATAATCTCAATATAACATCTATTTTTAGAAGATCAATTGGACTTTTATGAAGATCTGAATAAAATTTTATTTAATGTTCGCTCATACTTGTATACTAACAATCCCCCTCAAGTGTGAGTCATAAATATAATTTTATTTTTCATGTATTTCACTTGGAAGTCTATGTGCTTCCCATCATACATATAATTGGGGAATTTAAAAAAAGAAATATAATGGCTATCAACTTCAAACCCTTTGGTGAACCAAAGTTCTAATATATGGGTTATAATTTTCATTATAAGTTATTTTTCTCCCTAAAAGAAAATATGTCTTAATTAATTCCAGAAAATATGTCTTAGTTCTTCTGGAATTATATCAATTTTGTTACAAAAAATTCTTCAGGAACTGCCATATATTATTACCATAAAATTTCATTACTCATTAATAATATACTTGAATTTACTTTTCTTGATACATATTTAACATAATTATTTAAAATTATCTAATTCATATATATCTTCTTATAATATTTTTTGATAACTCAATAAACTGTAGATTTGCATCTCACAAAAAAATTAAATAAAATTAATAAATAATCATTACTTAAATTGAAGCCCTCAATAAAATTTCTACTAGTGATCTCCTTCTATCACAATATATTTAAAAATATATATACTACTCAATTGATATGTATAGAAACTAAATACAATAAAATCTTCAATATATCCACCAAATGGAAGGGAATAATAAATTGCTAACATTTTCTAATGAGTGTATAACTATACAAAATATATAGATCTATTGTTCATGTTTGATAATTATATATTGTGTACAAAAAATTATTAAACTAAAACTCCTTAATAGAATATATACTTATGATATTAATAATTTTCTTTCAAATTATTCCAACTATTGAAGTATCCACAAATTTGACTTGCAATATATAGAGTTTACATACACTACAAAAATGACTTTGTCCAACAAACCAAAGATCAACATCAATTATTTATTATAAATTTTCTCATAAAATTAAATCAATTATCAATCTCCAAATTCAAATGTAATACACATATAATTTTGTTTTTCCAAAGTATTCAATTCCACCATTCATAATACGATGAATTGGTAAAATATCACACAAAATATTTCTATGATATTTACGATCAAATTGATTGAATCATATTATAGACATCCAAATAAATCAAGTTACAAGTTTAAACTTGACCTCATTTTATTTTCTTCCCCTAAATTTCTGATGTATCTTATTACACGTTTAAAAAAAATCTCAATCATAGAGTTCACTCAAAATTTAATAATACATACCTATCACTAAGTTTTACAGACACTGCAACAACTATATCACATACAATAAATTCAATTGCAATGTGTACTATTATGATAAACATATTTAATTCATATAAATCATATATATTTACTTTTCATATATATGTAAATTTATAAATAAATTTGCATAATATTACTATCACAAAATGGCCAATAACTCCTATTTAATTTAATCTATTTGGTTTTATATCACACACTTATCAGCATCACAATAATAAATACTTGTAATTATTTGTCTCTCATAAATCATAATAAATGTAAATGCTAATAAAAATTAAATATCACATACTTTTTAGGTAGACATGGTCATTTGGGTTAGGTGTCAATCTGCCAAAAAATGGCGAGTTTGGTTGAAAAAAAAGGAGCCCGTTAACCTGCCAAAAAAGCATGCTTTTTTTAAATTTTATTATTATTATTTTATTTATTTTCTATTTACTTTTAATCTGACTCTAAGTCTCCTAAGCCTAAACCTAACCCCCATCATCAACTAGTTATTATTTTAAATTTGGTGTTGAAAAGAAAAAAAATAAAAAAAGTGGAAAAAATTTAAAAAAAGTGGAACCCACCATGGCGGGCTTGGGTTGGCTAAATATCAATCAGTCAGGAGGAGGGCCTTTTCAACCCATCCCCTTCCCTAAACCCACCGCTGGCCAACCCATTTTTGGCAAGTTGACTCGCATTCACAACCCTACTTTTAGGCTTATGACCATTTCTTTTCAGTTTACAATAACTCTAGGCATCTTTGTTTGTAACTCTTTGCCTCTAATATTATAATTACTTTTGATATTTTCTATAAAATCTTATAGTCATTTTGGTGTCATCACCAATTTTGACATTTAATTTTAATGTATTCATGTATATTTGTCCATATGACTTTTGGTCACATGTTAACATTTGCCTTTGTTCATATGACTTCTAGTCATATTATAACATTTACTAATATAAAGATATCATTATATCCATAATCATGGTTCAATAGCCAAGATAAAATATCATTGGCTTTCATTGTCAATTTTTCATTTCAATGTGGTCATAGTCATTATTATTTTCTTATAGATATATTTAATATTACAATAGCATATTATCAATTTCTCAAAATTATATACTAATTAGTCTTCAAGACTATCACTTTTCAATGATATGATTATCTATATAAGCTATTAGTC
The DNA here is from genome assembly GCA_037074615.1 of Leucaena leucocephala. Lineage (NCBI taxonomy): Eukaryota > Viridiplantae > Streptophyta > Magnoliopsida > Fabales > Fabaceae > Leucaena > Leucaena leucocephala. The sequence continues at coordinate 12,106,240 of CM073561.1, forward strand.
TTTAGGACTATAGCAAAAACATTTTTTCAATGCTATACAACTATTTTTGGACTATTTGACGCTTGAATCATTAGCCTTTAGGACTTTGATATTTATAATCATTGGTTCATCAAATTGTCATAATAGTTTTTTGCAATTGTCATTTATAAGAACTACATGATGATCTTCTACTAAAGAACTATCCATTATCCAAATTGATATGACTTATAGTCATCTAATCACAAAATTAAATATATTATGGCTGCTGACCACAAAATTAAGTATATATATAGAGGGAGAATATAGAAGAGATGAACAAATCCATTAAAACACAAATAAATATAGAGGGGAGGAAAATTAATTAACAATATAAAAATACAGTCATCTAAATTAGCGACGAATAATACTGGATTCAATATCATAATCAAATATAAAGAACAAATAAACCTAAAATCATATAAATCAAATTATATAATCATATATAACACTATATATTATGAGTGTATATAGACATATCCAAATAATGTGAACAAAGCCTATGAAATGAAGGAAACATGTAAATGACATAAATTATGTGTGCGTGTCAATTATAATATACTGTGAACATAAAAATAAATAATATAAAACATAGCCAAAAAATAAATAACAAGATAAAAGATAACAAAAGAAAAGATAAATATAGATAATAAAACATAACGAAAATGATTGAAAAATAACAAACAACATATTGAATATAATAAATATATAGAAAATTAAAATTGCACATGATAACTGGATAAAAAAAATATTTATGTAAATGGAGCGTTATCATATGCCACAAAAACATATGAATATATAAAGTGTTATAAAAATGAGAGAAAAATGAAGAAATTAGAGAGGAAAAGAAATAACAAAATAAGAAATTAAAAAAGAAGACAAGATAGTATTCTTTATTCACTTTTATATTAATACTTGTACAAATGCCTTGTGTATAACCTCCATTTATAGGCTCCAACCATTAAAGACTACATCTAAGGTTACAAAGGAATAAAGATGAATGTAAGGGTATTAATAATAAGAAACTCCTCTCAAGTCATTTATTAGGGAGGTCATAGGTTTGTGACATTAAGAGAAGATGGAAACTAAGAGGAATCCCAAGAAATAAGGGTTATAAATATTCACACATATATGTAATATTTATAACACAATTAATGTTGTATAAATTCATGAGATTATTTGTCTATTCAAAATTGACCTTCCATAGATTCATAAGTGATATTTGTTAAATTCACATTTAAATTTTCTTAAATTCACAAGTAATATTCCATTAGCTATTTACATTTAGTGATAAGGACAATTTTGTAAAAATATTCATGTTTTGATTGCAAATAAAGACCATGATCCTTTCACGCCATTTAAATAATTAGAGATCTTCAATTGTATTAAGTCACAATGTTTGCAATTATCATTTTCCCTCTAAAAGTTTTCTCCCTTTTATCTTTATTAAAAAAAAGAAGAAATTATATTTTGTTATGAAAATGAATGGAACCATGGATGTCCATTATTTATCAATTAACATCTGCGATTACTTTGATATGTAAGGTTATGACCAATTATACCTTTTGTAAGGAGATATTAAAGAATACAAAAAGCTATAAATAATGAAAAATCCCTCAAAAAGACTCCAGAAATTCGCAAATCTTAAATTAGGACTCTAATATTTGCAATGACACAGAGGTGTGAGAAACTACTCTAGTATTTTGAAAATCAGCAGAAAATGACCAAAATGCCCTATGTCTACTCAATCATTTACCCCTCATTTTTTCATCTTCTTCAACCCACCCCAGCTCTATCTCCATCGCATCATCACTTGAGATCACCTGAGAATTCCCTCTGCTATACCCTTCAAAGCTTCTTCTTCCTCACTTTGAAAACCTTGCCCAAATTCCTCTTCTGCTTCATCCTTTTCCTCTCTCTCATTTATCTTCTTCTTCGTCTTCTGCTGCAAATAATTTTAACTAAATGATTTTAAAAATTTTATGGAATCCCAAGTCTGCAAGTCTCTGTATCCGCATGAGAATATCTTGCAGAGGCCACAAAAATTTGCGCAGAAACACAAAAGTGGAGGGTTTTGCTTAGTGATAAAATATAATTTACCCCTTGTGTAAAAAATATTTAATTACTATAAAATTACTAACTTATGTAGGATGCCATGTAAGGTATCGTCAGTTCATCCTACATGGCAATTTTAGTTAAAAAAAGATAACGGTTAATTGACCACATCGGGTCCACGCATGATAGAAAAATAAAAGATTAGGGTGATTAAATTTAAATTTTAAAATGTCAAGGAAGTTATATATAACTAAATTAAAGTTCACGAGAGTTTCATATAATTTAACCTAATTTATTTAGTATTATCTTGTTGATTGATTAAATTATTTTAGATAACTTAGATTGAGTTATTTTTTTGATTTTGGATTGATTAAATTGTTAACAGGCCTACATTTTTAACATGCTAACATGTCCTTAAATAGGCTATAGTTAATAGTCCTTTTAATATGCTTCAAGTCAAACCAAGTCTTTGTACACGCAAGACTTAAATCTAAAAAAACTCTAAAACAGGCCACAGGCATGCTTAGGCCGACTTCACCCTCAATAGGTTTGACTTGTTAAGGGTGAAGCTTGTATCAAACCCTAGGTTAAAAATAATTATGACTTATATATCTATAAAATTAATAATAAATCACACGATTTAGTATTTTGTTATTTGCCATTGATTATCGGTACAATTCATTTATTCTTATTCTATTAATGGAAATGCACAGTTCATTTTTGTTACATAAAGAAGAAACTAAAATTGCAAAATGTTTTGGTCGATGGATCTTAAAATTATTTCATTTTTAATTATTAAAGTTCTCGTCATGGTTCATAAGAAATTTTAGATAAAATAAACATGTGCAAATTCTAATGATTCTAGCGTTCATCTGTTTGTTGGTAGTCATAATATTTAGAGATACATTCAGGTATGTTTACAACATTTTTTAATTAAACTTCTTAACTTAATTAAAAATTTGTTTAAAGTGTAGGTCTTGATTTAGATTTTGATATTTTAGTTGGATTTAATTGGGATTTTCCCTTTATATTATTATAGGTACATAATGCCATTATTATTATTATTATTATGGAGACAGGCGAGTCATCATAACAGCTGAAATCCAGTGTCTGACCAAAGGTAATCTGGGTGATAGAATGATCTATATCCTCTTTCATATGGAGATATTCTTACATAGTTCCTTTCGTCTTGAACTATAACATTCTCCCTTCAAATTACCCTAGCATAGCCTTTGTACGTTTTATACTGGAAGCGTAGCTAAATTCTGTTATGATATTGATACTCATGTAACTAGCAATTCTTTTATAGGACCATTATAGAGAGTTTAGTTAGCAGTAATATCTTTCAATATTATGCTCCTACTGCGACTTGTAAGATGAACAAACTGGGCACACAACGAGAGATAAAGAACTTTCTTATTTATGAGAGGAATACAATACTCTGATTACAGCAATACTCGATGTCTTCTTTTGCAGTTTGCTCGAAGTCGTCTTTTGCAATTTATAAGGCTTTATATAGAGCTGGGCATTCCCAATTCTGGTTACAAAACTCTAGTTAACTTTTACAAACCATTGTTTCTTTTTCAAAATTATTGGCGTTAATCTTCATACTCTGCCCTTGCTTTTCAGTCTACTCTATTCTGTCGAATACTTTTGTTATAGTGTCGGTGGCAACTTAGTGTGTCGGCAAATACTTTCTTGAAACACGCTTTTTTTTACTATTCTAGCACGTTCATATTGCTCTTCATAATCCCTTTCCCCTTTTTCTCTATCTTCATAACAATTGCACTCTTAAGCAGTGTAGTTTGACAGTACTTGGCATATTATTCTCTTGGTTCTTTCTGAGCTATCCATCTTATTCATTTTTATTCTGTCGTACCATTAATTGAAGTTTTTGGGTAACCTGCTTACTTTTCCTACTGAATATATGCATGTAGTTGGGCCCGTAAAATACGTCCATTGGGCCTCTTCAGCAGATATGGTTCTATTCATTTCTTAAAATATTATGTTTACTTCTTATGCTCAATATTTTATATTGGAAATCTTCGTCACTCTCAATGTCTTCTTTTTGTTTTTGGTCATACATACTCAATAGATTTTTTAGTAGTTCTAAATCTAATTAGATTTATTGAATAGTAAATTTTGTCAGCTATAATCTCAACAATTGTTGAGAAACATCAGATAAATAACTGATATTGTGTTACTATCCCAAAATAATATTTAGCTATGTCCTAAAATGGCTTTGGTAGTAAGGTTATTATCTTGTCGGTATTACTTGATGGATATATAGTTTGGATAAGATCATAACTATACAAAGTTTTTACTAGTTCAGGGGATGTTGGTAGGTAAATTATTGCTTTGTTGAAGGCACAATGGGAGACATACTAGACCGTTTTTGAAGGTAATGCCATATGGTTCAACTTATGAATAAGGAGCCTAAAGAATTTATACTGGTCAACTATTTGGAAGGATGGTTTATTTGGAGGGGGATTTTTTTAAGTTGAAGGGACTATTTTTAAGAATTCTTCATTGACATTTCTTTTAGGCTTCTTACTGGGTTCTTAATATTTCTATAAAGTGGACAAATTTTAGTTGATATTATGATAATTGGCTCTCTTGCACTTAAACTAAAAAATTGGTTGCAGATACTCATTCATTTCCATCTTTGGATTGTTCCTCCATCTTCCCCATCTTCCTTGTTAATTCGTCAACTTGAGAAAACATGTTGGCAACAGAACTTAATAAATTTGGATACTGATATTTATTTGACTATGCAATAGACTGATATTCAGCTCAATAATATTAATCTTCATAATTACTTGTTCCATAGTCGTCATGGGAGAACTAACATTACTGGTCATTCCTTTACTTGGCTCCATGTGCTTAAATAATTAGCAATCAAGTTATTCTTTTCTTTAATATGCTCTACTTAATAATCATAATATGATAAATCAATTTGCCATTATTCTTAACTTATTTGTTCTAATTTTTTTGTCTGACCAAAATTTTGCTTGAGTATTGTTAGTCTTTATTATAAATTTTGTACTAACTATAAATAATTCAAATTTCTCTACTGCTTTTATTCTTACTAGAAATTCATTCTAGTTAAATTGATATTTAGTTTGACTATCATTAAATTTTTCATTTTCATATCTAGTTATTATTTTTTGTCTTTTATTATCTTCATGATATAAGGCTGCGCCCCAATAATTTTGAGCATCAGTATAAATAATCCATTTTAGATTATTATTTGTTGGAATATTGAGTTTAGGCAATTTCTTGGCATAATAGTTTGATTTGATTTACTATTTTTTGGGCCTCATCATCCTATATCCACCTACTTTTTTCTTCAACTAATTTATATATTCTTGAATTGAGTTTAGATAAATTTAGAATATAATTCCTAACTTGATTTATTAAACCTAGAAAGTATTGTATGTCTTTTTTACCCTTTATTTTAGGGAATTATAGGAATTTTTTTTACTAATATGTTCTTGTAATTCTATTCCATTAGTGTGTATATATATATATATATATATATATATTGTCCAAAGAAAGGTATTCTTGCTTTACTCAATTAAGCTTTCGTTGGAGATATATTTAACCCGCTTTTGTTCAAGTTATAAATTGGTCTAATTGCCTCTCATGTTCTTCTATATTGTCAAAAAATATTAGTATGTCATCAATATATATTATTGTAAATTCTCTTATTGGTAATAATAATTTTGATACATATTCTTGAAATATACTTGGGCTATTATAAAATCTCATAGGTAATACATTCTATTCATATAATCCTTTGGAAGTAATAAAAGCCATATACTTCATACTTTTTTCTTCTAATTTTATCTAAAAAAATCCTAATTTACAATAGAACTTACTAAATATTATTTTTTTCTCTTATTAGATTAAATAAAAGGTCTATTTTTGGTATAGGAGATATATATTTCTTATGGCTAAATTATTTAGTTTCTTATAATTAATTAATGATCATTCTAGATTTTCCTATCTTCTTTTCACTATGCTTTATTATTATTATTGTTGGTGAAGAATATTCTTATTTACTTTATCTGATTAAATTATATTGTTTCATTTCATTGATATGCATAATAAATTATTGTCTATCTTGCTCAATTCATGGATAAGGTTTATAATTTATTTCTTTACTATAATCTTTTAGTTCTATTTTCGCTAATGGTTTTAAATTTTCCCAATGGATTATTATTATAATGGTTCAAAAGCCTTTGTTATATTGTTTTGTACTCTTTTCCTTCTATTATTGCTAAAGTGGCTATTATTTGCTTTATTTCTGTTGGTTTTTGGTTTGGTAATAACTTAATCTCATTTTCAAATGTCTTTTTTTCCGAAAATTTTCATCTTTTCTCGTACATGGTCGGGTGTTCCTTATTCCCCAAACTTCATGTTTACAATATGTGGTTAATACTAAAGCCTTTTTTGTTATAAGCATTGGGTAATATTGTTCTAAAAAATCTAATCATAATATTACATCACATGATGATTCATTGTATTGATTTAATTATGGTATTTGTAATTCATATTCTATCTCAATATGTACATTTTTTGCTTCTAATTCTATCATACTATTTCTTATCCTACACTTTCTACTTTCATTATCCTATTATTCTTTTTACATAATTCTGGTTGTAGAACATTATATTTGGCTACTATTAAATTTGCTCCTATATCTACTAGGGAATTATATTTTTTAGGTCTATATTTTTTATAATTAAATTTTATCAATATGTAATAATGCATCCTCATTATTTAATTGATTCTTATTTTTGGTATTACTATTGTCTAGCTATTGATATTAAACATTATTCTATTTTCTTGTATCCTATAAAGCTTTACTTGTTGTAGAAAAGATTTTCCTATAATTATTTTATATTTCTTATTATTTGATCTTGTACCCATATTTTTATATTAACTACATCTCTCTTGTTAAATCTTAATATTAAGTTTGTTTTGGTTCCTTCTTCTGTAATCTCAAGGTTATTTTGTCTATAATCTAATTGAATAATACTTTTTCTTTGTTTTGGTCTACTAACGCTATTATTTCTATACGTATTGCCTATTTCTTGATTTCCATTCGTATATAGTCATTTTGTGGGGTAGTTAAATCCCTTTGAGATGTTTTGGGCCTGATTTGTGTTAAATTTGAATTTATAGGAATTTCTGCTAATAATTTTCTTTCATAATTTTCTTCTTCTAAATTTCTTAAACATAAATCCCTCGATAATCTTTTTTTTTTTTGAAATAGTTCTAGAATAATCTAAATTGCGTCTTTGTGGAATTATATTTAATGTCAAGTGGATGGTGTATTTATTGTTAAAACTCTTTTTCCTATAATGTTATTTGTGTTAGTTTTAGGAAGTTAGGTTGGATCACCCAAAAGGGGGGTGAATTGGCTGAACGATGACTTGTTAAAAAAATTTTAAACCCCTTTGAGAATATGATAAATAAAACATCATGATTGAAAAACTTTGCTTGAACATAAATGACTGGAAATTAAAGAGTTAAGGAAGAAGAATTTGTACAAATGATTTATCATGATTCGATCTTTCATTGACCTACGTTCAATCTTTAGCTTCCCACTGAGATTTTTCAATCCACTATAAACATCAATGTTACAACGGGCTATTGGTAGCCTTTACAACCTCAATTTTAATAGATAATTGAGAACCACCTCAAACTTGAGGTTACACCACACTCTAGTGTCAACACTCCCCCTTAAACAGATACGAGCTCACAATCTTGAATCCCCTTACTCTAAGGTTTTGCTCTCAAATAAGAAAAGAATAGAAGATATGTCTAACTCTCAGATAAAGTAGACGATTCGACATTGAAGCTCACTAATTTTTCTCTAAGAATGATACATGAAGATTGGAGAGTTTGAATGTTTTTATGGGTTTCTGACTCTTTGATTTTTTTCATGATTGAGTGTTGTTATCGTTGATATCTCATCATCATATTATTGTCCATCGTCACCAACCTCATTACTTTTAATGCTCTTCATTTATAGTTGATCTTTGTAACTGTTGAGCATTTTTTTCGTTGAGGTTATCTTCCTTTGAGTTTTCTATCTGTTGGAAATATGACCATTGAATTAGCCGTTATAGCTATTAAAGACTTTGTCTTTTTGCCTTTGAAAGTCCATTGGCTTTGCTTTTGGTCTCATTTCTGATTTAGCTTTGATCTTAATGGAATATGAACTCTTTGGTATTAATTCTGTAAACACTTCAAAACTTAATCATTAGTATATAAATACCTAGAGTGAAGATTTGAGTAACTGATATTAAACTTGACTAAATTTAACCACAACAAAAATGATGGTAGAATAATGCATGTTCATTCATATTTAATAACCCAAATCAATGATCAAGTTGATAAGATGAATTCAATTATAAACACTTCATGATTATAAAAAGATTCTGCTTGTTTTCAAATATTATTCTATATTAATTGATTACCTAATCGATTAAATAGAGTTAACATGTGAAACAGAAAATAAAGCATCATATTGATTTGATTATTCAAGCATATATGTTATGGTAATGTAAAGGCAATTTTCTTAGAAGATTTATCATGAAGATTTATGAAAAACATTGGCATATTTTCACATAAATCAATCATATGAAATCAAAAATAGGTTTCTAATAATATGAAATCAGAAATATGTTTCTAACTTAAAATAGAGATATACTTCAAATTTCAAAAGATTCTACAAGTTAATCGAATGACAAGTCGATTAATGTATTTAGAAAAATGAATGAGAAATTATTTCAACACATATTAATCGAACGATTAATCTATTAATGCTCATTAATCGATTAACCAAACAGTTAATAGATTAATCGATTAACCAATCGATTAATATCAATATCTTTGTTTAAGAGAAAATCTATTTTTAATATATTAATCGATTAACCAATAGATTAATTGATTTTTCAATTTAATTTATCAAGACAATCTCTTTACATTAATCGATTAACTAATTAATTAGTTGTCGCCTATTAATCGATTAATCGATTTCTTTTTGTGAGACAGAAGGCTTCTTTTTCAATTAATCTAACATTCAATCGATTAATTTATATTAATTGATTAACTATCAATAATCGAATATTTAATCAATTAACTCTTCTAACTTATTCTTTTAACTTAATCGAATATTTTTATTTTTCATTCTCTTTTCTCTTTTAACATTATTAAAAAAGATACATACTAACAATTTGCCTCCATTCTCCTAAATGTATGTTCATAATATTGTCTTGTATTATCTAATTCTATTTGTAATTATTGTGGAATTGTTATATTTATAGGATCTAATAGAATTGCTTATAATAATAGCATAAAGTATTTATCTATGATTTTTTCCTTGATATTTCATATATATTTTATGTTCATTAGTAAATACTAAATATATCATATATGTTTACTTATTGTCCTTGCTCGTGGTAATAACCTTACTTATCCTAACTTGTGGTGTACTATTATCGACTTATCCATGTGTTCATCAGCTCTAGATATTGCAAAGTATGTATTTAATGTAAATTTTAGTTTTTGATATATTAGATTTCCTATTAATATTCCTAGTATACTATCTTGGACACTACTTATTATTCTCCCATATGTTACTAATAATTCTACTGGGGAATTTATTCATTCTTGAAAAGAAGCTTTTACTAATAATTGGACTCTTGCAATATAGATTTCTATTACTTCATCCTCAAATGGTAGATTGACTATTTTATATTCTATCAATATTTTATTTATTAGAGGTATTCTTAATATTGCTTGTTAATATTGATTCCATGGGGTGTTTTTTCTCTAACACAACACAAGTAGTTGTCTCATTCTTCTCTGTTTTCAATATCTTGTTTATTTCCCCCCTAAAATTTTCATTTTTTATCTCTTCTAGTCTTAGGTCTAATTTTGTATTCTTTATTTTATTATATTGTTTTTTTAAGTTTATCATTTTTTTTATTCCTGTAGACGTATCTCTATATTCTTCATATTCTATATTATCAACTTCTTCATTATTTATCACATTCTTCATAATCTTCCTCTCAAGTATCACTTATTATCTCCAGTTTATATATTTCAATGTCTAATTCATGTATTTCATTGCCTATACTTTCATTATATTCTAATGGTTCCAGGTCATATTTGTAAGCTTGTTTTAGTATATTCACTACTCTTATTTTTTGGTTTTGGGCATTTAGTGGATATATATCCTATTTCACCATAATTGTAACATTTACATTTTATTAATTTTTATTATAATTTATTTTCTTCCTTCCTTTTTTGAAATAATTTCTAGGCTTGTACTTTTTATATAACTTTTCTTTAGAATACTTCTTAAATCTATATTTTTGTTTTCCTTTTATTTTCCTCTTAATTTTTTCTGGTTTACATCCCCATCTGTTAGGTGTTTTTAATTCTTCATAATTTAATATCATCTAATTAGTTTTATAATATTTTATATTTCTCCAAACTTGTTTACATTTATCTAATAGATATGCTCTTAGGAAATCTTCTCTCCTTCCCATAGTATCTATAAATGGTATTAAATCACTTCTTTCATGAACACTTTATTATATTATTCTATTTGTTATAAAATAAGAGATGATGAAGAAGTTAAAGAGTAGAAATAACAAGACAAAAGAGTAAAATATGAGGCAATAGAGTATTCCTTATATGCTTGTATGCTCACTTGTATAAATGCTTTGTGCATATCTACTATTTATAGGCCATAATCATTAAAGATTAAACATTAGGTTATAAAGAAATAAAGATGAATATAATGGCATTAACAACAATAAACTCCTCTCAAGACATTCATTGGAAAAGTTATAGGTTTATGATATAAAAGGAAAGAATGAATCCTAAGAGGATCCCAAGAGGTAGGAATTATATGGACATCCACATATGCAAGAAATATTTGTAACACTCCCCTTGGATGTCCATGATAGATATTGTGCCTCATTAGAACCTTACTAGGAAAAAACCCATTGGGACAAAAACCTAGTGAAGGAAAAAGAGTACACAATACTTAGTTAGATTATCTCATTAAAAAGTCTTTTCAGGAAAACTCAGTGGGGAAAAAAACTTAAAAAGGAAAGAAGTATGGCAAGTACTTGTTTACTCCCCCTGATGATATTGTCAATTTATGTCTTTGAATCTGCGTATTATAATACCATATACTAACTTCTCAATTGGTTAGTTGGTAGTGTCTTGGTAAACAAACCTGCAAGGTTGTCACATGATCGAATTTACTGAATATCTATATCATTATTCTTCATAAGATCATGAGTAAAAAAGAATTTTGGAGAAATATGTTTTAATCTATCTCCTTTAATATATTCCCCTTTCAATTGAGCTATACATGTTGTATTATCTTCATATAATACTGTTAGAATCTCTTGTTCTGGAAGTAGACCACTCATTCTTTGGATATGTTAGATTAGTAATCTTAGCCAATCACATTCTCGACTTGCCTCATGAATTGCAATTATTTCTCCCTAATTTAGTAAGGTAGCTGATAAAGTTTGCTTTATCAAATGCCCATATATACATGTACCTCCACAAGTAAATAAATATCCTGTCTAAGATCTACCTTTATGTGGATCTGATAAAAACCCTGTATATGCATAATCAATCAATTGTGATCTAGATTCATTAGAATAAAATAATCCCATATCAATTGTCCCTCGAAGGTATCAAAATATATGTTTAACTCTATTCCAATGTCTTTTTATTGGGCAAGAAATAAATCTTGCTAATAAACTCACAACAAATGCAATATCAAGTCGTGTTGAATTAGTAAGATATATTAGTTCCCCTATAACACTAAGATATGGTACTTCTAGACTAAGAAGTTCTTCATTTTCCTCTTGAGGGCGAAAATGATCTTTTTCTTTAACGAGCATCTCACAACCATTGGAGTAGTTAATAGATGCGCTTTATCCATATAAAATTGCTTTAATATTTTTTCAATATAAGTTGAATGATGACAAAAAACTCCATTTGTTAAGTACTTGATTTATAAACTGAGACAACTTTGCTTTTCTAAGATCTTTCAATTCAAATTCTCTCTTTAAACAATCCACTCCTTTTTTTAAGCTCTTCAGGAGTTCCAATTATATTCAAGTCATCCATATAGACAGCAATTATAACAAATTCTGATGTATTCCTTTTTATCAAAACACATTGGTTGATTGTATCCACCATACGAGAATATGTTTCATCATAATCAATACCAAGTCTTTGAGAAAAACCCTGTACCACAAGTCATGCTTTATATCTAACAACCACATTTTTCTCATTTTGTTTTCCCACAAAAACCCATCTATACCCAACTGGTTTAACACCATTCGGTATCTGGACTACATGTCCAAAAACTTCACGTTTTGAAAGTGAATTCAATTCTACTTAAATTATCTTTCTATTTTGGCCAATCATTTCTATGTCTAGATTCTTCAACTGACCTAGGTTCAAGATCTTTACTTTGATTAGTTATTTCAACAGTAACACTGTATGAAAATACATCGTCGATGACTATATTTTCTCAGTTCCATCTTTTTCCCATAGTGACATAACTTATCGAGATATCTTCATTATTTTTAGGTACCTGGACCTTTTCTAGAGTCTTTTGATTTGTTATATCTTGGGTATCTCCTATAAGACCAGCCTCCTGAAGTTGACCATCTTGATTGCTTACTCTTTTGTTTCTAGGGTTTTTATCTTTGGAACCGATTGGTCTACCACGCTTCAAACGTGGTTTAGTTTCATTTGTGCTTGCTACTTGTCCTATTGGGACATCAATTCTAATTGGGGCATTTTTAGCTAGAATATGAGATTTAGTAATTCTCTTAGGGTCAGTAAATGTATCTGGCAGTTGATTTGTAATATTTTACAAATGAATTATTTTTTTAACTTCAAGCTAACATATTTGTGTTCAAGAATCTAAATGAGACAATGATAATGCTTTCCATGTGATTTCTTTATCTAGCTTCTTATTATCTCCCCTAATATTGGAAAATTTTGTCTCATCAAAATGACAATCATTGAAACGTGTCGTAAAAAAATCTCCCGTTAACGGTTCTAAATACTTGAATATAGAAAGAGATTCATAACCAATATATATTCTTAACCTTCTCTAAGGTCCCATCTTTGTGCGTTGTGGTGGAGCAATTGGGTCAAATACCGCACATCTAAAAATTCTAAGATAAGAAATATTTGGCTCCTGACCAAAAGCTAACTGTAATGGGGAGAATTTATGATAACTTTTTGGCCTAATGCGTATAATTGTTTATGCATGTAAAATTGCATATCCCCATGTTGAAATGGAAGGTTTTGTTCTCATAAACATTAGTTTAGCAATCAATTGGAGGCATTTAATTAATGATTATGCTAAACCATTTTGAGTGTGGACATGACTAACAGATTTGTCCATTGTTATTCCAGTTGCCATGCAATAATCACTAAACATTTGCGATGAGAACTCACCTGCATTATCAAAACGAATTGTCTTAATTGTATATTCTAGAAATTATGCTCTTAATCGAATTATTTGAGCAAGTAATCTAGCAAATGCTAAATAACGTGTAGATAACAAACACACATGTGACCATCTTATAGATGCCTCTATTAAAACCATAAAATATCTAAATGGTCCACATGGTAGATGAATAAGTCCACATATATCCCCTTGGATACGTTCTAGAAATACTGGGGATTCTACCCTAACTTTTGTTAATGAAGGTCTTGTAATTAGTTTGCCTTGAGAACAAACAACACATGAAAAATCTTTAAATTGAAGAATCTCCTAGCTCTTCAATGGATGTCCAAGTGAATTTTCAATAATTCTTCGCATCATAGTTGATCCAAGATGGCCTAATCGGTGATGCCAAACAATGAATGTATTTTTATCAGTAAACTTCTAGTTTATTGTAGCATTTGTTTCAATTATACTAATATTTGTATAGTACAAACTAGAAGATAATACAGGTACTTTTTCAAGGACACATTTTTCTCCATTTTTATCAATTGTAATATATAGATATTCAATATTTTTCTCATCTATAGTCTCAATATGATACCCATTTCGACGGATATCTTTAAAACTTAACAAATTTCTTTGAGACTTAGAGGAATATAAAGCATCATTAATTACAAAATTTGTCCCTTTGGGTAATATTATCATTGCTCTTTCAGAGCCTTCAATTAGTTTTGTATTATCTACTATATTATTGATGCTTGCACCATTCATTGTCAAATGAGAAAAATATTTTTGATCTTTGAGTATGGTATATTTTGTAGCACTATCTATGAGACATATCTTCATTCTTGTGCCCAATAAAAGAGAGGGAAACGTCCATATTCTTTATCAAAAGAAAATAAACGTATCAAAATACATTATTAGCAATAATGCTCTTAAAAAAAGAAAATAAAAGTAAATATAAATAAAGCATAAAGCATAAAATAAATTAAGAGAAAATATAGATAAAACATAAATTAAATTTGTTTCTCTAATCATCATTCTCAAATAAATTAGCCACTTCTAAGTGTGCCACAGCATCAAGTCTATCATCTAGATCATTGGTATCATCATTCTTGTATGCAAAATTTGCCTCAACAACATCATCTTAAAAAATCATATTTGCTTCCATATTCTTTGAATTATTTTTTATGGAGGCTTGATAAAGTTTTTAGATGCTTAGGCGTACGACAAGTATGCTACTAATGCCCCTTCATCCTGCACCTATAACATACATTTTTCACAATTTTTGAGGGACTACCCTTGTCTCTTTTCTACCCTTCATTATGTTTCTTCTTTTGGTAGATATTTGGATTATAATTACTTCCACCACCATGATGACAATAATTGCCACAATGCCACGATCACGACCACGACCACGACTATGGGCATGGGCATAAAAATTAGTACATTTAGTCACATTTGCTTCAAGGAATGGAGCTGATCCAGTGGGACGGATCTCATGATTTTTCATCAACAACTCATTTTTTTGTTCAGCCACAAAAAGATATGAGATTAGTTCATAATACTTTTTAAAACTTTCTCATAGTATTACTGCTGTAGGAGCACATTTGAAGTATGAAAGGTTAAAAAAGTTTTTTCTAATAAGTCATCATCTGTTATTTTCTCACCACACAATTTCAGTTGAGAACTTATTTTAAAAATAGTTGAATTATATTCAGATACATATTTAAAATCTTGTAGCCTCAAATGCAACAATTCATAATGAGCTTTGAGCAAGATTACCGTATTTTGGTGATCATATTATTCTTTTAAATTATTCCACAATTCTAACGGATCTTTCACCGTTAAGTATTTAGCTTTGAGCCCTTCATATAAATGGTGGTGAAGAAAAATTATACCCTTAGCCTTGTCTTGATTGTTGGCTTCATTTCTAGGTAAAATAGCATTCCCTAGACCTTGGCATCTAGGTGGATTTCAGCATCTAAAACCTAAGATAGATAATTTTTCCCCAAAATATCAAGAGCAGTAAACTCGAGTTTAGTTAGATTAGCCATGGATCAAACTAAAATAATAATAATAACAATGAGAATTCTTAAAAAAATGATAATAAAAACATAAATCAAATAAACATTATCATTAATTACAAAATTTGTCCATTTGAATAATATTATCATTGCTCTTCTGAAGCCTTCAATTAGTTTTTTATTACAAATAAAAGTTTGAGGTAACGAGTTCGCTCTGGAAGTTTGATGTATGAATTTCTTACAAATTTATATAATCTTATATTATGTACAATGGTACTCTATATTAGCTTTCCTTTACTCAATTGTGGAGTAGAATTTTAATTATATATATATTTGCTACCTATAATGTTTTTCTTTTGTTATTATGTTTTTTAGTTTTCTTATCGCATTATATATCTTTATTTTTTTATGAATTATTATATTGTTTTATTTTTCTTTTTTGTTTCTTATATATTTAAGGGCTCACATACCAAGCATTATTGTTTTACATTTTCATTTCTTTTATTATGTTATTCATACATTTACATATATACATATTATTTCTTATCTTTTATTTGTAATTATTGTAGCAATGATTATTGTACTAACATATATTATAATAATTGCTTGCATACATGCATAGCAAATATTATGTTATATTGCTGTTAAAATAAATTCACAAATACATATACATATATATATTATTTATATTGCAATAACCCCCTTATGTATTATGTTTTAATATATTTATTTCTTCTTTTTATATTTTATCTATTTCTATATATGTTGATATTATAATTTCCTGTTATTAAATGCCCAGCAACCATAATATGGACAAAAAGTAAATGTTAAAATGTAACCGGAAGTCATATAGACAAATTTGTATCAATTTATTGAAATTAAATATCAAAATTAGTTATGACACCAAAAGGACTAAGTGCTATAAATATTTTTTGCATATGTGGATGTCCATATAACTTCTATCTCTTGAGATTTCTCTTATGATTCCTTATTTCCTTTATGTCATAAACTTATAACCTTCCCAATGAATGTCTTGAGAGGAGTTTATTGTTGTTAATGCCATTATATACACCTTTATTTCTTTGTAACATAATGTTTAGTCTTTAATAGTTGTGGCCTATAAATAGTGGCTATGCATAAGGCATTTGTACAAGTGAACATACAAGTATATAAGGAATATTCTATTGCCTCCCATTTCACTCTTTTGTCTTATTATCTTTATTCGTTAACTTCTTCATCTTCTCTTATTTTATAACACGTTATCATCACGACTTTGCCTTGAAAAATTTAAGGTATAAACTTGTCAATTCATTTACTATTATGTTTAATTATATACAAAGATTATTAGTTTTCTCTTGATTAAATTATCATATATTTTTATTTTCTTTATCAGATGTTATGCTAATATGTTTTAGTAGTATATAATATTTTCCTTTATCCTTTTACTTAATTATTATGGGAAAATTTTATTTTTTATACATTTGTTATATATTATACTGTTATTTATTATGTTATTTTTTTCTATCCATTTTAATTTTTGTTGTTAGTGTGTGTGGGTTATCTTTATTGTATTTTATTCTTATGTAAAATATTATGTTGTTATAGTTTTTTCTTCTTCTTTTGATATATTGATACAATATTATGGCTGATTCTCTATATATATTTACATGTGTGTTGTTTATATTTTCCCCTCTCCTTATATATTGTTTACATTTCCTTACATAGATGTGTGTTGTTTACATTTTTCTCTCTCCCTATATATTGTTTACATTTCCAATTTCCCCTCCTTATATATTCATTAATTTATATTTCAATTGATTTATTTATCTTCTTTGTATTCTTAGCAGTATTATATATTTATTACAGTTATATAATATTCACTTATTTATATTACGAATTACTTATACTATGTTACTATTTATATATTTAATTTATGCTATTTCTAATTTTATGTATTGTAACATATTATTTATGTTGTTTATATTTATACATGTTTCTTTATATTATTTAATTTATTTTGGTACATTTATTTATGTTTATTTAATTTATATTACTTATTTTATTTATGTTATTTCTATTGTAGTATTATTTATGTTATTTCCATTGTACATTATTTTATTTTGTTTATTTAATTGCTTATATGTTACTATATATATATATATTATAGTTATTTATTTTGTTTCTTTATTTATGCCATTTATATTTTGTTACTTTTATTGAATTTATATTTATGTTGAATATATAATGTTTATTTGATTTATATTTTTATTATCATTTTTTAAATAATTATAATTTCTATTATTATTATTTTAGTTTGATCCATGGCTAATCTGACCAAACTCGAGTTTATTGCTCTTGATATATCAAGAAAAAATTATTTGTCTTGGGTTTTAGATGCTGAAATTCACCTAGATACCAAAGGTCTAAGGAATGCTATTTTACCTAAAAATGAAGTAAGCAGTCAAGACAAGGCTAAGGGCATGATTTTCCTTCGCTAGCATTTACATGAAGGGCTTAAAGCTAAATACCTAATGGTGAAAGATCTGTTAGAATTGTGGAATAATTTAAAAGAACAATATGATCACCAAAAGACGGTAATCTTGCCCAAAGGTCTTTCTGAATAATTGTATTTGAGGCTACAAGATTTTAAATCTGTATCTGAATATAATTCAGCTATTTTTAAAATAAATTCTCAACTAAAATTATGTGGTGAGAAAATAACATATGAGGACTAATTAGAAAAAACTTTTTCAACCTTTTATGCTTCAAATGTGCTCCTACAACAGCAATACTGGGAGAAAGGTTTTAAAAAGTATTCTAAACTAATCTCATGTCTTCTTGTATCTGAACAAAATAATAATCTGTTGATAAAAAATCATGAGATTTGTCGTACCGGATCGCTCCATTCTCTTAAGCGAATGTGACTAAACGTACTAATTTTCATGCCTATGGTCGTGGTTGCAGTTGTGGTCATGGTCCTAGTCGTAGTCGTGGCCGTGGCCATGGTCGGGGACGTGGCAATTATCATCAACATAGTGGTGGAAGTAATTATAATCCAAATACCCACCAAAAGAAGAAACATAATGATTGGCATAAAAGAGACAACGGTGGTCCCTCAAAAACTATGAAAAATCTATGTTATAGGTGTGGGATAAAGGGGCATTGGTATCGTACCTGTCTTATGCCTGAGCATTTAGCAAAGCTTTATCAAGCCTCCATAAAAAAGAATTTAAAGAATATAGAAGCAAATATGATTTTTCAAAATGATGATGCTAAGGCAAATTTTGTATACAAGAATGATGATACCAATGAGCTAGATGATGGCCTTGATACTATGGCACACTTAGAAGTGGTTGATTTCTTTGAAAATTATTATTAGAGAAACAAATTTAAGTTATATTTTATCTATATTTTATCTTAATTTAGTTTATGCTTTATGCTTTATTTATGTTTACTTTTTTTTAAGAGCATTATTGCTAATAATGTTTTTTGATTCATACCTTCAATTTTCAACTTGGGGACATGCAATTTTAATGTATCAGCCCAACAAGTTATCATAAATTCTCCCCATTACAGTTAGCTTTTGGTCATGAGCCAAATATTTCTCATAGAATTTTTAGATGTGCGAATATTTGCCCAATTGCTCCACCACAACGCATAAAGATGGGACCTCAGAGAAGATTAATAATATATATTGGTTATAAATCTCCTTCTATAATCAAGTATTTAGAACTGTTAACGGGAGATTTGTTTACGGCACGTTTTGATGATTGTCATTTTGATGAGACAAATTTTCCAACATTAGGGGAGATAATAAGCAGCTGGATAAAGAAATCACATGGAAAGCATTACATTGTCTCATTTCGATCCTCAAACACAAATATGTGAGCTTGAAGTTCAAAAAATAATTCATTTGTAAAATATTATAAATCAACTGCCATATGCATTTATTGACCTTAAGAGAATTACTAAATCTCATATTCTAGCTGAAAATGCCTGAATTAGAATTGATGTCCTAGCAGGACAAGTAGAAAGCGCAAATGAAACTAAACCACATTTGAAGCGTGGTAGACCAATCGATTCTAAAGATAAAAATTCTAGAAAGAAAAGAGTAAACAATCAAAATGGCAACTTGAGGATGCTGGTATTATAGGAGATACCTAGGATATAACAAATTAAAAGACCCTAAAAGAGGTCCAGGTACCTGAAAATAATGAAGAGATCTCGATAAGTTATGTCACTATGGGAAAAAGATGGAACCAAGAAAATATAGTCGTCAACGATATTTTTTCATACAGTGTTGCTGTTGAAATAACTAATCAAAGTGAGGATCTTGAACCTAGGTCAGTTGAAGAATGTAGATATATAAATGATTGGCCAAAATGGAAAGACACAATTCAAGGAGAATTGAATTCACTTTCAAAACGTGAAGTTTTTGGACCTGTAGTCCAGATACTGAATGGTGTTAAACCAGTTGGGTATAGATGGATTTTTATGCGAAAATAAAATGAGGAAAATAAGGTTGTTAGATATAAAGCATGACCTATGGCACAAGCTTTTTTACAAAGACCCGGCATTGATTATGGTGAAACATATTCTCCTCTGGTGGATACAATTACTTTAAGATATCTAATTAGTCTGGCAGTGCATGAAAGACTTGATATGCGTCTAATGGATGTTGTTACAACATGCTTATATGGTTTTTTAGATACTAAAATTTATATGAAAATCCCTGAAGGATTTAAATTGCTTGAAGCATGTACGAATTCTCGAGAAAATTATGCAATTCGTTTGCATAAATCTTTATACGGATTAAAATAATCTGGAAGAATGTGGTATAACTGTCTAAGTGAATATTTGTTGAAGCAGGATATAAAAATGACTCAATCAGCCCATGTATTTTTATAAAAAGGAATACATCATAATTTATTATAATTGCTGTCTAAGTGGATGACTTGAATATAATTGGAACTTCTGAAGAGCTTCAAAAAGCAGTGGATTGTTTAAAGAGAGAATTTGAAATGAAAGATCTTGGAAAAATAAAGTTTTATCTTGGTTTATAAATCGAGCACTTAACAAATGGAATTTTTCTTCATCAATCAGCTTATTTTGAAAAAATATTAAAGCAATTTTATATGGATAAAGCTCATCTATTAACTACTCCAATGGTTGTGAGATTGTTAATTAAAGAAAAAGATCATTTTTGCCCTCAAGAGGAAAATGAAGAACTTCTTGGTCTAGAAGTACCATATCTTAGTGCTATATGGGGTATTAATATATCTTGCTAATTCAACACGACCAGATATTGCATTTACTGTGAGTTTATTGGCAAGATTTAGTTCTTGCCCAACAAAAAGACATTGGAATGGAGTTAAACATATATTTCGATACCTTCAAGGGACAATTGATATGGGATTATTTTATTCTAATGAATATGTATCACAATTGATTGGTTATACAGATGTAGGATTTTTATCAGATCCACATAAAGTAGATCTTAGATAAGATATTTATTTACTTGTGGAGGTACAGCTATATCTTGGCATTTGATAAAGCAAACTTTATCAGCTACCTCATCAAATCATGCTGAAATAATTGCAGTTCATAAGGCAAGTCGAGAATATATTTGGCTAAGGTTAGTAATCTAACATATCCAAAGAATGAGTGGTCTACTTCTAGAACAAGAGATTCCAACAGTATTATATGAAGATAATACAACATGTATAACTCAATTGCAAAGGAGATATATCAAAGGAGATAGATCAAAACATATTTCTCCAAAATTCTTTTTCACTCATGATCTTTTGAAGAATTGTGATATAGATATTCAGCAAATTCGATTATGTGACAACCTTACAGATTTGTTTACCAAGACACTACCAATTAGCCGTTTGAGAAGTTAGTATATGGTATTAGAATGTGCAGATTCAAAGACATAAATTAAATTTGTTTCTCTAATCATGATTCTCAAAGAAATTAGCCACTTTTAAGTGTGCCACAACATCAAGGCCATCATCAAGATCATTAGTATCATCATTCTTGTATGCGAAATTTGCCTCAACATCATCATCTTGAAAAATCATATTTGCTTCCATGTTCTTTGAATTCTTTTTTTATGGAGGCTTGATAAAGCTTTGCTAGATGCTCAGGCATACGATAGGTACGCGACCAATGCCCCTTCATCCTACACCTATAATATAGATTTTTCATAGTTTTTGAGGGAGCACCCTTGCCTCTTTTCTGCCAATCATTATGTTTCTTCTTTTGGTGGATATTTGGATTATAATTACTTCCACCATAATGATGAGGATAATTGCCACGTCCCCTACTATGGCCACGGCCACAACCAAGACTACGACTGCGACCAAGACCATGGGCATAAAAATTAGTACGTTTAGTCACATTCACTTCAGGGAATAGAGCCGATCCAATGGGACGGATCTCATGATTTTTCATCAACAGCTCATTATTTTGTTCAACCACAAGAAGATATGAGATTAGTTTAGAATACTTTTAAAATATTTCTCACGGTATTGCTACTGCAGGAGTACATTTGAAGTATGAAAGGTTGAAAAAGTTTTCTTCTAATATGTCCTCATCTGTTATTTTGTCACCACACAATTTCAGTTGAGAATTTATTTTACAAATAACTGAATTATATTGAGATATAGATTTAAAATCTTGTAGGCTAAAATACAACCATTCATAACGAGTTTTGGGCAAGATTACCACCATGATTACAGTAATTGCCATGTCCCCTACAATGGCCACGGCCACGACCATAGGCATGAAAATTAATATGTTCAGTCACATTCGCTTCAGGGAATAGAACTGATCCAGTGGGACAGATCTCATAATTTTTCATTAACAGCTCATTATTTGTTCAGCCACAAGAAGACATGAGATTAGTTCAAATACGTTTTAAAACCTTTCTCACGGTATTGTTGCTGCAAGAGCATATTTGAATCATGAAAGGTTGAAAAAGTTTTTTCTAATAAGTCCTCATCTGTTATTTTCTCACCACACAATTTCAGTTGATAACTTATTTTAAAAATAGTTAAATTATATTCATATACAAATTTAAAATTTTGTAGCCTCAAATGCAACAATTCATAACGAGCTTTGGGCAAGATTACGGTCTTTTGGTGATCATATCGTTCTTTTAAATTATTCCACAATTCTAACTGATCTTTTACCGTTAGGTATTTAGTTTTGAGCCCTTCATGTAAATGGTGACGAAGGAAAATCATGGCCTTAGCCTTGTCTTGACCGCGTGCTTCATTTCTAGGTAAAATAGCATTCCCTAGACCTTTGACATCTAGGTGAATTTTAGCATCTAAAAGCCAAGACAAATAATTTTTTTCCTAAGATATCAAGAGCAGTAAACTCAAGTTTGGCTAGATTAGCCAGGGATCAAACTAAAATAATAATAATAACAATTAGAATTCTTAAAAAAATATGATAATAAAAAGATAAATCAAATAAACATTATATATTCAACATAAATATAAATTCAATAAAAAGTAACAAAATATAAATGGCGTAAATAAAGAAACAAAATAAATAACTATAAAATATATACAGTAACACATAAGCAATTGAATAAACAAAATAAAATAATGTATAATGGAAACAACAATAATGCAGGAAAAAATACTACAATAGAAATAACATAAATAAAATAAGTAATATAAATTAAATAAACATAAATAAATAAATGTAACAAAATAAATTAAATAATATAAAGAAACATGTATAAATATAAACAACATAAATAATATGTTACAATACATAAAATTAGAAACAACATAAATCAAATATATAAATAATAACATAGTATAAGTAATTCATAATATAAATAAGTGAATATTATATAACTGTAATAAATATATAATAATGCTAAGAATACAAAGAAGATAAATAAATTAATTAAAATATAAATTAATGAATATATAGGGAGAGGAATTGGAAATGTAAGCAATATATAGGGAGAAGGGAAAATGTAAACAACACACAAGTAAATAAATATATATAGATAATCAGTCATAATATTATATTAATATATCAAAAGAAGAAGAAGAAATAGAACATCATAATATTTTATATAAGAATAAAATATAATAAAGATAACCCACACACACATATATAATATAACAACAAAAATTAAAATGGGTAGAAAAGAATAATATAATAAATAATGGTAGAATATATAACAAATGCATAAAAAAATAAAATTTGCCCATAATAATTAAGTAAAAGGATAATCGGGTAATAGGATAAAGGAAAATATTATATACTACTAAAACATATTAACATAGCATATGATAAAGAAAATAAAAATATATGATAATTAGATAAAGAAAAAACTAATAATCTTTATATATAATTGAAAATAATAGTATATGAATTGACAAAAAGTTTATACTTTAAATTTTCCAGGGCAATATCATGCTGATAACGTCTTATAAAATAAGAGAAGATGAAGAAATTAAAGAGTAAAAATAACAAGACAAAATAGTGAAATGAGAGGCAATATAGTATTCCTTATATACTTATATGCTCACTTGTACAAATGCTTTGTGCATGACCACTATTTATAGGCCACACTCATTAAAGACTAAACATTATATTACAAAGAAATAAAAATGAATATAATGGCATTAACAACAATAAACTCCTCTCAAGAGATTCATTGGGAATGTTATAGGTTTATGACATAAAGAAAATAATGAATCATGAGAGGAATCCCAAGAGGTAGGAGTTATATGGACATCTAGATATGCAAGAAATATCTGTAACACTATTATGGTTTTTGAGATTAATCTTGACAATTTTCTATAGAATAATTCCATATAAAACATCTTTTGTTTATAAGTCGGTAACCTTGCCTCATAATAATATTTTTTTATATTCACAAATATATTGATATAAATATTTGGGATCTAATGAATATATCTTTATTTGGTGTATGTGTGTCTTAAGCTTTTTCTATTTTTGTTGTTTCATTTGCTCCTGCATTATTTCTTATAAACTCATTTCTTAATATATGTTCATATTGTCTTATTAATAATGCATAAAATTCCTTTCTATTTGTATATGGCTGTAATAGTTCTTGTCTTTTCTCTAAATTTATGTGGCTTACTTTTTCCAACAATTTTGTACATTTCCTACAAAACTAGTCTCTACTAGCATACTAGCTATTTGAGTATCAATATTTCTTTTTATTAGTACTATTAATTGTGATTTCGTCCATTCTTCTAGTTTTTTTATTATCTAAATTACAATCTAAGTCTAATCGTATTCTTGAGTTTGATATCTGTCTAGTTTAATATTGTTCTAATGGTATTGATGTGAATCATGTATTAGTTAGAATTTTAAACGTAGTTTCTAATAGTATATCTTCTAATGATTTCAGTGGTTCTTTATAATATAAATAATCATTTTCAGCCTCTTCTTCTCTATTAACTTTTTTATTAGTTATTGTGCTTGATGTAGTATTTATTTGATAAATCTTGGCTATTTATATTTGGGGGATTAATTTGTTGTTGACTACTTATCCCATGTTGCATATTTATTTGTACTCCTGGATATCCTATATTTATAATATAACTAAATTCTTTTTGTAATTCTTTCGGATATTCTTTTTCTTCTTTTCCCATTATTTCTTAGGGAAAAGACAATAAACAACCATGTGAATTTCAAAATGACAAAATGGGCATATAAGTATCGAAAATGATAGATTAGGCAGGAAGTCCAATATGTCATTTACAAATTTGGGTGAAAAGACTAACTTATCTCTAGAATAAATGAAAACGTATACTAAGACATTAATGTGAAGAAGAAACTGTCAGTGCTCATGGGAGACGAAGCTTGCGGTAGACTTCTTTGGCTAAGCTGCAAATTGGCAGGAGACCTCTTGCCCGCATGGGAAACGTATACTAAGACACTAAAAGTTGACTACTACAAGTAAAGAAAACACGAGTGAATTCTTTCTTCCTATGCCTTTTCACCTTCATCAAGAGTTCCTTCCTTAATCTTTCTAAGAATTTTGGGGTTGAATTAGAGTGTTTGGATCAATATATCTTTGTTTAATGTTACATTTTGTTTCGCTTTTTGCTTAATGAGTTTTGCTTTTTTGTGAAGCAACTGATAAAATTTTTGCACCTTTAGCCCTTAACCTTGCATTCCTGTGGAACTGGTTGTAATAGTGACTATAACATCTGTCTTTGAAATTTGGGTATTAGGTTTCCGAGAAAGGCGTCAAACTGAAGGGAAATCTGGGTCTATGTTTTAGTCATAATTTTATTTTGTTTTAGTGGGTATCTAATTGCGCCATTTAAATGGTGAGAATGTAATACTTGAGATCTTCAATTGTTTTTATCTCCTACATTTAGCAAATAACTCAAATGTGCAACAAGTTACAAATCCCACTGTTAGGCTTGTCAATCCCATTGTAAAAGTTGTAAATACTGTAGCAATAGTTGCAAATCTCACTGTCAGACTCGCAAATCAAATTTACTTGTAAATCCCTTGAGCAAAGCTACAAATACCATTATAGAAGTTACAAATATTGTGGGAGTTACAAATACCATTGGCAAAATTACAAATACCATTGTGAGAGTTATAAATACTATTGGCAAAGTTATTAATCCCATTGGCAAAGTTGCTTTTTCTATGTTGTGGGAGTTGTAAATACCATTAAGGGAGTTGCAAATACCATTGTGAGAGTTGCAAATACCATTGGCAAAGTTGCAAATTCAATTGTGGAAGTGACCAATACTAGTGGGAGTTACAAATATCATTGACAAAGTTGTTAATCACATTGGCAAAGTTGCTTCTTCTCCATTGTGGGAGTTGCAAATACCATTGACAAAATTGTAAATACCATTATGGGAGTTACAAATACTATTGACAAAGTTGTTAATCCCTTTGGTAAAGTTACTTCTTCTTTGTTGTGAGAGTTGCAAATACCATTTCGAGAGTTACAAATACCATTGTAAGAGTTGCAAATTGTGCCCTAGGAGCCAATCATTGTCTTATGAACATTGTTAATTTATGAATTTATTAATTGTGTTATCATATTATTTGCATGTTTACTGTGATGACCATTCTTGGATAACTCATGATCTTATCCTAAATGTCCCTGGTTGGTCATCTATGTGGGAGCAGAGATAAAATAAGACCAGTATGACTTTGAAGATGTATAGAGATATAAATCAAAGTCATAGGCATATGTAAGAGTACAAGGTGTTAGACTGACCCGTTATGAGAGAGTTGCATGGGTTAAGTCATAAGCTTCTCTCATATACAAACCATGTCACTATGCCCTTTGACCTGAGATCATCATGGATTCCTACATGACAAACGCTCAGCTTTGACCTAGTCAAAAGGTACTTTTGACCGAGTGATCATAAAGACTATGTTCGGGCTTAGTGGTTTTTCATGCGGCGGAATGTGAATGGTCAAGATGGAATTTGTCCCTCATATTCGTAGAGAGATATTACTGGGTCCCTCGATGAGTGAGTATGAGAAATGTATGGCCATACTGTAATGGAAAGGTAGTTCCATTTCTATAGTCAGACTACTCAGGGATCGAGAAAGTAACGGTCAGGAATAGGAGGATGACATTCTCCATGCCTCATCCATGACCAAAATATCGTGTGACAAAAGGGACATGATATGGTTGTATAAAAGGTTACATCGTTCATCGATCCTCATATGATTTAGGTAGTCGTGATGTCTTTCTAGAGACTGCTTGCGACTTGTGAGTCAGTATAGTAAATGGCCCACTGCCAACTTCATATGGGCCTCCAGGGTCACACACAAAATAGCCCAACATGAGCTATGATATCCAGATTCATTGAATCTAAGACATGTCTAGATTCAATGAATGATCCAGGGTGAATGTATATATTTATTTATATTTATATTCGTATATATATAAATTCGTATATATATATATTATATAAGAGATATTTATAAGATTTAATTTATAAGGATAAATTAAATCTCTATCAAGTTTGAATTTGAAATTCAAATTGATATGATATCTCATATAAGAGATATTTACAAGATTTAATTTATAAAGATAAATTAAATCTCTATCACGTTTGAATTCAAAATTCAAATTGATATGATATCTCATATAAGAGATATTTATAAGATTTAATTTATAAGGATAAAATTAAATCTCTATCACGTTTGAATTTGAAATTCAAATTGATATGATATCTCAAATTTGATTTATTAGAATAAATCAAATGTAATTCCATCTTATCTTTATTTTAAATTAAATAAATGAGTGAATTAAATCTGTAGGACGGATTTAATACAAACACTATTTATTTAATTAGTTTCTTATCAAATTATACAATATATGATATTGTATTAATTTTAGAATTAATATAAGATTAATTCCAAAAATCCAAGTCTGTGTTAACACACATATCATCCTATATATCTGATATTTAGGAGCTATGGTTGGGACAGAAAAAGGGTGAACAGGAATCCACAAAAGGTTTGCAGATAAGAAACTGTTGAAATAGAGACGGAGAGGACGAATTCTTGAGTAAGCTCTGGAGGGACAGGAGGCGCTAGCACGTCGTTCGTGGTTGGAACGTTGTTCGTGTGGATACCAGTAGAGGAAGCTGACCTGAGTCGTTGACTTCTTGCGATCGAAAAAGATCATGAGCCTCGGAGAGAAGCTGTGGACGTCTCAACCAGAAGCTGAGAAAGTCGCGACTGAATACTGAGAGTAATACTCATTTCCACTTGACTTAAATACGTACGGTAGATCCTGGCAGGGAATGAAAAAACTTTTAATTTAATTTCTGCTGCGTGTCTTCCAATTCCTTACACAAATACCATCGGCAAAGCTCTAAATCCCATTGTGAAGTGACAAATACCAGTGGGTGTTACAAATACCATTGACAAACTTACAAATACCATTGGCAAAGTTGCAAATACCATTAGCAAAGTTGTTAATCTCATTGGCAAAGTTGCTTCTTCTCCTTTATGGGAGTTGCAAATACCATTGTGGGAGTTGTAAATACTATTGACAAAGTTGCAAATCCTATTATGGGAGTTGTAAATACAATTGGCAAAGTTGTTAATCCTATTGGCAAAGCTACTTCTTCTCCGTTGTGGGAGTTGCAAATACTATTGTCGGAGTTACAAATACCATTAAGGGAGTTGTAAATACTATTAGCAAAGTTGCAAACACCATTGTCAAAGTTGCAAATATCATTGTCAAAGTTGCAAACACCATTGTCAAAGTTGTAAATACCATTATGGGAGTTGTAAATATCATTGTCAGACTTATAAATACCATTGGCAAAATTGTAAATACCATTATAGGAGTGACAAACACCATTGGCAAAATTATAAATCATATTGTCAAACTTGCAAATGCTATTGACAAAGTGAAGGCTAATTTGGTCTTTGCAATTTACAAATGAAAGATTGGGCCTCTTGCCCAATCTGTCCTTTTCAATATTGAGATACCTAATTTGTCTTTCTAAAATTGAAATGAACTTTCTTTGTCTTTTTTCCTTATTTCTTCTATATATTTTTGTTCTAAGTTTTCTACTACATTCATCATATTTATAGAAGACTTCTTATATTTTCTTTCTGTTTCTACTAATGGTTTCAATATTCTAAATAAATCATCTATCTCAAGTCCTATTTGACAAGCTATCTCTAATACCCTATTATTATAATTCTTTTGGTTTACTTCCTTTATTTCTTCTTTTTTTTTTCTTTTATTGTTATTTGTTAATGTCCTAATTTTTCTTGTTGCCTTTTCAAGTCTATTTTTTGTATTTCTTCAAATATAGTCCATAAATTCTTACTCATAACTTCTTATCCCTTTTTTATTTTCTCAATTATAATCTTAGTTTCTTTCATATTTTTATCCAATATTTGAGATTTTACTTTTTCTTTAGTGGTTTCTTTTTCATTTTTATTTTATTTTCTTGGTTTGTAATTTTTAACATATTAATTTGTGATGTCCTTCTGTTAATTCTATTATTGATTCTATTCCTAAAGCTTTTATAACTTGTTATAATATTTTGTTTTACATACGCTACTTCGTTTGTAAGATTTATTCTTTTTTCAATTTTTATAGCATACATTTTTTGTTCTAATGGTTTGACTAACTCTATTAACCTCTCTAATCTATACTTTGGTTGTTCATTGCCAATTATTAGCTTTGCATCTTTTGGTAAATTATCTATTATATCTTCTGCAGCATAAACTTTTAGCAAATATTTAATGTTGATATTTATGTAGCACCCTAAATGTTTCATCAAGTACATATTTATCCAATTTATTTGATTAACCATACTATCTCCATCCTCCTACTATAAAGTGATAAAACATACATATTTCTTCTTCTTCTTCTTCTTCTTCATTTATTTTATATATATATATATATATATATATATAAGTTTACTGGTAGTCTATTACTTTCTATCCTATATATTCGTGGTTCTACTATTTTTATTGCATCCATTACCAAATATTATTTTTTCTCTTATTAGATTAAATAAAAGGTCTAGTTTTAGGATATGATATCTATTTTTTATGGCTAAATTATTTAGTTTCTTATGTACTTTTATAACTTTTATAATTTATTTAATAAAACTTCTTAACTTAATTAGGAATTTGTTAAAAATATAGGTCTAGATTTATATTTTGATATTTTAATTAGGTTTAATTGGGATTTCCCTTTATATTATAGGTACGTAATGCCATAATTTTTAGAGAAAAATTAAAATTATAAAAATAAAAAGAATTAATATATTATTGAAAAAAATCTGAAAATTATAATAAAAATTTATTCAATGGAAAAATAATTCGTAAGTTTTCTGAATTTAGAAAAAAGAAATGTTTGTGTTTTTTATTTTAGTTTGTTTTGTTTTGTTTTATTTCATTTCTTTGTTTTTTTAATTTCCATTACCAAAGTGCTGAAACTAGCTTGAGGGGTGGGTGTTTTTACCCTTCATTCTGTGATGGAGTCCTAACGGGCAGCGGTGTCGTCTGCTTCAATCTTTTTTTTTCGACAAAAGGGGCATCTTCAGAAGAGCGAGAGCGAGGGAAGACGTGAGTTTTTAGAGGATCTGCGGCGCCGTCTCTGCTTCACTGTGCCTGGAACGCGACGCCCTAAAGCCACAAAAATTGGCTTCTGCTTCACCGTGCGGCAGTGAGGCGGCAAAGTCTGACATGTGTATCTATCTGCAAGTATAAATGAACAAAAACGGACTGTAGTGAGGGGAGAACAATCGATAAAGAAAGAGTGTTTGGTAGAGAACGGTCGGGAGTGAGGTGGAGAATAATCGAGCTTGAGAGGAAGAGAGGAAGAGAAGATACATAGAGAACGAAATCAAGGAAGATTCCAGATCGATAGAGAGAAAGAGCGTGATAGAGGGAGGACCAATTGGGGTGAAGAAGGAGGAGGCCATTTATTTGTCTTCGTACAGGTACAAAATCATCTCCTTTTCTCCTCTATTGAATTATTTGTTGTTGAAGCTATGAGCGTTGATTCCTGTTCATGCGTTTGGTTGGTTTTATTGTTGTTGAAGCTATGAGTTTTAAATTCTGGTCAGTTCTCTGCCAAATGATTCAATTGAGAACATTATAAATGAATTCTTGGCCCCAGTATATATAATTTTTGAATAAATGTTTGCTTGATTATTGTCTTCTACGTGTTTTTTTATTGTGCCTCTTATTTTAATATTTTTGATAAAACTTTTATGTTATTTCAACAATATTGTGAATATGGTTTAACTTTTTAAGCATGTTCCCGAAAAAAGAAAGTGAGGAATATATGCCAAAACATATAAAACTGAGTGTTTAGTTGCATTGCGTATTATTTAGGCGCTATCTGTTTGATCAAGTTTCCAAGGTTATTCATTTATACTGATCAGACTCTTTCACTTTGGTGGAGGATAGGATGGGAGAGGCAAGTAAAGATGACGTTTTAGCATCGGTTCACTCCACCGTATTCAAGGAATCCGAAAGCCTGGAAGGAAAATCCATAAAAATTGAGGGCTATGACTTCAATCAAGGTGTGAATTATTCACAGCTTCTCAAGTCCTTTATCACCACTGGGTTTCAGGCTTCCAACCTTGGAGATGCTATACAAGTCATTAATCAAATGGTTTGTTTTGTTCCAGAAATCCCAATGCTTTTTTGCTCCTACCTCTTTATTTATTTTGCTGTTTTGAGACTGCCCTTTCCGTGGGTCAATAATTCTTACGAATTTTTCATTTGTTTCCTTGGTAAATTAATTGGAGTGAAGCTAGATTGGAGTCTGGCTGATGAGGCCATAACGGAGGATTGCAATGAGGAGGAAAAAGATTTGGCTTACAGAAAATCTGTTAGATGTAAAGTTTTTCTGGGCTTTACTTCTAATCTCATCTCGTCGGGTGTTAGAGATACAGTTCGATACCTTGTTCAGCATCATATGGTGAGTTTCTTTTGTGTGTGTGATGTAGCAGAGAATTTAGGTCCCCAAGTTTGGATTTTGAAGTATCTAAAAAGCTTGTGCAATGCCTTATTAAGGATGGATTAAGAATTTTTGAGCACAGATTTGTGAGCTACTATGATGCATCTATTCCGCAGGTTGATGTAATTGTTACAACAACAGGTGGCATAGAGGAAGATCTTATAAAGTGCCTTGCACCAACTTATAAAGGAGATTTTTCTCTACCAGGAGCCTATCTTCGCTCGAAGGGATTAAATCGTATCGGTAACTTGTTGGTCCCTAATGACAACTACTGCAAATTTGAGGATTGGATCATTCCAATTTTTGATCAAATGTTGAGGGAACAAAATGAGGAGGTATTCTTTTCATGCCTGTGCTTCAACGCATTATGGAATTAAATAGTACTGTTTTTTCCTGGATCTGAAGCCACATTCTTCCTGATATGAAACTCATCCATGTTTCTATTGGGTCTCTCTACTTTCTTTTGTCAAGCTGTTTCTATTATTCTTGGGATAGGTTATGTGTGGTTTGTACTTTTGTAATCAACTGAAAGGTTGATTTGTACATTAAATGGTGTCCTCTTTTGGAAGATTTCCCCCCTTTTTGCTTGTCTTGTGTGAGTGTATATTTCATTTTTCTGTCTTCTTTACCTTGTCCTTTTGTGTTTTCAGCATGTAACATGGACACCATCGAAGTTGATTGCTCGGTTAGGAAAAGAAATAAACAACGAGAGCTCTTATCTTTACTGGGCATATGTGGTAAGTACGAGATCATGCTTAGAACTTCTGTGATTAATGCTATTCCTCAGTCCTTTTCTGATTTAAATATTTTATTTTGATATTGCTTATCTTATTTGCCTCTCATGCATTTACATTGCATTTTAATCTTTAGAAGCCTTGAAATGAAGGACGCAAAATACAAGACATAATTATGCTAGTGGTGACTTCATTGATTAAAACTGCCCCACATGGAACATTGTGAAACCAAGTTTGTTCCTGCCATGATATAATCTTGAATCACTTGGATTAAAATGTGAATTCCTGTAACCATATTTTTCTTTTTTCTTTTTGTTGATCTAAAGTACAAGACAAAGTCTACACTATGACCCCTCAAAGGGACTCCCTTCCTTCTACATCCTCCTGGAGAATCTTCATAATTTCACGTGGAGGCTGAAGCCAGCAAGTTTGCTGTTGCGGTTGCTTCGAACAAAGCTTAGCTAGTTGATCGGTGCATCTATTCGCTTATCTGAAAACATGCCTCAATTTCGCAGACCATTCCCTGCACAAGAGTGTTTAATTTCAAACTCAGATTCAGGCATTCCTCAAGAATCTTCTCTGCTTGCACTGCTTCCACTAGCTGACTTGCATCACTTTCCACTTCTATGAATTTAAATCCCATATCCCAGCATAGCTCTAGTCCAATGATGATCATTCCCAAAACTTCAGCTATCAGAGCATTACACTCCTCAATTCGGTAAGAGAACCCTTTTAACCATTCTCCTTCATCCCCTCTAATAACACCACCACATCCAGCTATTCCATCAATGCTTTTCATACCGTCCACATTTAGTTTGCACCAACCTCTCATAGGAGGTTTCCAGCGAATTCTTCTGATTTCAAATTGCATCATTTCTCCATCTGCTTATATCCCTTTTTCCCAGAGAAATGAAAATGTTCTTTGACCACCTCCACGGCATTCCATAGTTCCACAATTCTGGATCATGAATCTGCCGATTTCTCCATTGCTATAGCTTCTAGCAGCCCATAGCAAAATACTCAAGCCAAAACAAATCCTCTTCACTTCAACCCTTGAACATAAGGTTCTGATACAGCCATTTTTCCAATCTGCACCAAAGAACTCCACTCTTCTATCTAGGTCCAGCTTTTTCCGCCAAAACAGCGTCGCGTGTGGACAGTTGCATAGTGTGTGAATTATATCCTCACTGTTGCATATTTGACATTGAAGGCCCTCTCATCCCATTTATTCATTAAGCTCCTAGTCAGTAGCTGTTTATGGGTAGCTTGCCAAATAAAGGCACAAACTCTTTATGGTGCCTTTAATTTCCATATCTTCCTCCATAATCTTTTATCCCCATCATCTCTTCCCCCCATCGACCCCTTATAAGCACTAGCTGTAGTAAACTCCCCATTTTCCTCTAGCATGTACTTGCAATCATTAGGCCTAGCTAGCATATTGGTTTACTGTATATCATAAATTTCTCTCTGCACTTCCCAAGGAACCCAGTTGGCTAGTGTTGTATCCTTATTTTCAACCTTAATTATAATCAATTGGAAGTAACTTGAACCAATTAAATACCCCTTTAACTTAGAAACATGAATTTTCAAGAAAATATTTCTCAGGTACTGTTCACTAGTACTGTTCTTTTGGTAATCTAGAATATATACCTAACTTTGAAAATTCACAATTAAATCTAGAAAAATCAAAATGGAGTGGTTCTAATTTCTAATGAAAGATCTTTCATTGAACTTTGAAGGAAAAATACTAAACTAAGGTTTTATTATCCAAATGAAATCAGTTTATTCGTTGAAAAACACTGTTCATTTGATGAAATGTGGAAATTCTAGTTTCTTTACCTTAATTTCAAAAATTCATTTATCCTTGCTCACTTATCCAAATGAAATGCATTACATATAGATTTAAAGCTCAAGATGTGCTCTTTTAAGTTCATAAAATTTTGTAGAAAAACTCTTTCATTTACTATGTGAAATTAGCGCTTATATGTCACTGCTTCCAGTCGCTCACTTTATCTCAATTTCAGATTTTATCTCCAACTTAGGAAAATCATATCCAATTGATTTCTTGGTGTAAAACTCTGGATCTTAACTACCTTCATGCCAAATTTCAAGGCATAAGCCGTTGGTTAAGTCATGGAAAATCTCGTGATAAGGTCACTACCTCATAATACATACATGCTATAATGTATCATTGCATCCCATATTTCATCTCATAGTGTTAAGTAGTTAACTTATATTACAAGTTCATTCATCAATATTTACCCTCTTTCCTTTATAGGTTCCAATACCTATAACATGGTTATGCATATGGAAAGAATGAGATTTTATGGAAATCTCAATAGTAAGTCATACAAACTATAATATCATGCATGCTTGATTAAATGCCTAATATGTTATCATGATATGGGAGTTACTTCATGTTCATACATAAGCAAACTCTAACATGCATTGTCATGACATTAGTTACAAGGAGTTGCATTCATTCATACTTTATCATCATTATCATAACATCAACCTAAACTCAACCAAACATCACAACTAACAAGTAAGCATAAAGTCAAACAAATATAAGATTATAGTTAGATATTCTTGCTACCATTTGAGTTATCCTTGTCAAACTCTTTTTGAGATGGTCTTCTTCCCACACAAATGTCAAAACTTAGCAATTACAAAGTAACATTAAGTTACAACTCAACTTCAAAACAATTAGATTCTCACTAGATTTCATTCTTTGTCTAATTTATGTCTTATACTTTCATCTTTCTAAAATAAATTCTCATGGTTCATTTCCACATAATTTTTCATGTAGAATCCAAATATGAAATTAGATTTTACAAAATCAAACCATATCCTTGGTTACTGTACTGAACCGAAATGCCTTTTATATTTTTTAAAAATTCTCATTTTGATTACAATGTTTCCATTACTTGTTTCTCTACCTTATCCCCACAAAACTTTCTATTTTAAACCCATTGGAAGCATCAAAATCATGAAATTCTGACATATGAACAGTGATTCGTACAGTGGCAGCCAAAAACACAACTCTAATTACATGTTTACTTGAATTTCTAAGCCAATACCACTTGATTCTAGCTCAAGGAAGATTTCATCTCTATAGGGCATGTAAGATGTAGTGATTAACTGGGTGATCTTCTTACCAAAGCTCTTAATGAGATTCGAGTTGAATATCTTTGTAATAAGTTGGGCATGATTGACATCTATGCTCCAACTTGAGGGGGAGTGTAGAGATATTAGGAAATTATAAATATCCTATAATTTGTATATAGGATAAGATATGATATTATTTTATTAGTATCTAGGGTTATTTAGAATTTTCTATTGTATATATATATCCCTTCTGAACATCAATAAAGTACAAGTATTTTTTTCCTTTCTAGATCTATAATATCCAGTCCTCCAACTTCCTTCGGTTTGCAAAGTTTTGCCCATGAAATAGCATGCCAATGTTTTGATCCTTCTTTTTCTCCCCATATAAAGCTACGCTGCACATTCTCAAGCTCATCAATAATTCCTTGAGGAATTCGATCATGCTGCATAGGATAAAGAGCCATTGAACTCGTGACCGATTTGACCAAAGTCATATGCCCTGCCAATGAGAGGCTGCTGCCATCCACTAAGTTTCCTCTTTACCCGGTTGACAATGCCTTTGTATTTATCCAACCTTTCCGAGGATGTGAAATTGTGCCAAGGTATCTACCAAGATCATCCACCTGGTGAAAAGTACTTTTTTCTGCAAATCTCCCTCTGAAGCTATCAGCTAACATTAGGAGAGAAATAAACATAGAATTTTTCATGAATCACTTTGTGTCCCAATATCATACCAAACCCCTGCAAACATTCCAAAATCATCTCAATTTTTTTAACATTATCCTCTGCAAAAAGAATAAGATCGTCAGCAAACATCATGTGGGGTATTATCGGTCCTTTTTTATCAGCTCTCATTCTTCATTTTTCTCTCTCACTCTATTTCAAATAAGGTTTCCATTTTGTGCACAAATAGATAAGGTGAGAGGGGGTCCCCTTGTCGAAATCCTCTAGTAGGATTGAACCCTTCCAATTTCTCCCCATGCCATAAAATGCGGGTAGAAGTGGTGGTAACACACCCCATGATTCTTTCAACCATTTGCTTAGGGTTGTTTAACTCATTTAGCACACTTTCCATGAAATTCCAGCTAATTCTATCATAAGCTTTCTCATGCTCCTCTTTTATGGCCAAGAATCCCTTCTTTCCTTTCTTCCTTCTCATAGAATGAATCATCTCGTTAACAACAATAATATTATCATGAATATTCCTTCATAGTACAAAACTCAATTGGAATGGAGAAATAGAAGTCCCCGTAATAATTTTCAATCTTTGCACAATGATCTTGGACATACGCTTATAAATCACATTGCACAAGGATATGGGTCTAAATTGACTCACTCTCTGGGGGCAATCAACTTAGGGAATGAGAGCAATTAGAGGATTATTAGTAGCTCTTATGCTCTCCACGTCACCCCACATTCTTTTGAGTGAGTCACAAACAGTCTATCCCACAATTTCCTAGTTTTTTTTTAAAAAGTAAGGATGGATAGCCATCTTCACCCAGAGATTTCAACCATCCAATTGAAAAAAATGGCTCCTTTTATTTCCTCATGTGTAATATCCTGACAAATAAGATCCCAATCATCTCTGTTGATTGTTGGCCTGCTATGGGAGGTTTGGATCCATATTCGGTCATTGTCATCTTCCTGAAAAAGTGCTCTAAAATTATTATCAAATAATTGTCCCACTTCCTCTTTTTCTTCAACCTATTGACCATCATTGTTCTTCAAGGTTGTCACCCTATTTCTTCTTCAAGTGTTCGTTTTAGAACGATAGAATGAAGTATTCTTGTCCTCATCATTGATCCATTTAGCCTGAGATTTTTGACATGATCTCCTACTCAAGAATCTATTCCAGCTCCTCCTTGAGTTTTTTCTCTAGCTCCTCTCACTCCCTATTATAGTGTTCTTGATTTTTCCTTTGTATCCCCCTATCCTCCAAAGCCAATCCCTTTTCTTCTTTGCAATATGTCCAAAATACTCTTCATTCCAACTCCGGAGGACTGGTTCTAGCTCTTTCAATTCCTCCTTTATGAATTTATTCCCCAACCAGTGAGCACCGAGAATCTCTTTGAACTCCTTGTGTTGGAACCACATGGCTTCAAATCTGAACGGCCTCTTCTCTCTCAACCCAGGATCAGAAAAGAGATTGATCATAAGAGGGTGATGATCCGAGTTGATGCGGGGTCCAACTCGAATAGTAGCCTCATTGAATTTATTGTTGCATGCAATGTTACTCAGCTCTATCAAGTTTCTTATAGATCTGACTACCATGTCGATAGATGGGTCCCCTCCTGGTGAAATTAGGCCCCTCAATATTTAAATTGATGAGTCCACATTGTTGAAAATTCCTACAAAACCTCATGCATGTATTCATGTTAACCTTTGATCCACCTCTTTGTTCTTCATTGCATTTTATATCACTAAAGTCCCCAGAAAGCATCCAAGGGAACTTATTTTGATAGGCAGTATATTCCAAATTTTCCCAGAGGACACGCCTCTCTATTTCTCTAAGACTTGCATACACGGCTTTAAACACCCACGGATAGCCACCTATAACACTTCACCGTGCAGAAACTGTTTGAGTAATAAGAGGTTTTAAAATGATATCCTTATCATCCCATAAAATCCAAATTCCCCCGGATATACCACAGGCTTCAACTAGGACTTGAAAAGAAAATCCTAGACGCTTAATCACCCTCTGAGCACTACTACCACTGCAGCGTGTCTCGACCAACACCACCACTCTTGGTTTAAACTTCCTTTTTAATTCTTTTAGAGCCTGGCCAAACTCCTTGCCAGCGTCTCCCCTAACATTCCGAGTGAGAATCGTCATAAAAAACAATAGACAAGAGGAAAAGGAACCCACGTCAAACCAGTTGGGTTTCCCCCAAAGCATATATATCTCTGGATCATGCTCCATATTGTCAGTCACAGCCTCACTTGCTTGGGCTTTCATGAACCTCTTGGCTTTTTAATAACCTTTCTACTGACAATCCTAGCAAGCCCAGCCCACCATTCGGATCTTAAGGTTTACTTGCCTCAAAATCCATCGAGTCTGGCACGTTTTAGGAAGACTCGCTAAAAAATTATCCATGATGTGATCTTTGAGGCCTAGCCCAACAAAAGCTTCATATTTGTTCTCTGTCGGCCCAGGTATAATAATCCCGTTTTCCTTTTTTGCTTTGGGCCTTTTTTACACTTGCTCCCTCCTGTAGCCCATTAGTAGCCCTCTTCACATGGCCCACTGAAGTTTATTTTTCCTTTTCTAGCCGTTGGAAACCCTCATTTTCTCTATTTGCCTTATCTCCTTCATTAGTTTTATTCTCCTTCCTCTGACCAACTCTTTTGTTCCCTCCCTTCTCTGAACTTGTCACATGCAAAGTCTCTATCAAGTCAACGCCTTCATTTTTTGATTTACGTGCACCAGGTCTGACTTCCCCCTTTCTTCCTTTGTCATACGAAATATCCTCTAAAGGTCTCCTATCAGTTTCCTCCTTTTCTCCAATGGTACCCTCAACTTCTGCCTCCAAAATTGAAAATCTTGAGGCCCCGCCAATCTTCTTCTCTTTCCTAACACCTTTTTTCTGCATTTCACTGGGTTGTCCTTCTCTAGGACTAGCTTTTTTGCCCCTTCTAGGAATCTGTGCAAGCAGCCATTCTCCAAACTTAAACATATCCTTCCCACTGTTCTCCATTTTCCAGTCACCCTTTCTGGCCACTACCCCATTTTTCTCGGTATTAACCTCAGCGTCCACTTTAGTCTGGCAGTTCTTTATGGGACAATGATCTAAATCATGGCCAAACTATGCACAAGAAAACAGATCATATTCAAGCCTTCATATTCGATTTTCAATTGATTTCCATCTACCGAATAAGAAGGGAGGAGAGGTGCATTAAGATCAACCTCAACACATATCCTTGCATGCATAGTTCTTGCCCTCATACGAGTCATATCATCTAATTTAATCGCTTTCCCAATCCTGTTGCCCAGGTGAAAGAAAAATTTCTTATCATAGTAATCACTTGAAAGCCCAGGAAGTCTGACCCAAATAGCCACTCTCTGTATTGTTTCATTCCAAGGATTAAAATTTTGTTTCCAGGTTTGCACAGTGAGATAATGGTTTGCTATCAACCACTGCCCTCCCTCTAAGGTAAAGTGATCATCTAGGTTTTTGAAAGTGGCATGATAATAACCATTACCAATGTCAGTTACATCAATCTGCTTAGCCTTACCCCACACTTGTTGGACCTTACTTCTCAGTTGCATGAATCCCCTTAAGCCTCCAAGAAGTTTTCTTACTTCTCAGTTTTATGAATCCCCTTGTACGTGTCTGTAACCTTCACTCCTTGGAATAGTTTGTTCTCATGTTGAAAGAGCAGACCTCCATCCCATTCTTCTTTTTTGCTCACGTTCTTGGACTGTCTTAGGTTTAAGGGCTTCTCGGTAAGAAAGGTTCTCACTCGGCACTGGTTTAGATCCATTTTCATGAGCCTCCATCCTATCTTCCTCTCTCAGATGGAGAGAAATATGGCCCCATGAAGGACCCATCTCGTCTTTGTTGCTTAATCCTTACTTCATTTCTTGTCTCGTGTTCCTTCAATCTCTCCCCTAAAGGAGCATTCTTCTCAGGGACCCTACTCATTTTCGTCTCATTTATGCCCTGATCTCACTTACTATCTTGCTCACCACCCCCGTGTTCGCCCAACGGATGATTAGGGGGGGTGTTTCCGAGCAGTAACATCAATAGGAAGCATGGAAAACCTCTTTAGCAATTTTCCTTAGACTTTTCGACGAGATATGTGACTATATTTTTCATTGCTTGGAAAATGTGCTCTGGAAAACAGAGTACTAGTTGGTGAAATTGAAAAATGTCGCTAGAGGTGCACTTTGTTTCTTGCATTTATACAGTTACATGCGTGTTCATAGATATGCAGTTGAGCTACCTGTTGTGACGGGGCTTTTTGGGTTAGCTGTCACCTGACATTTATCGCAGACACAAGATATGCCATTTTACTTCAGTGCAGCTTGCCATAAAACAATTCTTGGATACTATTAGCGCCTAATTAACTCACTTAACTCTTAAGCCATATGGGTCCAGTTATTAGGTGATATTAAGCTAATATTTTGTTGTTTCCTGTTGTCTCTAATTTGCATCAAATTAATTTTATATGGAACTTTATGTTGCAAAAATGCATCAATGACCTAATTTTTCCGAGAGCCTTGTAATAAAATTATATCATACCTTTGCCTGTCAATATTGTGTGCATTGTGTATTTACAGTGTAACCTAGTTACTTTTTTATTTTTTTCCTTAAACATTGTTTTAGAATACGACACATAATATCGTTAACTTTTGCTGGATATGTTCCAGAACAATATTCCAGTTTTCTGTCCAGGCTTAACAGATGGCTCATTGGGGGACATGCTGTACTTCCATTCCTTTCGAAACCCTGGTCTGATTGTGGACATAGTGCAAGGTATGATTTTTATTGTTTCAACAGCATGAATGGTTGTGTTACTGTATAATAATCCGGAATGAAGGGAGAGAGAGGGAGGGAGGGGGGGGGGAAATGCAGAAACAATGAGATTCGGGAGAAGTAGAGAGACAGAGTGGGAAAGAGACAGAGGGTAGAGAGAGGAACAAGAAGAGAAAACAGAGCAACTCACTAATCCATGTTAATGATATAATCTGCTAATCTTCTTTACAAATGGGTACTTAATATGTATTTATAGGCAATACAATGAATCTGTTAAGCTAATTACCAACTGACTCCTGTAACTACCCCTTAACCCCTTATTCTGTCATTTATTTATTTATTAAAATGTCAAATCAGGTTGCCTCTGGTATGGTAGTACACTAATATAATTAACAATTGGACAGATATTAGGGCCGTGAATGGTGAAGCTGTACATGCAAATCCTAGGAAGACAGGCATGATAATTCTTGGAGGGGGCCTTCCCAAGCATCACATTTGCAATGCCAATATGATGCGCAATGGTGCAGATTATGCGGTTTTCATAAATACTGCACAGGAATTCGATGGGAGTGATTCCGGAGCTCGTCCAGATGAGGCTGTTTCATGGGGGAAAATCCGAGGATCTGCTAAGACAGTCAAGGTACATATTTTGTATATATTTATGACCGGATCGCTTGTTACCAAAATCACCAGACTTGTGCCATTTATGTTCTTGAGGGTTAAAAAAGTTCTTTTATTTCATTAAACAGGTACATTGTGATGCAACTATTGCATTCCCTCTCATAGTTGCTGAAACATTTGCCACTAGAGAGAAACCTCGCTGAAGTATATCCAGATCTGAATATGTCCTAATAAGTTATACCCTCATTCCTCTCCACACACATATTTGCTTATTGTTCGGGGAAAAAATCACACATCTTGTCAGCTAGGTTGAAACCTGATCTGATGTTAATCTCTGATAGTAAACTCCATCCCCTATCTTCAATTGAAGTTGCCGTACAGAGAAATCACTGGAGATAGGGTTTTGACCTGTCACGCTGAGATCAAATAGATTCTTATTTTTTGTATGGAAGTTTCCTCTCTCTCTTCAAAGAAGTACATTAATAGGACATTAGCGTTCGCCTTTCTTGAGGATTGGCTCTTCTCTTGGAGTATTGATTCAAAGTTGGCTTTTTCAGCTGCAGAGGGGAAGTTTGAAACATTGCTAGCTGGATCTTGTTGATGTCAGATCTTATGGATAGTGTAACATCCCCGTTGCCATGCTCGTTTAGGTATTTATACATAACGTGTAAGTATGGTATGACTTGATTAGTAACTGCCCTCTAAATTCAAGAGCATGAATTAATGGTTAAATTCAAAGTTATATAAGTTTTAATTTAAGTTTAATGCATCATATGCTAATGAAAAAAAGGATAGAGGAAGACTAAAGAGATGAAATCGATTGTTGTTTTGAAGGCTTTAACATGAGTAAATGATGAGTGACCATGGTAAAAAGGGTAGAAGTTGGATATGGGTGAAACTATTTCACGATACGTGTTCTTCATCTGTGGAGCTTGTTAGGTGGCTACAGAGGGAATTTTGATCAAGTTTTGTGATTATCGGGTATTATTTTTCTAAGTTGGATTTAAAAAATTGGAAAAGTGAGGTTATAAAATTTTAACAAAAAGAAGATACAAGATAAGAGTAAAAAAATTAATTAAAAACTTTTAACTTAATTTTTTTAAATCTAATTAAGAAAAATCTCCCCTCCTTTCAATATCACTTATACCAAGCAGCCCCTAAGCCATAAGAATGTGCTGGGAGAGTTGAAGGTGTAGTCGACACAGTAAATAAGGCAGGGTACAATTTTTTGTCTATAAATACAGGCTTCCTGTAGTGAAATCTTTACTTGTGTTTTAACTCTTAAGAAATTTTGCCAAAACTAAGAGTGAGAAAGAGAACAGAGGTTAAGGGTCGTAGTTAAGAGAGAAGGTTTACAAAAGCAGTGAAGCTCAAATAACACTTGTTAAGTTATGAAGGCAAGGTAAGAGAGAGAAAAAACTTGAATTTTGCATATTTTCATTAATACTCGATATTCTGAAATAATTTTGGTTTACTAATCAATTTAAAATATTTTTTAGTCACATTTTGAAATATTTTTGTAGTAGTACCAAATATCTTAAAATAATATTTAGCGCTTTTAATATCCTCAAATATTTTTCAATAGAACAGAGTATATAAGAATATTGAATGCAATTTTAACTTTAATGTCTCTTTTTAGTAACAACAAGCATAATAAACTTAAGAAATTAAGTGCAATTCTAAAAATACTTGATGGTGAATTAATTTAGGATCCTCGGCATTATTGAAAAAAAATTTAGGGTGATAAATATACTATAATTTATTTTAAGATACTGAGTACTCCTCAAAAATTGTTTGAGTGTTGAGGGGACCAAAAATTATTTTAAAATACTTGATGCTA
This sequence comes from Leucaena leucocephala, assembly GCA_037074615.1. Taxonomy (NCBI): domain Eukaryota; kingdom Viridiplantae; phylum Streptophyta; class Magnoliopsida; order Fabales; family Fabaceae; genus Leucaena; species Leucaena leucocephala. Next base: position 12,150,145 of record CM073561.1, read on the forward strand.
CTAAAAAAACTATATTAAAATACTTGATGTTACTAAAAAAATATATTAAAATACTGGATGTTAGTTAAAAGAAAAAATATGTAACACCCTCCATTTTACACCCAAAATGACACCATTTTGGGTAGAGGAGGGCAGCAGAGAGAAGCTGCTCCCACGAGTCTCACTCTTTTCAAATACATCATTTTTTTAAAACTAATCTTAGGGTTAGATTCAAATACAACACTATGATAGGATAAAGTTCAGGAAAAGAGAAAGAGAAAATAACGCAAGTGTGATTGTGAAGCATGCAAGTTTTATGGTCATTCTCTGTTTTGGGATTCTTTTGGTGTAATTAGCTAATGGAAAATCAGGAAGATGAATTATGTATTTCTAAACTTTGATGGCATGTAAATGTAGAGTTACACGAATACTTACACAAGTTCGTATGCTTTGTTTCTATTGTTGGTTTTACGGATAAAGGATCATTTACTCTTGTTAAATTATATTATTATCGTAAATTATACTATTAAAATCTTATAATACTCAATTAAATTAAAAATAAGTATAAGTCGATATAATTTAATACGTTCAATTATTTTATCTGTAAATTATAATCAATAATCTTAATTAATAATTATACTTTGATCTTCAAAATATTTTAAACCTCACTTTAATAGGATTACTGAATTATAACCTATTTTTTATAATCCCCATAGAAATCTCTAATTTTAGAAGAATTTTAGACAAAGCTTAATGATTTATATGAAGTATAATGCTATTTTCTATATAATTCATTCCAAATCAGTCGAAGATATGGCAGTAATTGAAAATAGAGCATGAATTCAATCTTCAAATTGAGGGTTTGATTTTGACCAAAATATAGGTGTTTAGTTTAAGTCTCATAATTAATTTCAGGTACAAATTATTGTGTTTATATATCTATATATAGATGGATTATACTTCCCCATATAGAAATCGATCTCAATCATATTTATATCTATACTCTGTATATATAAAAATTTATCAAGCTCTTCTCAGTTTTCACCAATAAAATTTCTAATAGAGATTTTTTCTATAATTTTCCTTATATATAATAAAGGAAAATGTTTGCTTTGCATGAAACCATTTGTTTGATGGTGAAATAAAATAATTGAGTATATTTCGGTGAAATCAAATTGGATATTATAGGAAATGGTCTGCACATGGGAATGGTATGTCGTGTGAATAAATTGATAAAGGAATTATTATACTTCAGTCAGAAGAACAAAGCAGAGACCAAAACTTTATATTTTTATACCAGGTGGGAATTATTTTGAATCTGGAAGGGTAATAGTGATTAAAAAAAGAAAAAAAACTTTGAAAAAGACTCCAAAAATTGATAAATCACAAATTAAGATTTTAAATATTACAAATGTTATAAAAGTGTTAGGACTCAAATTAAAACTTTAAAATTAAGAGTTAAATGACCAAAATACCCATTGTTTTATTAGAAAAAATGTCTATTCATCCTCATCGGAGACCACCTTTTGCCGGCAACCTACCCCATATGCCCCCACTGGCGCCAGAGCTCTGTTGCCGGCCACTGGCGAGTAATCGAAAGGTGGCCTCAAGTAAGGGGTTGGTTGGCTTGTTTTTTTTTTTTTTTAATAAAACAATGGGTATTTTAGTCATTTAGCTCTTAACTTCAAAATCTCAATTTATATCCCAACACTTCTATAAAATTTACAATATTAGAGTGTCAATTTAGGATTTATTAATTTCCTGAGTCTTTTTAAAGGTTTTTTTCCATTAAACATCATTAAATAAATACACATATATTGTTCTGAAGCATCACAACGAGTGGAAGAAATTTTGGGAATCAATTTTTTTGCTAAGAATGCTGCATTATTGGCCATGATGACCATCTGGCAAACTCAATTTTATATCTTCAATCAGATAGCCATGTGTAATAATGTAGCGTTATTGCAATGAAATTGAGTTTGCCAGATGGCCATGTCTTCTTAGCACAAAAAAAAAATTGATTCGAATTCGACAAGATGAAATTAAAATAGAAAAAGAAAAATTATTTTTCAGGCAATTTTTAATTGGATACATTTAGTTATTTTTCTTTTTATTAAATTATTTAATTTTACTCCATTAGTATAATTAATTTCTGTAATAGAGCACAGTTATATAAGTTAACAATATTAACATAGTAAAATCTTAGAATTTAATAAGAAAAATAAGTATATGTACTAAATTAAAAATAAAAATTATAGGTAATGCATAATCGTTTTTTTAAAAAAAAAATAGAAACTAGGTTATGAAGCCATGAGAAACTTATTTCAGATTTTTTTAAAAAAAAAATGAGAGGAAGTGCAGATTTGAAATTCATGATGATGCTTACGTTACCCTGGTATTATGAAATGATCAAAACATTTCCTTAAACAAGAAATCGATTTGCTTCTCTTGGGAATGCATAGAATCATCAGGAAATCTATTTATAGATGGAGAAATTGATATTATGCTACCAAACATAAGATTGTTATGGATTAGATAAGATATTGTTATGGATCTTATTTCTTCCCTGTAGGAAATTTTATGAACATGACAGTTAGTTTTGCTTTCTTATGGGGGACAATAAGATTCAATTAAACTAATATTTTTTTTTATAGGCGCTTGTATAAGCAAAGAATGACAATGGATAAAAGCCACGTGAAGATTAGTAGAAGTTTGTTTGTTTTCTTCTGAATGCTATAATCATTTTTTCATATGAATGTATGCAATGGTCACTTGTGAATTTAAAGACAGTTACTTATAAATTTATGAATAGTCTTAATAGTAAAGATATGATTTAAGGACCCCTTCTATTTCTAAATATCCATATCAACAAGTTTGAAAGTGATATTAGTGTAAAAAGGTATTTTTATACTAGTTTAAAAAGGCTTTTTAGCAACGATATTGGATAATCGATATAGAAAGTCTTCCATATAGTATTATGAATTTATGTACCGTAACTTGTAATTTATGGATAGTTATATGAACTATGGAAAATCAATTGTGAATCGATAGATAGTCTCTTTATGAATATATGCATCATCACTTGTGAATTTAAGACAGTTACTTGTAAATCTATAAATACTCCCATTTTTTCATCAATTAAAAATGCCTTTTAAAATCGGTTTGAGAATCGATGTAACAAATAATGTTCTACACAGATTATTGAGTAGTGTAAAAAATGTTAATAAAACATAAAAAGAAATATCATTAACTTTCTACACCAATTGTCTGGTGTAACTGGTATAGAAAGTTAAATATTCTATATCGGTTGTCATTAGCGTAGAAAGTAAACGTTCTACATCAATATATGTTACAACTGGTGTAAAAGTTTATTTTTTCTAATATGTTATGTTTCTTTTTCTAATCCCTTGTTTACACTTAAAAACATAGAATTAATAATAGAGACACAACCCGTTAACAATGAACCAAAAAAATTATAAATAATCTTTTTTATAATAAAATTAACTTTTAGAGATGCGAGGGATCAAACCCCATGCCTCTCCTATACAAAGCGAGCGCTCTACCATTTGAGCTACAAGCCCAATTGTAACCCAAAAAGAAATAACATTCACTTTCGACACCAGTTGTCATATGCAACCAGTATAGAAAGTTAAATATCATACATCGGTTATTGTCACAACCGGTGTAGAGAGTGAAGCTTCTACATCAGTTATTCTCAGTGCTGAAATTCTACTTTCTACATCTATGTATTTACAATCAATGTAAAAGTTTATTTTTTTTTAATAATTTGTTATGTTTCTTTTCTGATCCCTTGTTTACACTTGAAAAACATTAACAATACAACCAAGCATTAATGACCAATAAAATTACAAACAATCTTTTTTTTTTATAATAAAATTGGCTTTTGGAGATTGGGGGTTCGAACCCATGCCTCTCGCATGCGAAGCAAGCACTCTACCTGAGCTACATCCCCAATTGTAAACCAAAAGGAAATAACATTCAATTTCTACACTAGTTATCATATGCAATTAGTATAGAAAGTCAAACATCCTACACTGTTTATTGTAACAACTAGTGTAGAGAGTAGAGCTTATACATCAATTATTGTTAGTGTAGAAAGTAGACTTCCTCGATTAATGTTACAACTAGTGTAAAAGTTTATTTTTTTAGTAATCCATTATGTTTCTTTTCTAATTCCTTGTTCATACTTGAAAAACATAGAATTAATAATAGCAACACAACCCGGGAATGAACAATAAAATTACAAACAATCTCTTTTCTTATAATAGAATCAACTTTTGGAGATAGGGGGTTTGAACTTCGTGCCTCTCACATGCAAAAAGAGCACTCTACCATTTGAGTTACATCCCTAATTATAAACCAAGAAGAAATAACATTCAATGTCTACATCAGTTGTCATGTGCAATTGGTATAGAAAATCAAATATTCTACAACAATTATTGTCATAACTGATATAAAGAGTGAAGTTTCTACACCAGTTATTGTTAGTGTAGAAAGTAGACTTCCCTCTACATTAATTATTGTTACAACTGGTGTAAAAGTTTATTTTTTTAAAATAATTTATGTTTATTTTTCAATCCCTTGTTTATACTTTAAAAACATAGAATTAATAATAACAACATAACCAGTTAACAATAAACAATAAAATTATAGATAATTTGTTTTATAAAAAAAAATCACTTTTGGAGATGGGGGGCGCGGATATACATTTCCAACTATAAATCATAAACAATCTAATAATTTTGAATGTACAAGTTCCTAATTTAATGTACAAATTCAAATGACAAACAATTACATTTTAATTGAACTCAATATTATTGTAGCAGATCAATGAAATGAGTTTTTGTGCTCAATATTATCGAGGTAATAGGTCCACATTGTCGAACATCTACAAGTTTAAAAGCCAAACAAAAATTAACTTAAAAACATTAACTCCAAAGAACTTAAATATCACCATCTCTGTGCATTAATATAAGACTCAGTTAACTTTTTTGAATAGATTAAGGAAACAAAATGAATTTATTAATTATAACTAATATCAGAACTAATTGACTAATTTAAATATATTAAATAGTATATAATATAAATTTGTCTTGAAAGGTTAAATTTAGTTATAATTAATTTATTTATTTAGCTTCCTTAATTTATTTAAAAAAGTTAAATTCATATTATATTAAGAAACATAGAGAGTTTAAACTTTTCAAAGTACAATTACCTCTTCAAAAAATTAAGTCATGCGTAGTGTAATGATGTTGAACATGTGCTCATCACATATAATCTACATAACTTGGTACACTTAGGCTGCCTAAAGCTCTACATAAGAACATAGCGTAAACAAAATCAGAGAAAGCATAGATGGTTGAATAGGTTTATAAAATGTTCTCATTTAAACCATTTACCTTTGTCGAGTGATCCATGTAAGGCCGTTTAGATCATACATGTTTTTTGAGAGCCATGAGTTGATATGTTTTCATAGCCCTATGATCAAAATCATGGAATTAGTAACTTAAATATAAAAAAAAATAAACATTTTGCACAAGCATAGTTGTGAGTCCACAATCTTTTTTAAATAATTTCTACTAGTAACAAAATTGATAATATATATATAATAATTTTAATCATTATGATAACAAGATTAACTATTCCCTTTAAGTTGAGGGCATTGACTACATTGTTGGAGAAATTTGTAAAATAACAAAGTATATAGTTCTAGTCGCATAAGAGGATATGATCCTTATGAGATATTTCATAACCCCTCAATAAATTAGGAAGCGGCACTCCTCATGATTAAATGAACTCTCCCTGTAAGGATACAAGGTGACATAATTGGAGAAAGATGATATAACTCAATGGGGACAAAATATGTAAAAGAAGAAACACCTAAAAAATAATATGTTATTAATCTTTTATTAACAACCCCTTGTTATATATTGTGGAAGGACACGAGATATATCTTTTAGATATATATCCCCAAACCTAAGAGTCATATCAGAAAGATGCTTCTTTATTCGACACACCTTTATACAACTAAGAGTCATGTCAGAAAGACGTTTCTTTCTTTGACACACTCTTACATAACCAAGAGTCATATCAGAAATACACTTCTTTCTTTGATACATCCTTACACAACCAAGACTCATATAAAAAAGACACTTATTTCTTTGACACACTCTTACACAATATTTATAATATTTTCAACAATCCCCACATGTGTCAAAGAAATACCATTAACTGATTTACACAGATGGATATAATTATTGTATCCAGTGGCCTATGGACTATAAACCATATCTAAACCGATAATACATGGTACACAAAGATGCTAGCAGTCCTATGGACTATGAACTAGTCCCTATTGAGCATATACTAGAGGTATTAACAGTCAGATTATACCCCCATATTTCTACTATTTATCCATTGATTTTATGTGTTAAGCGGACATGCGCGTGCCTTGATGTTTAATGAATGTTCTAGAGATTTTGCCCTGATCTCATAAGAGCAGCCCATATTTATCATTCGTATAGGTGATTTTTTTAAGTGTATATGCACTGAATACATCATCCCGTAGGATTTGAAATCATTAAAAACTTTTGCTCAACCCTTTAATATGCAATCTAACACTTTCTCGTACACCATAGAAAATAACTAATAATAATATTTTGGTGATAGCAGAACTAACAAGCAACTTGTTCTTATCTATCGAACATTTTTCATGGGATCACCAATTACAAAAGTTGGATTTCTATTGCTGTCGTAATCAAATTGGATTTAGTTCTATTCCCCTCAATGTCTCAACAATTTGTTTTCTCCCTAAGAGTTTTGTTAACAGATCCGTTAGGTCTATTTTTTATCTCACCAAAATTGATTAAGATAACTCCACAATTTTAAGTTTTAAGCATGCTAATTGTCATAGTATCTTAAATGATTGAATGCCTTTATTCTCTTAACAAAGGTTATTGCCATTTGGTTCTTTGTTCTCTCAACAAAGGTTATTGCTATTTGGCAATCACAACTTATCAACACTAAGTGTTGCACATATGTGTTCTCTCCACAAAGTTTATTGTTATTTGGCAAACACAACTCATCAACACTAATTGTTGCATATCTTTATTCTCTCAACATAGGTTATTGTTATTTGGCAAATACAACTCATCAACAATAAGTATTGGTTTTACATCAAAATATTTGTTAAAAGAATTTCAACTACTTAACCTCAGTGCCAGCCAATCCATAACAATAAATTTAGAATCCCTTAAAGATTTGGTTAGAATTGTTTCTTTAGATGATTTCTATGTGACTGCACTACCACTAAGAATAAACACATAACCACTAGTAGATTTTGACCCTTCTGAATATGATATCCAGTTCACATCATTGTATCCTTCTAATATAGTGGGAAATCCATTATAATGTATACCATAATTTATGGTACCTTAAGATATTTCAATAACTTTATTAGAGTATCCCAATGTTCATTGTTTGGACAGTGAGTATTTATGCTCAACCTATAGAGTAATAAACTCAAGATAAATGACCACTTAACATCCGTATATTTTAATACAACGGGAATACTCAACACATGATATTTTCTCATGTACATAAAACTAAAATTTAAACATCTGTGTATTTTGATACAACAGGAATCCTCTATATATGATACCAACATTTATGACTTGTATGAAATATTTCAAAAAAAATCATGAGACTGCATATTTATATGTTTGCTCAATTATCTACACAGTATATGTTATATAACATAAATTAATATTGATGCACCAATTTTTCATAATTTGTACATAACCATATTAAGCAAACAATACCACAAATTTCGTGTTAGCATTATAAGAAATATTCACATAATGATTCTAAAGCTAATCTTTAAAACACTTTTTAATGATATATTCCTTTATAATTTCAACACCCAAAGTCATATTTAATTCCCTCATGTTTCCAAACCCATATTTGAAATAATAGAATAAACATTTTATATATTTTCACAATAATTATGTATATTTATTCTAAGATAAATACACCTATAAATAATGAAAATTTAAACACATTTATCCCTCTAGACAAATGATTAAATTTTCATATCCTCAAAATATTTGTTTCAAACAACACATAAATTATATTATACTCTCAACAACAAATAATAAAGCCTCTAATTAATTTTGAATTTTTGATCATAACACACTTCACACTTATAAAATAAGACTAACAGACATAAAATTTTTAACTCATAAATTTTGTATGGATCTAATTTTTTTCAAACTCAAATCTTGTAAAGCATTCTAAATTTTAAGCACCCCACACTTTATATCTCAAATTTTATCTTAATTATATTTAACAAATATTCGATAATAATTGTAATTAAATTAAAATTTCACACCATATAACCCCCTTCTATTATCATTAAATTAGAAATTTTCACATCCCATTTGGTTTCACAATTATATTGTTGTAAAATAGAATTTGAAATTCTGAACAGAGTCAAATATGACTAATATACATGTATATAATGCCACATGGTAATTGCAATTAGCAAATAATGAATTCAATATTAAAACTCAAAACCCAACCCAACCCAAGAGAAACATATATATAAATCCACATGTGTGATATATATTATTTTTGTCATTGTTGAAGCACTTTCATGACATTATACATGACAATATACCACTGGTACTATTTAAAAATGATAAACCAAAGAGAAAGCCGTTGAGAATAATTATGGGAAAATGACATTTGGGTCCTATAGAAGTAATTGAATGACAAAAAAGTCCCAGGAAATAACATAATTAATTTTAAATCCCATGCGACCTCAAATGATTTTTTTCTAATTATGAAAAGACATAACTGCCCTTGTGAAATAAAAAATAACAAATAGCAAATGGGACTTGATGTGTATCATATCCCAATTTTTAGGCCTGGAAGCCCAATTTGTAGCCTAAAAAAGGCAGGCTACTAGACTCTATTATGCAGGAGTCCCAGAAGTATACAGATGATATTCAGGAACTAAACTACAAGAAAGTGAAAATTCAGGGAAATAGTAAAAGTCCCTGTGGGCATAAAAAAGAAGTAAGAAGTGTTTCTTGGAAACTGAGCCACTAAAGTACTTAGGCTTGGTTAGAAACTCAAGATAGCAATCCAAAGCCCAAAAACGTAGGCCCAAGGGTTATGGGAGTTTGAGAGGCATTAAAATAATATTTTAGTGCTTTTTCATAAAGTAAAGTTACCCGGTTAAAGATAGAATAAGGAAAAGTGATCAGATATGACTTTAGATCATGAGGTGACATGAAAGGTGTCCTCATGGGACCCACAAGACTCTACATGGCATTATTACATGAAAAGAAGAAAAGTTAAGGATACATGTCATGAGATAGGAAAAAGGAAAAAAAGTAAAAAGGACACGTGACACAATCTCGGCTGCTCATTCTAGGAAAAGACTCTGGAATTATCTGGAGAGGCTGAGTCAGCTGGTGAGGTGTCCCAAAGGCCCCACCAATTGTGCCACATACCCCCTGAGGTGTCCTTGGATGATATCATAATGGTGAGTCATCAAGGAGGATGATGTCATCGTGATGATGTAGGTGAAGCTTCTTGAGGAAGCTAAGTAATCTGGGCCATTCATCACGATTTGATCTGAGCCATTCAGTCCACCTCTACTCACCTATAAATAGACCCTTCCCCTTACTTCATTCCCACGGCCAAGCAAGGCAACATAAGAGAAATAAGAGAGAAAGAGAGAAAAGAAGAAAGGAAGAAAGGAAGAGAAAGAGAGGAAGGAGTTCTGGCAGAGCCAGGAGCAGTCCGAGGAGCTTAGGGATTGGGCAGAGCTTAGGAATGAGGCTCCGACTGATGAAAAGAAGAAACCTTAGAGGCAAGGTTAAGAGCTGGAAGGAAAGGCTACACATCAGGTTTATGATGAGAGAGGATTGAAGAGTCATGAAGAGAAGCTGGGGATTGGATAGTGCAAATGTTGGGACCAAAATGCTAGAATCAGGGAAAAATGCATGATGAACAGTAAACTTCGGATGTTTGTTGATATTGACCTAGTCAAGGAGTGGTCAACAAATTATTTTTCCCTGAAAGATCATTAAGTTAGCTTCTTGTAGCAATTTGAACCACTTCATTTCAATTTTTCTAGAATTAGTTATGATTTTTTGAAGTCAGGTCACTCACTGGAATTTACACAGTGAACAGTACTCACTAAGAGTAAAATTTCAGATTGAGTAATTTGACTTCAATAGCCTTAGAAGTGGTTCTAGATGCTACCATTTGGTCCCTAAGACATATGAAAAGAAGGATGTTTCAGTGTGCTCTGGTATGGAAAGAAGATGATAAAGAATGATGAGAAATATAGTGTACAATGGCCCGCATAATGTATTCCCAGCTGAATTTGCTCGTCATTGTGCTTGGCTAAAAGGTCTTCATGCCCTTCCCTTTTGGCTTTCTAGGTTTAAAAGTTTTGTAGGCATAGTGACTGATTCAGAGAGAAAGGGGGAGAGAGATGTTAGAGGATAAAAGTCTTGTAGTGTTGTTCTTCAGCATTTGTATTCTAGGTTTAATCCCCATTGCCATCAATAGTGACACAGATATAAATAATGGTTAGTATCTTTATTTGCTTTACTCGCTAGTTCACTCTATTCATGAGTTTATGAGTTCCTTATGCTTCGATGTATCATTATGGTAAAATTTTTATCACTAGTGATTCTTCATTAACTCTTCCATTTACCTACTTTTCTTCTTGGTTTTCATGAGTCTCTATTTTTGAATAAGTGATGACTGATTCTAGTTGATATGTTGAGTGTTGTACATTAATTTCATCACCCCACCGACAATTTTGACTTTCATTATTCATTTATATTTCTGGCTTTCAATACGTTTAGTGGCCTCTTACTTCCATGCAAGTGATTTCAACAAATGAAGGAAACTTTTTATGTTTAAATTTGTATGCTCTACGTGTTATATCATAATGTGAAGTCATAATTCTTTAGATTATGCTCTAACATCCCTTTCATTGGAAAAACTTATCCCTTTAAAAGTTTATGTTAGGTTTACAGGAATTTGTAGTGTGTTTACTTCAGTTTAGTAAGAAAATATTAACATTAGAAATGTTCCTTCAAAGTGTGAATGACAGATCATGATTTGATATGTGAAGCAATGTGAGTTGTTATTATAGTACATGATAGTTGTTAATATAATTGCTAGAATTGTTAATATTATATGTTTGGTGCATGTTGTCATTACTGATGGCGAGTTTGTCTAAAAAGCATCTATTCTGTTATGTTCATATAGGGGACAATTTGGAAATGATGGAGAAGGTTATACATATATGGGGAATCAAGTAATAACAATATCCATAAAGGAAGGCATAATATATGATGTGTTTAAAATATTAGTAGCATCACTCATTAGGAAAGGAAATGATAAAATTGTAATAAAATTCACTGTAAGATTTAATCGACACACATTTGTTTACATGTTTAATGATAAAGGAGTTGGGCATTTTATAATATTCAATGGAGAAAGTGGCCATGTGTAAATACGTAGCACCCATTGATTTTTACTTTGTAAATATCTGTACACTATGATTAAAGTAATTTTTTGTAACCTTGATCAATATCCATCTGTCTGGAAGGTAGGGTGGATCTTGATGAAGGTGACTATGTTTGAAGTACTCCTTTCATTAGTTAAGTTGTTTATTTTCCCTTCTAGTGTTGTTACTTTTGCAATTGTGGAGTTATTCTGTTTTCATTAGTTCAGTTGTTATTTCTTCACTACTGGATCATTATTTATAAGTGATAGAGTTGTTATTTTTGCTATCATTGATAGTTATTTTTCAGTTGTCAATTTCTTATTCTTTTACTATGGGGTTCTTATTTCCTACTGATAGAGTTGTTATTTTTGCAGTTATTAGGTAGTTATTATTTACAATTGGTTGTTATGCCTTCACTATATGGTTGTTATTTCCTACTGCTAGAGTTGTTATTTCTTCAATATGAGGTTGTTATTTTTAAGTGTTGAAGTTATTATTTTTTGCTGTAGTAAGTTATTTTTCAGTGGTTAAGTTGTTTTTGCTGTCATGATAACATTCTTTCATTAACAATATAATGGGTTGACATGTCTTGAACATATTTTATTACATGTATTGTTTAATTAACAACATAACAATTATCAAGCACTCAGAATTACACTTAAATAATCACTTAGAATTCCAAGATAGTGTAAAAGCCTTCTCTGATAGTCCAATCAATGGGGAGATGCCTCTTATTTTCTAAGCAGCTTGTGCTCTATACTCAAATATAAAGGAAAAAAATTACTTATTAAAAGTTCTTTAAGTTAGTGCTATCAATCAAATTCTCAAATAAAAATATCATAAGTAATTGTTTTGTTTGTAAAAGAAACTATGTCATAATTTTATTAGAGAACTTGATAGTAAACACTTAAAACTCTACTCAAGTCTTGTTTATGTACAAAATACATGACTGAGGTGTGAGAATAACTTATTTAGCACTGTATATTTCTAGAACTGGTTTGATCTTAGGGACTAAGTTCACCAACAATAGGTCTCTTAACGATAACCTGAAAGTATAAACTTCAATCTTATCAGATACTTTCCAGATGATTATGCCATCAATAATGACAACCTGAACCAGATACAAAGTATTAACAACTCAACCACTTATATTAACAACTATCGTGTAACATAATGACAACTCAACCACTCATACTAACTCCTCATTTGAATTTGCCTGTAAAACTCAACAATTTCAGAAAACAAAAGTAAAGAAACAATATAGTTGTAACATGATCATACTAGAATCTGGTGTAAAATATACCAGGGTAGGAATATTTTTTGGATATGTAATGAATATAACATCTAATATTCAACAAGTAAATGTTTTTTGTTTATATAATTATTTATGATTTTGTAGTACCTTCCTCTCAAGAATTAATTTATCTTACTGAAATTTCTCAAGGTCAGTTCAAAGAGAATCTTGCACCTTTTCAGTTGCAATTCTGACTTCCTTTTCTTTTTTGCAACATTCAATTGCTTCCTGATTATTAAACAAAGGAATAATCAGAAAATAGGAAATTTAAAAGAGCATTCAATCATAGTGCTAGATGACTAGAAATCTTATATTCTTACATGACTCTTCCCTTGCAATTTTTTCTTCTAAAGAAGAAACTCTCTTTCTCAAATCTGATCTACTCTAGAACAGGGTAGTCATATTTAGTAAAAGGTAGTAGATATAGATGCAGAGTCACCTATAGAGAATGAACTCAGAGCGATGAGAACAAATGGCACTACTGGAGAGATGACAACAATGATCGAATACGACGAAGCAAGTAGCGGCAGCTAGAGGGTCGAGTGACAAAGATGATGATTGGAGGAAGAAAGGTGACCAAGCAGAGATGAAGGAGCACAGTACAAGTGACGATAGAGTAGACTGTGATCTTGAAAGGGAGCTACGCCTTCGGTTTCACACTTACTCCTCTTCTTTCTACAGCAGAAGGCCAAGTCCCTTATGCTATTTTATGTTTTTAATTCATAAGGGTAGTTATATCTTTTCACAACTGAAAAAAAATCATATGAGATCCTATGGGAATTGACATTAATTATGCAATTTCTTGTAACTTTTTTAGCATTTGATACCTTCCACGAGACCTAGATATTATTTTCCCAATAATTATTGTTGGCATAATAAGCATTGCCACTCCTCAAGGAACCATATTTCAAAAGAAATCAAGTAATGAGTTATGAAAGTTGAGAATATAACTTATCCAGTCTTCCAAATCAAACGATAACACGAGGTAGGAGGAGCAACTTCTATCGTTGGCCATTCAGGTTCAAACAATATTGTAGAACAATATAGGGAAGTGAGTTCTTGAAAAATAGATTTGCTCTTCCACTTTCTTATTTCCTGATTAGGACAATTAACAAAGGTGAACAACTTCTTTCTCTCCGTGATTTCTCTCTTTATTGGTAACAATGAATACTATAACCTTTGCCATCTCGTCAAATTCCAACAAGAGTCATTTACAAAATTCTTTTAAGATTGTTGGAGAAATATACAAAATAACAGTATATTATTTGAGTTGTGTCTGAGGATACTGTATTTAAGAGATATTTTGTAAACCTTTAATAAATTAGGAAGTGACTCTCCTCAGAATTAATTGTACTTTCCTGTAAGGATATATGGTGACATAATTGGCAGAAGATGATAAAACTCATTGGACAAAATATGTAAAAGGAGATAGATCTCAGCAACAACCTGTTATTAATTTTTCATTAACAACCATTTTTTATTGATTGTGAAAGGACACAAGACATGTAAGTAATACACTTCTTTATTTGATATACCTTTACACAACAAAGAATCATGTCAGAAAGATGCTTATTTATTTAATACACCCCTATACAACTAAAAGTCATTCCAGAAAGATACTTCTTTCTTTGACATACCGGTACACAACCAATAGTCATTTCAGAAAGACACTTATTTCTTTGACACACATTTACATAATATTTTTAACATACACTAGCAACAAAATTGACAATACGTATAATAATTTTAACCATTTAAATACCAAGATTAACTACTTCTTTTAATATGTTAGCGGTTCAAGTAATTGGATTAGATTATGGAGCAATTCTATCATTTCTCATAAATATTGAAATCCCAAATTGATATTTGTGACCAATCTATCATTTTATATATTCATAAGCCATTTTCAAATTTTAGGATTCACGTACTATTTTCTGAAATTTTTCCCTTTTATTTCATTTTTATAAAAGAAGAAATTCTATTTTATTATTAATATTATGTAATTATGGATGGCCATCCCTTCTCGTGTACACTCTCACTATTCTACGTTTTACCATTGTTCCATTAATTCTGTAATTCATGTCTCCCCACTCACATTCCTGAGCTGCCTTTTCTTTACCTCATGGCTTTGACAGCATCGTGGTAATGGCCGTAGAAGGCAAGGAGGCAACAAAGACTAACGAACAAGCTTTCTAGATCATGTGGATCTGTAAGTGAGAGAGCAATCGATCAAGTACTGAACAAATGTTTGCTTGATTATTGTCTTTCACGTGTGTTTTGATTGTGCCTTTTATTTTAATATTTTAATAAAAAATCAAGATTATTTCAATAATGTTGTGGATAGGGTTTGATTTTAAGCATCTTTTTGAAAAAGAAAGTGAGGAATATACGCCAAATCCTCTACTATAAAACAACGTGTTTAGTTGCATTGCGTATTATTCATCAAGTTTAGGCTTTATCTGTTGATCAAGTTTTCAAGGTTATTCATTTATACTGTTTCACTTTAGTGGAGGATAGAATGGGAGAGGCTAGGGAAGCTAAAGCTGACGTTTTAGCATCGGCTCACTCTGCTGTCTTCAAGAAATTAGAAAGTCAAAAAGGAAAATCCATCAAAATTGAGAGCTACAACTTTAATCAAGGTGTGAATTATTACAGCTTCTAAAGTCCTTTGTCACCACTGGGTTTCAAGCTTCCAACCTTGGAGTTGCTATACAAGTCATCAATCAAATGGTTTGTTTTGTTCCCAAAATCCCACATTGCCTTTTTTACTCCTACCTCTTATTTTTTTTGCACTATTTTGAAACTTCCATTTCTGTGTTTTCATTTGTGTCTGTGGTAAATTAATTGGGGTGAAGTTAGATTGGAGTTTGGCTGATGAGGCCATAACGGAGGATTGCAATGAGAAGGAAAAGGATTTGGCTTACAGAAAATCTATTAGATGTAAAGTTTTTCTAGGCTTTACTTCTAATCTTATCTCTTCTGGTGTTAGAGATATAGTTCGATACCTTGTTCAGCATCATATGGTGAGTTTCTTTCGTATGAATACATGTAGCAGAAAATTTTGTTCCCCAAGTTTGGATTTTTATATTGTGAAATATTAATGTTTGGCAAGATCAACCAACAAGTTGTTGGTTGAGGCTGTAAGCATCCTCACCCTATAGGAAGAAGAGAACAAGTTTGAATCAAAATGCACTTATTAGAAGATGTGAAAACTCTTTGTGCTTTAAGTCTCAAAAGAGATTATACCTTTCATCAAATTAAAAAAATGTCTAGCAAGATCAGTTTTAAGAGTGGTGTATTATCCTTTGTTAGTTTTCATATCTTGTAGGTTTAGATACTTAATTCCCATTGTGTTCTATAAAATGCTAGTGCAATGCCTTATTAAGGATAGACTCAGAATTTTTGAACATAGACTTGTGAGCTACTATGACATATCTATTCTGCAGGTTGATATAATTGTTATAACAACAGGTGGCATAGAGGAAGATCTTATAAAGTGCCTTGCTCCAACTTATAAAAAGGATTTTTCTTTACCAGGAGCTCATCTTCACTCTAAAGGATTAAATTGTATTGGTAACTTGTTGGTCCCTAATGACAACTACTATAAATTTGAGGATTGGATCAATCCAATTTTTGATCAAATGTTGAGGGAACAAAATTAGGAGGTATTCTTCTTTATGCCTATGTTTTAATGTATTATGGAATCTAAATAGTACTAGGTCATGTGTAGTTTGTGCTTTTGAAATCAACTGAAAGGTTGATTTGTTTATTAAATGGGGGCCTTTTTTGGAAGATCCCCACCTTTACTTGTCATGCGTAAGTGCATATTTCATTTTCCTATCTTATTTACCTTGTCCTTTTGTATTTTCAGCATGTGACATGGACACCTTCGAAGTTGATTGCTCAGTTAGGAAAACAAATAAACAATGAGAGCTCTTATCTTTACTAGGGGTAAGTTCGAGATCATGTTTAGATCTTCTGTATTTAATGTTATTCCTCAGTCCCTTTCTGATTTAAATATTTTATTTTGCTAATACTTAGCTTATTTGCCTCATATTCATTTACATTGCATTTTAACCTTTAGAAGCCTTGAAATAAAGGACACAAAAGACAGGGCATAATGATGCTAGTGGTGACTTTATTGGTTAAAACTGCCCCAATGGAACATTGTGAAACCAAGTTAGTTTCTACTTGGATTCAAATTTGAATTCCTGTAAATTGAAATATAATTTTCATTGATTGGAAAATGTTATATGGAAAAGAGATAGTACTAATTGACAAAATTAAAAATGTAAATGAAGGTGCACTCTGTTTCTTGCATTTATACACAGGTACATGCATGTTCATAAATATGCAGTTAGGCTAAGATGGTGAAGGGCTTTTTTTTCTCTTGTTAGTTGTTACCTGACTTTATAGCATACACATAAAGATATGCCATGTACTTCAATGCAGCTTTCCCATTAAATAGTTTTTGGATACCATTAGCGCCTAATTACCTCACTTAACTCTTAAGCCATACGGTCCTGTTATTAAGTGATAGTCTGCTTTAGGGCCTACAATGTTTAACATTTGAAGCTACTTTGTTGTGTTTTGCATTGTTGATGTGTAAATAATAAAAGTAGCTATGTGTCAGTTTGTTAGTTGTGATAGTTATAATTTAGCAGTTAGGCTTAGATTGACCATTATAATTTAGCAATTATAAAGGGCCTAGGGCTAGATTATATTGTGTGTGTCACCAAGTTACTTTGCTATTTTTGTGCTTCCTTAAACATTGTTTGTTCTAGAATACAACACATAATATCTTAAACTTTTGTTGGATATGTTCCAGAACAATATTCTAGTTTTTTGTCCAGCCTTAACAGATGGCTCATTGGGGGATATGCTGTACTGCCATTCCTTTCAAAACCCTGGTTTGATTGTGGACATAATGCAAGGTATGGTTTTCATTGTTTCGACTGCATAAGGGTGACAGAAGAGAGAAAGAGTAGGGAAAATAGAAAGAGCTCAAATATCTGAGAAATACAGAGAGAGAGATTCAAGAGAGATAGAAGATAGAGCAATCTGAATACTTCACCAGTATTCAATGAGTCAAGTCATAATCCAAATTACATGAGATATAAGGTATCTTATTTATAACCTATAATTCTTACCTTCGCTCCCCTAATGGCTATATCTAATGAAGTAACTAACCCTTCCCTAAATGTTATATCTAATTCTTGAGGGTTAAAAAAGCGCTTTTATTTCATTAAACAGGTATATTGTGATGCAACTATTGCCTTCCCTCTTATAGTTGCTGAAACATTTGCCACAGAGAGAAACCTCGCTAAAGTATATCCAGATTTGAATATGTCCTTATACCTTCATGTTGGAAAATGTGCCCTAGGGGCCAATCATTGTCTTATGAACATTATTGATTTATGAGTTTATCAATTGTGTTATCATATTATTTGCATGTTTACTATGATGACCATCCTTGGATAATTCATGATCTTATCCTAAATGTCCCTGGTCGGTCATCTGTGCAGGAGCAGAGATGAAATAAGACCAGTATGACTTTGAAGATGTATAGAGATATAAATTAAAGTCATAGGCACATGTAAGAGTACAAGGTGTTGGATCGACCCGCTATGAGAGAGTTGCATGGGTTACATCATAAGCTTCTCTCATATACAAACCATATCACTATGCCCTTTGACCTGAGATCATCATGGATTCCTACATGACAAACGCTCAGCTTTGACCTAGTCAAAAGTCACTTTTGACCAAGTGATCATAAAGACTATGTTTGGGCTTAGTGGTTTTTCATGCGGAGAAATATGAATGGTCAAGATGGAATTTGTCCCTCACATTCATAGAGAGATATTACTGGGCCCCTCAATGAGTGAGTCTGAGAAATGTATGGCCATACTATAATGGAAAGGTAGTTCCATTTCTATAGTCAGACTACTCAGGGATCGAGAAAGTAACGGTCAGGAATAGGAGGATGACATTATCCATGCCTCATCTATGACCAAAATATCGCGTGACAGAAGGGATATAATATGGTTGTATAAAAGGTTACATCGTTTATCGATCCTCATATAATTTAGGTAGTCGTTATGTCTTGCTAGAGACCGCTTGCGACTTGTGGGCCAGTATAGCAAATGGCCCACTGCCAACTTCATATGGGCCTACAGGGTCGCACACAAAATAGCCCAACACGAGCTATGATGTCCAGATTTATTGAATATAAGACGTGTCTAGATTCAATGAATGATCCTGGGTTGATGTATATATTTATTTATATTTATATTCATATATATATATATATATATATTCGTATATATATATATTATATATAAGGGATATATAGGATTTAATTTATAAGGATAAATTAAATCTCTATCACGTTTGAATTTAAAATTTAAATTGATAGGATATCTCATATAAGAGATATTTACAAGATTTAATTTATAAGGATAAATTAAATCTCTATCATGTTTGAATTTGAAATTCAAATTGATAGGATATCTCAAATTTGATTTATGAGAATAAATCAAATATAGTTCAATCTTATCTTTATTTAAATTAAATAAATAGGTGAATTAAATATGTGGGACGGATTTAATATAAACATTATTTATTTAATTAGTTTCTTATCAAATTATACAATATGTGATATTGTATTAATTTTAAAATTAATATAGATTAATTTCAAGATCCAATTCGGTTGAGAAAAACACAGATCATCCTATATATCTGATTTTAGGAGCTACGTTTTGGTACACAACACACAACATAAAAGGCCAAACGAAATCTGTAAAAGGTTTGCAGATAAGAAACTGCTGAAGTAGAGACGGAGAGGACGAATTCTTGAGAGAGCCTTGGAGGGACAGGAGACGCTAGCACATCGTTCGTGGTTGGAACGCTGTTCACGTGGATACCAGTAGAGGAAGTCGACCTGAGGCATCGACTTCTTGCGATTAGAAAGAGAGCATGAGCCGTAGAGAGAAGCTGTGGATATCTTCTTACGATCGGAAAGAGATCACCAGGCCCGGAGAGAAGCTGTGGAAGTCGCTGAGGAACACCAAGGGTAATGCTTCTTTCCACTTGACTTAAACACATACGGTAGATCCTGGTAAGGAATGGGAAAAATTTTTTTAAATTAATTTCCGCTGCGCGTCTTCCAATTCCTTACACTTCATACCTCTCAACACACATCTTGCTTATTGTTTGAAAAAAACTTACACACGCCCAAATCTTGCTTATTGTCACTTGATGTTGCCATACATAAAAATAACTGGAGATGGGGTTTTGATCTCTCACCTGCTGAGATCAAATAGCTTCTTATTTTTTATAGAGAATTATTGTGAAGTCTTAAGGAAAGTATTTAATTACTATAAAGTTTCAATGACAAGAGATGAGTATAAACATATCATTTCTTATAGTGAAACTTGTCATTGTATGCTCCTAAATTATTATTAGACTTTTGGGTAATTAAATATCTTTCTTAGCATATCATTGTAACTCCACTTTTTTTTATATATGTCTTTTCTCTCTCTCTCTTTAAAGAGTACATTGATAGGACAAGAACCTTCACCTATCTCAAGGTTCTCTTAGAGCAGTGATTCAAAGTTGTCTTTGTTACCTGCAGAGGGGAAGTTTGAAACTTTGCTAGTTGGATTTTGTTGGTTTCAAATCTTATGGGTCACTTTGTTGTTCCTTTTATCCCTATGTTTTGGTTTTCTGGAATTACTTTTTAGTCTTTTTTTTTAGTTTTTTTAACTTTAGCAAGTACTGTCACTACTATAAAAAATATACTTATTATGGCTCTACTTTACGATGATTATAAGTAAAATTGTGGTGAAAAAAAGTGGTAATATTTTTGTAAATAAATGCTATTTTAATTTCTTTTATAGTAATTATTATCATAATTGCCATAAAATATACTTTTAACAAAAGTTCTGTGAAAATTTGCCATTAAAAATAGGGAAAAAACAAAAAATAAAAGCCCATGTGAATTTCAAAATGACAATTTGGGTATTTAAATATCTAAAAAGACATATTGGAAAAGAGGCCCAATCTGTCCTCTGCCACCAAAACGTATCTCAGATATGATTGAGCTATGTTTTCAAAGCATCAATGCTTGATCGCTATACATTAGGTTAGTAATTTTTATAAGAAATTGTTGCATATATGCTTTCTGTCTGACCAATCAATGATTTGATACTTAAATCAAGGAGGAGGGATCAATTAACCTATGCAAATGAATGTGTCACTCGCATGATTATGGGAGTTGATTGTCTTTACTTTGACTGAGCAAATTATTGATATTTGCTTCTCCGGTTACTATTTCTATCCAAGTTATGCCTTACTTGCAATAGTCATAACAATATTTTATATGTTTTCTGAATCATCTTCATAAAATAGTCAGACTCCTTTCTTTTCTCTTGAATATTATATGCATTTTCCTCTCTCCCTTGTTCTTTTTGTAGCTTATTTCCCTTATCTGGAGTTGGATATTATTAAATATTTTGGCCTTGGCCTTCCTCATAGTGATGCTACTAGTGATAGAGTTACCGTTAAAAGTGTTGAAGTTACTCTCAAGTATATACTCTCATTCTTGAAGATTTCTTTAGATATTTGCACTCTTGAGTATATGTCATTTGAATGTTGTGATCAATGCTCTGATGTTTGCTTGGTATCCAATATTTGATGATTTCGCTATGCTCCTACTGTTGTGATATGTTGGCTGCTTGTACCTTCCCTTATCATAATAGTATCCTATTAGAAGGCAAGTTTATAGGAAATATTGTATTCACATAAAATGATTCTGGTGGTAGAGATGTCATTAAAATATACAGTGAGAAGACAAATAAAGTAAAGAAATGAAGATCCTTTGTTTAGATCTACAGTTGTTATTGGTTGAGGATATTTTAAAGTCAATTAAGACAGTATAGTTATGCTTGACAATAGGCACCATATTGTGGAAGATTGAATTGTTTGAAGAAGAAAAATATGAGATTACATAGAAATAAAATAAGCACTAAATTGTATTTATGGATCTATGTAGTGTATGGTTGTTGGATGTAGTTGGTTGGATATCAACCTAATTAAGTTGAATTTATTTGAGTTTTCGATGTTATGTCTTTTAACTTTTATGGCAAGATGTGGAGCTATCTTAATTTCTATTTTTTTATAAGCCACCCTATGTGTTGAAGCTTCCTAAATTCACCTTTCAATTTTCATTTTTCTTTTTTTCAGTTATAACGTGGCAATCAAATATGCCACTATAACTCCATGTATTTGCAATTAACTTTATACATAATGGTGCATGTGTTTCTATTATCATATGTTTCAAATTAGTAATTCCTTGCATAAATAAATTTCTCATACAAAGAATTTACTTTTCATAGACGAAGCTCGTGTCAAGGAATTTAACCTAAAGGAAATGTGGAAGAGTCCTAATGGCACAATTTAGAAATTTTAAATGGTAACTAATCTTTCTATTGGTTCTTGTAATCCTTCTACATATTCTAAACTATTTAACTGTCTAAACTATTTAGTTGTATTTGGGAAACATTTAACCTTACAGGTATAGTGTTTAAAGAGCCAATTATTTGCAGAAACATCCCTAGTCTTGTTTCAAGTTCATAAAAAAAAGAATAAAATTTACTATGTGAATTATACTTTATGATGGTATTTGAGGAGGTTAATCCTTCTATCCTCTAGGTTGGATACAAGTCATCTGCATTGGAAGGCATGCATTTGGAGATCAGTACTGAACAATTGATACAATAATAAAAGGGAAGGGAAAGCTAAAGTTGGTGTTTGGTAAAATGTGATTCTAGTCAATAGTTTGTCAAGATTCAATTAGTTCAATTTTGATACATTTGTCAACTTGATTAATCAATCCCACACTGGACAAGTAAACTTATGAAGTTTATCTGTACTTTCACAGTATCTAATGGATACAATGAAAAAATAGAGTTAGAGGTTTATGAATTTACTAGTGCGAGAGTTCCAAGTTCAAAGCTGTATGGTCAGATAATTTTCTTGTCATGCTTAACAAAAACTTTCTAATAAGTTAATTTCTAATACATATTTTTAGATTTTAGGTATGAACATCGTCTCATTGATGATATGGTTACTTATGCTTTTCTTAAAAGCGATAGAGGCTATATATAGGCCTGCAAGAATTATGATGGGGATGTGCAGAGTGATTTCTTAGCCCAAGGTGTATATACCTACATGCAATTGAGAACTTTACTTACTTATGGGTCCTTGAAAATTTTGTAGGCTTTTAATACACAAATTTTGTATTGCTAATGGGATTTACAACTCCTATAATGGAATTTGCAACTTCAACAATGACATTTATAACTGAAATTGCAACCTAGTGCTAATGGGATTTGCAACTCCTGCAATGTCATTTACAACTGAAATTGCAACCTATTGCTAATAGGATTTGCAACTTCTCCAATGACATTTACAACTGAAATTGTAACTTATTGCTAATGGGATTTACAACTCATATAATGAGATTTGTAACTTCAACAATGGCATTTACAACTGAAATTGCAACCTATTGCTAATAGGATTAGCAACTCCTATATGACATTTGTAACTCCTATAATAGGATAAAAAAAGGTTTAAGCAGCCAACATATCAAAATAGTAGGAGCATAAGGAAATCAACAAATATTGGATACTAAGCAGACAACATAGCATTGATCACAACATTCAAATGACATATACTCAAGAGTGCAAATATCTAAAGAAATCTTCAAGAATGAGAGTATATACTTGAGAGTAGCTACAAAACTTTTAATGGTAACTCTATCACTAGTAGCATCACTATGAGGAAGGCCAAGGCCAAAATATTTAATAATACCCAACTCCAGATAAGGGAAAATAAGCTGCAAAAAGAACAAGGAAGAGAGGAAAATGCATATAATATTCAAGAGAAAAGAAAGGAGTATGACTATTTTATGAAGATAATGCAAGACACAACTACCTTGTCTTTTATCATTTTCCAAATTACCCGCGTCATTTCATCTCCTACATGCATACAAAATGATGTTTAATCACAAAAGAAAGTGGAAACATCATGTTTCCCTAGTAACTATTCAACTATAAGGACAAAATAATAACAAGCTTGATGTTAGTATTGGTTGTCTATAAAGTTTCAGAAATCAGTGGTTTAATTCAAGCACAGTAAGCTTCAAGTGGATTCAGAAAACATATATAATATTGTTATGACTATTGCAAGTAAGGCAGCACTTGGCCAGAAAATGGTCACAGGAGAAGCAAATATCAATAATTTGCTCGGTCAAAGCAAAGACAAGTAGCGCCTATAAACATGCGAGTGACATATTCATTTGCACAAGTTAATTGATGCCTCCTTATTAATTTAAGTATCAAATCACTAATTGGTCAGACAAAAAGCAGATACACAATAATTTGTTATAAAAGTTACTAACCTAACGATCACCGATAATGCACTGTTGCTTTGAAAACATAACTTGATTATATCTGAGATATGTTTTGGTGGAAGAGTATTTGAAACGACGGCTACTATCCTTGCTAACACTGCCAAAATTCCATTTTCATAGCAGTGTTCGATGAGAGTTAGAATCTAATCTCCTGCTTCATTCTCCCACTTTTTCTCTCGCTTTCTGCTTCATTCTCTATCTTTTTCTCAAATGATTATAGGGATAATTTGTCTTTTCGCCCAAATTTGTAAAAGATAGATTGTGCCTCTTATCTAATCTATCCTTTTAGATATTCAGATACCCAAACTGTCATTTTAAAATTCACATGGTTTTTTTTGTCTTTTTCCCCTAAAAATATTTTAAAAATAATAAAAATAAAAAAGTAAAGCTTTTAATAATAAATTTTTAAAATTCTGGGTAAAAATCTTGTTTAAAAATAACAAGAAATAAAGAAGTGATTAAAGAGAGCAAAAGTAATTAATATAATAATATTACACTACTTGAAGTGACTTGAAGTGATTGAAGTCTTACTTCAATTTTAATACAATAAAACAATATGTTATTGTCTCAGTTGCTAGCGTGGAAGAAGCAACATGGAAACTAGAAAGTGATGAGGTAATAGTTTTTAAACATATTTTAATAACAATCATGGGCCTTTGGAGAAAGTGTTTAGGGAAAAAGATAAGAAAAACCATTTGAATTTCAAAATGATAATTTGGGCATCTGAACATATAAAAAGATAGACTAGACAGGAGACTCAATCTGTCATTTGTAAATTTGAATAAAAATACTAAATTACCCTTAGACTAAGTGAAGAGTATATTATAGCATCAATGTGAAGAAAGAACTGTTAGAATGAATGGGAGACGAGCTTATAGGAGACATATTTGTTGAACTGCAGCTGGAAATAAGGAAGAGTAAATAAATTTTTGACACAAATCTTCTTTTTTTGCTTGTCTGATAATCACTGTTGTTTTGTTATTTCTGATGGTTACCTTTGAAGAAAGACTAGAGCTTTTACTATAGCTTTGACTAGTTGAAGAAAACAGTAGGAGAAATCATGAATTCATTTATTTTCATCTATTGCTTTTTGTGTGCTGCAGTCCATTGCTTTTGGCATTAGGGCGTTCCTTTTCAGCCCTTTCAGATTCACCAGGAAAGAGTAGTCATTTGTGAAAGAGCAAACCCTTACTTTTCGCATAACATACTATTTAAAATAAGACTTACCTGCAAGTCATTGAATTAAGAACATGAGGGATTTACTACTCTTTTAATGATATTTACAACTTCATGAATGATTTTCACATCTTTAGCTAAGACATTTAATACTCTATGGAAAAAGTTAGATGCAATTAGTTGGGTCATTTAATACTCCTCTAATAGGATTTACAACTTCAGTAATGATTTTGACAACTTTTTCTAAGCATTTACAACTCTAAAATTGTAAGATGTTATTTTCAGGATTTGTAACTTCTGCAATAGCATTTACAACTTCACCAATAGTTTTTGATGACTTTCCCTAAGATATTTAGAACTCTCAGTAACAAGAAGTAATTGTTATTGCTTTAGGGTTTACAACTCCACTAATGGCATTTGCAACTTTAATAATAGTTTTGACAACTTGAGCTAAGGCATTTACTACTCTATGAAAAAACTTATAACCTTCATTACCTCAAGACATTTAGTACTTTGCATGCTAAAGACTATGCTATAGGCATCTTGTAAAGTGTGGAATGATGATTGTAAGAGATGTAAAATTTTGATGAATGCTTTGTTTGTTGCAGGTTAGTAGGCAATATGACATCTAATATTGGGTCGACATCTTCAAAAGAAATTTTTTATTTTTTCCATATAAGTGAGAACTTTGTATATAATGTTGAAGGTGGACTTAAATATAATGGTGGAAATGTGAAGGTAAAATCGATAAAGGAAGGAATGACACTTAAAGAATTGAGATAGGTGGATGGTTTGGTATAGATGGTAAAGTTGTGTCATGAAATATACAGTGAAGTTTGATGAGAGGATATTACTAGATCTCAGTGATGATGGTAAAGTGGTATAGATAGGTGAATGATTTGGTATAAATTAAATACAGCTGTGCAGAGGGGCAAATATCAGGCATTCTATGTGCACACTCTTGTATGGCCATTAAGGCTCTCCATCTCAATGTGTATGATTATGTTGATGAGTGCTATAAGATTACATCCTAGCAAAAGATTTATAGCAGGACTATAATTCCAGTGATGACATGTTCTTTTGAAAAAGTTAAGAGATGCATTAAAATCGTTAAAAGGCCGTTTGCAAGGAAAACATAAGGAGGATGTGGAGAAGGCTATTTCTATGGTTTATTTTTCTTAGGCAACTGAATTATATTAACTATATTGCTCTATTCAGAATTTGAAACATTTGCTGACTGGAGAATGGAAATGTATGGAAAATCGATTATATGCAAGTGGAAGCTTTAATAGTTAAGCTGACTCAAAATGAAGGAGAACAAATTCAATATAAGTTTGAAGTGAATAAGCTAGTGAACTTTCTCAAAAAGGTCTTGTATAACATCTGATGATTTAGAAAATGAAAGACACATCAATCAGTTTTGTTGATGTACATTTATTTTGCTTTACAGGCTTCAAAAGATGCAAAGAAACTTGTGAATCAAGATAAGTCTTTTGCTTGTGCTGAAATTAAGAGTGTTAGAGCAGTAGTGATGAGAATTAGGAAGGCCCTTGAGGAACAGGAAAAAGCTTTCCAAACTTCTAAGAAATATGTTCCTTTTGAGTGGCCGCAATGGTTTCATTATTAAACATTAATTAAATTTTCTTAGAATATAATATTGGGGCATAGGGAAGGATTATATGCATAATTTATGATAAATAATTATTTTAAATTTGGATTTTAAGAAAAGAAAGGTTCATTTTTCATTTGATTATGCACATGTGGTTACATGTCGTACTTGCTGGGCTCAAGGATTTAGCTAGGGGCAAAATGTTACTGACCGAGTTTCAACACAAGTGAAATTGATCATATCTAGTGAGTATACATATACATACATGTGAGCTTGTTTTGTTATTTTTGTGATATGGGGCTTCCACTTAAATTTGCCTAATTAAAATGTTGTGGCAAATTCATCTTTTATAATTATTATTAGTTCATTTCTTCACGATGGCTTATTTGCATTTTACTGCTATGTAGACTCTAGTATTTGACATATTCCTTATCAGATTCTGCTATTCTCTAAAATTTCTCTTAATGTCACTAGAAATTATAGTAGAGGATAAGGGTGTGAATTTCTATAGGGATGTTAGCATTTTCCTTTTCCTTATATGCTTACTCTGCAGATGCAATAACTAGCATAAAAACAATTGAAATAGGAAGAGTATATATTTGTTCAGTCTTTTAGTTATTATTATCTTTCTGCACTATTCCACTGTATAGCTTTGAAAATGTCACTTGTCAATTACTAAAGTTATATTATCTCTATTTGTTTAGTTTAACTCTTCCCATCCTATAACTCTAGTATAAACTTACATGTTAAGTACCTTTCATATAATCCCACTATGCATGAACAAGTTATATGAATTTGTTGCTACATCTGTTTATGTAATTTACTATAGAGTAGTTTTCTATATAAGTGAGACCGCGGGGTGCATGTACTGATTTGATTGATTAAATGGGTTTCGAATGTAGCACTTAACTGTGATGACTAACACATTGCAGACTTTAGACGAAGCTTATAGTGGTGACTAGTAAATCATGAGCTCAACTCAAGACGAGAATTTGCGTTAAGTCTAC
Source organism: Leucaena leucocephala (assembly GCA_037074615.1). NCBI lineage: Eukaryota > Viridiplantae > Streptophyta > Magnoliopsida > Fabales > Fabaceae > Leucaena > Leucaena leucocephala. Next base: position 12,178,243 of record CM073561.1, read on the forward strand.
TTCCACCATTGAGGAACTATTGTTCTGACTTAGATAATTACTTTTCAAAGTTCAATTTTGTAAAGTTTAACAATTGGCAGACTGATGTTCTGATTTAGATAATTAGTTTTTAGTGTTCATTCAACTTTTAATTACAATAACCACATTTTGCAATGACTATGTACACATTTTTCCTTAGACATACATTTGCAATGCATGCTTTTCCTTTAAACAATGAGATTTGCAATGGTATTTTGGTGTTAAACTCGGATAATGGTATTTTCTAATCCTCCAATGGGATTTGCAACTTTCCCTAAAACATTGCCAACTTTGAGACATTAATGGCAAGGGGATTTTTAACTCTTATAATGGCATTTGTAACTTCAACTACGGGGTTTGCAACATCAACAATGACATTTGTAACTTTAATAATGGGATTTGCAACTCCTTTAATGGGATTTGTAACTTCATTAATGTGATTTACAACTCCTGTAATGGCATTTATAACTTTAACTACGGGGTTTGCAACATCAATATGTCATTTGTAACTTCAACAATGGGATTTACAACTCCTACAATATGATTTGCAACTTCATCAATGTGATTTACAACTCCTCAAATGGGATTTGCAACTCCTTAAATGGGATTTGTAACTCCTCAAATGAGATTTATAACTCTTCCAATGGGATTTGCAACTCCTCTAATGAGATTTACAACTCGTCTAATAGGATTTGCAACTTCCCCTCATATTTACAACTGAAATCGCAACTTATTGCTAAATGGATTTGTAACTCCTACAATAGAATTTGCAACTCATCTAATGATATTTACAACTTCATCAATGGGATTTGTAACTTCTCCTCAGACATTTGTAACTCTAAAATTGCAACTCATAAATAGTCGTGATGCACAATTGTATTCAATGATATAAGCCACTTATGGCATTTACAAAAAGCAATTACATTACATATAATCAAATGACAAGAGAACATTAACATAAATATTCCAGGTGGTTGACTTGTTAGAGGTGGTATTAGCCATGTTTGATCATCTATATTTTCCATTTAATAGTCATTAGGATTTGGCATGTCAATTGTCATCACTGAAATCATAGTCCTACTATAAATCTTTTGCTAGGATGTAATCTCATAGCACTCATCAACATAATCATACACATTAAGATGGAGAGCCTTGATGGCCATACAAGCGTGTGCAAAAATTTTCCTTTGAAGATGTCAACTTAATACTAGATGTCATATTGCCCACTAACCTGCAACAAACAAAGCATTCATCAAAATCTTACATCTCTAACAATCATCATTTAACACTTTATAAGATGCCCACAACATGGTCTTCAGCATGCAAAGTACTAAATGTCTTAAGGTAATGAAGGTTATAAGTTTTTTCATTAAGAAGTAAATGTCATAGTGCAAGTTGTCAAAACTATTACTGAAATTGTAAATGTTATTAGTGGAGTTGTAAACCCTAAAGCAATAGCAATTATTTCTTGTTACCGAGAGTTCTAAATGTCTTAAGGAAAGTCATTAAAAACTATTGGTAAAGTTGCAAATGCTATTGCAGGAGTTGCAGAACCAAAAATAATATCTTACAAGTGTAGAGTTGTAAATATCTTAGGAAAATTTGTCAAAACCATTACTGAAGTTGTAAATCCCATTATAAGAGTTACAAACCCTGAAAGCAATTGCAATTACTTGTTACATACTTATAAATGTCTTAACACAAGTTGTCAAAATAATTACTGAAATTACAAATCTCATTTTAAGAGTATTAAATTACCCAACTAATTGCACCTAACTTTTTCCACAGAGTATTAAATGTCTTAACTAAAGTTGCGAAAATCATTCATGAAGTTGTAAATACCATTAAAAGAGTAGTAAATCCCTCATGTACTTAATTCAATGACTTGCAGGTAAGTCTTATTATAACTAGTATGTCATGCAAAAAGCAACGGTTTGCTCTTTCACAAATGACTACTCTTTCCCACTTAATCTGAAAGGGCTGAAAAGGAATTCTCCAATGCCAAAAGCAATGGACTGCAGCGCACAAAAAAACAATGAATTCACGATTTCTCCTACTGCTTTCTTAAACTAGTCAAAGATATAGTAAAATCTACAATCTTTCTTCAAAGGTAACTATCAGAAAGAACAAAACAATAGTTCTTATCAGAGGAGTAAAAGAAGATTTGTGTAAAAAATTTACTTACACTTCCTCATTTCCAGCTTCAGTTAAGCTAAATATATCTCCTGCAAGCTCCATCTCCCATTCGCTCCAACGGTTCTTTCTTCACATTGATGTTGTAGTATACTCTTCATTTACTCCAATGGTAATTTGGTATTTTTACCAAAATTTGCAAAAGACAGATTTCGCCTCCTATCTAATTTGTCATTTTAGCTATTCAGATGCCCAAATTATTATTTTGAAATTCAAATGGGTTTTTCTTGTTTTTTCCCAAGGTTTTATCAGGGATTTTAAAAACTGTCTTTAAAATTGTATAAATTGTATTTAACAAAGTTTTTAATAAAAATTGTTGTTAAAAAACCCCGAAACTTTAAAAAGTCTCAATTGATTAGAGTTTCATCACTTTTACTTTTTTCACAACCTTTTAAGGTTTTGTTATTTTGTCCCATTATGACAAACTTGCTCGAATGTCATTTTCTAGTGTTTTTCTCCTATTCTCAGTGCTCATCCCCGTTGTTCTATATTATCCCCACCATCGTCCTCTAATGTGAAAGTAGTAAATCACTATTTAACTTATTAATTTGCTCATTTTCCTTGCGTTTTTTATATTGTTTGCTGTTTATAAACTATAATACATCATGTAACAAAAGTTGACCATGATCATTCTTTATTTGTTATTTATAAACTGTAATATATCATGAGCTTGAAGATCTATAACTTTTTTTCTAGATCTGTAACTTTTTTTTTTCAAATCTTCAACTTTTTAATCAGATCTTTAACTTTTTAATGAGACTGACATTGATAGTTAACAGTGAGTAGTGTCAAATAGACCTTATTGGATGGAGTTCGAAGAACTTCAATAAAAGAAATTTCTGGACCTTTAGTTATTTCTTCTTGAGATCTTTGACTTATTCTCTCTAGATCTGGTATAATACTTTTGATGAGTGTGACCGAAATGACTAATAGTGGATGTAAGCCAATAAAAGCTAAAAATAAATAAAAATATTCAAGCAATTAACGATAATTTTTTGAGAAAACCGCCGTTAATTGTTTAACCTTTAATGGCGGTTATAAAACCATCGTTAAATAGTAGATTTATAATAGTGGTAGAATTTATGACACTCTCAAAATTGCTATAAAAAATTACTTTTAACTGTTGTTATAAGTTTTTTTTCTAGTAATATGTCAACAGTCTCTAAAGTTTAGTTTGTTACATTGAACTTCCTACTTTGCCAATAGAGAGGATAAAATGATATTGATATATTTGTTACTTACTAAACAACGATTTTTTTGTAAATATTTTGGAAATAGAAAATCAAATAAGGGCTTCATCTCTAAAGTGTCATCCTTTCCAAACAATGCCTTCTAAATCACTAACGGAGGTTAGTCCAAGTGATAAGTAGTTTGGTATCGTTTAAGCGAAGTCTCGAGTTCGAGCCTTAGCGTATACAGAAAATCTCTATTAGAAGACTCACCCACTATAGCCTAGTGCGCGACATGGGTCATATTAGATATAATCAGGACAAAGTTCTGATAAATTGGGTGGGTAATAAAAAAAATGGCTTCTAAATCGACTGATATAAAGATACTTCATCGAGAAAGCATGGTTCCATGGACTTCGGGCGTTGTCGCTTGTCACTTATGCTAGCAACATGCTTCATATTTCATAGGTTCTCTTCTTGTAACTTTACTATCTAATGCGTAAGTTGTTTTGCAAAGGAAAAAAAGCGTACGTGAAAACTAAGGTAAAAATAATGCTTATGTGAAAATGTAAATATTTAAATAATAAAATGATTGAATGTTAGATTTCATCCGAGACAAAATTGGCAAAACACTCTTTTTTGTCAAAGGGTCCATGCAACTAACTTATATTGCCAAAAAAAAAATAAAGCTGACAACTAATATAGAATTAATTTAATGATATAAAATTTTATTAAATTTCTTTTAAATCTAAAGCTAAATATGGAGTAATAAAATTTATGATTTAGTTGGAAATAAAAAATTTTTATCCATAAAATAGTATGGAAAGGGAACAAACAATATTTTTTTATAAGAAAATATTTGTAAGATTCTCTTAATCCTATTTTTAATTAAAAAAACTTTTGTCTAAAATATTTATTAAATTTCTCTTTTTATAACTTCATTAAAAAATAATATTTATTATTGAGATTAATTATTAAAGATATCAATTAATTATTAAATGAGTGTATTTTTTTAAAAAAATAATTTTAATATATTTATTAATCGAACTAGTTTTTGATAAGATTGTTTTTATCAGATTTTTTTTGACAAGATTAATCTAACTAGTTTTAGCTACACTTTTTATTCTTCACAATTAATTATTTACTTATTTATGTCTTACTTATAAAATATATTAGAGGAGTACCAAAACGAAGGGTGGGGTGGTGAGCAGCACTCCTGCCAATGAAACGACACCGTTTTGTTTAGGGCATAGAAAACGCGGTAATATACGGTATGTTGCCCTAGGTTCCTCTTCCTTTTCATACACTAAACACTACCCTGCAGTTTCCCGCCTGGGCATCATTTCCCGCTCTGTCAACCCTAACTCCTCAGCTGAGTCGTAGCGAATGGGACAGAAGAAGCAATCGACTTCGGATCTCAGCAATGAAACGAAGAAGCGACGGCTAGTTGGCTTCTCCGTTGTTGGTAGGTGTACTTCGTCCTGCGTTCTTGTTTCTTTTAATTTCTTTTCTGTTCTTCTTCTTCATTTTCTTTTGGACTTGTCACTCTCGCTCGACATTTTACTCTTTCTCTTTTTGTAGATTTTATTGTCTTTTTTGTGTGCTTGTATGATCAAATTTCAAGCTCACAACGAATTTTTCAATTGCGCAATGTGCAGATACTGGAGTTGAAGCCAAAGAGTGCATAAGAATCTTTCTAGGTGTGGTAAAATTCTTCGTAGTAATAGTTATTCTTTATTCTTATCCCTTATCCCTTATCACGCTGCTAGGTAGATTCTGACTATGTCTCTCATTGACTACATTTTTACTAGTTTATTAGATATTAGATGTTATTAGTGCTAGTTCGCAATCTCTTTCCAAGTGTATTCATGTTTTTTTTTTTTAATTTTTGTTCCAATTGTATCCCTTCTTGCAGTGCTGAGATTCGTTTTGTCAGTATTTTATAAGTGACTTGGATGGCAGGATGACGTAAGAAGGTTTTACATGAGCTGCATTCTTTGCACATTTTGTTGAAGAGAGTTGAAGGATAGCATCTCTCTGGAAAAAGTTTGAACAGAATATCTAGTATCTGATACTCGCATGTTTTGACATGATCTGTTTCATAGCATTTACCAAACTCTGTATTATGAAAAGAGAACAAGATAAGAAATCAGTTAAATATTTGAGAAGCTGATTTCTGGTTCATGCGCAACCATGAATATAGTGTTATTTCTGGTTCTTGCATATGTTGCTTGTGAGGCTTGTAGGCCATATTTTTATTTGTTGTCTTCCTTTCACTTGCAGATGTTATTTTCTGCTACTTTTCCTTTCTGTAACCTGCCCCAGACTTGGTCTACTAAGGATTTGATCTAGCTAATCTGTTCACTTAAGTGACATTCTTTTCCTTTGCTTGCCATTACTTCCTCCCTTGTATTACTCTTGTTGACATGTCAACGTAATTCTTTGGTTTTACTTGCATATTCTTGTGGGATCCTGTATTGTATAGTTTCGAGTGAAGAGGAATTTAGCACTCCAGAGAACTTTGCCATTGACCCTGTGGACTTGAATAGCTTTTTTGACGATGATGGGAAAATCTATGGTTATGAAGATTTGAAGGTAATGATCATTAGACTAAAGCTAGAAATAGATTTATGCATAATCATAATTGAATAGTCTTCAGTGCGATTTTTTTTAAAAAAAAATCTGTCTGTTTTGTTCTTACAGATAACTATCTGGTTTAGCAGTGTGTCTTTTCATGCCTATGCTGATATTAAGTTCCAGAGTTCATCTGATGTAAGTGCTGAAACTTCCCTAGATTAAGATCATGGTATTTGCTTATTACCTTAAGCAGCTTGTCAATTGATTCTCTTAAAAAAGGACTTGTACCTCACATGCTAAGATACTTGAATCATTGTGTTAGTATTTTATAATTCATGGAATTCCGAATTGAGTCATCACAAACATTTATAGGTCAATGTAATAGTGCAACCTGAAATTTGGAGAAGCTCGGAATCATGTGAATCTATTTTCTCCATGTAGTCAAGGACATAAATATAACAGTATTGTATATTTTAGTCAATTGTTAATGTATGCAAGCATTTTTTTCCTTTAATAGATAGCCAATAATCCTTTTATATAATTGTATTGGTATGAAGTCATTTCTATCATAAAATCATCAAATTATGAAAGAGGAGTAGCAAGTTGATGATCAATAGGATTTTTATAATAAACTATGTAAACAATACTGTTAGAAATATTAATGCATAGACACACCGAATGCCAAAGATTCTTTTCAACTTGACACTTATCTTTTTACTTGCTGCTCTTGCACATTCTCCTCAAATTTGTTATTTAGTTTGTTTTACCTTGCTAAAATTTTCTTTTCCTCCTCATGCGTGATGTCTTTGACTTCTTCTATTTTAATTGTTGAAGAGAGGCAACGGAATCACAGATCTGAAATCCGCTCTTCAGGTGTGCTTCAACCTCCAATTTGGCATCATTATTTTGATACATTGTAACTCTGTTCAGAGTAGTTATTTTTTTTAAATATTGTTGGTGTTGTTATTTTTGACAGAGAATTTTTGCTGAGACTCTTGTTGAGAGCAAAGATGAATTTCTGCAAACATTTTCAGCGGATAAAGATTTTATTAGGTGTTCTGTACTTTCTCAGTTTTCCACCTTTCAAAATTTTTCATTTCTTTTCTTTCAAGCGTTTTAATCTATTATTTGATAATTAGTTGGTTTTTGTTTTCCTAAGTTGTACATTCCTTTGATTTATATTGTTTTGCAGGACAACCATCTCAAATGCGGAGGTTTTAAAGAACAAATCTTTGAATGGGCATGTTAGTCATTCTAATAGCCATGCTGAAGCGGCTGCTTTGGATTCTGAGGTGGTAATTTACATCTTTGCTCAATGCATTGGATGATAATTGGCAAATGTTCGATTGCGTACATGCCAAGCCGTAACTTCTGTTATGAAAAATCTACATTAGTATCTCAATACCAGTATTTTCTGAGCCATCTTGTACTTGAATTAGGGGAGACATTGGAAACAGTGTAACAATGTAACTCTTTTATAAGCTTTGCTTCTAAGTTTTAGCTTAAGCCAACAGGTAATCAGTTGTTCACTGTGCATTCTGTTGTGTTTCCAGTAAACTAGCTGCTTATTATTGACTGCTGTTGGTTTCTACATAGGGAGCAGTCGTTTGGGTGTCATAGCAAATTATCCATTTCCCCACCTTCTAGGTGTGTGTGTATGCGCGCTGTTTTAGATTGTCATTCACCAGCTGTCCTCTGCTTGTCTTTGTGTTTTGATGTTGCTGCTATCCCTTAATATTGCAATGCTTCTGAAAACCTTGCTTATCATGGAAATTTTATGGGTAAAATGCCACATTTATACTTAATCTTCTTGGATCTTTTTGAGTCAGGTTGTACGTATGGTTGCAGGCAACATGGCCACTGGGCACCTTTACAGTCGCCTAATACCCCTTGTTCTCCTTCTTGTTGATGGTATTGATTACCTATTTTGGTGTTCAGAGCTTTGCTTTTTGCTAATTTATGCTATGTTAAATTGCTATTGTAGCTCAGAGTCCTTTTTAATATTCCTCACATAGGTAGTAGTCCTATCGATGTCACTGATCCAAGGTGGGAGCTGTATCTCCTGATTCAGAAGAAAAATGATCAGCAAGGAGAGACCCAATGTAGGCTTATTGGTTTTACTGCTGTTTATCGATTTTTCCACTATCCTGATAGTTCTCGATTGCGTCTAAGTCAGGTTAGACATATCCTCTACTATCAGTCACTTGAAACCCTCTCAAAATTCTTTAGAGTGCTATCAAATTGTTCTTCTCCCTCTTCTGATAAGACCTTTTGATGGCAGATACTTGTATTGCCTCCTTACCAACACAAGGGTTATGGTCGGTCCCTTCTGGAGGTGCTAAATAATGTTGCCATATCTGAAAATGTTTTTGACTTTACTGTAGAAGAGCCATTAGATCACTTCCAACATGTTCGCACATGTGTTGACACACTTCGCCTGCTTCATTTTGACCCAATCCAACATACCGTTTCTTCCGCCGTTTCATTTCTAAAGCAAGGAAAATTATCAAAGAGAGTGCACTCGCTCCGCCTCTTGCCACCCCCAAGTACTATTGAGGATGTTAGGAAACGCCTGAAGATTAACAAGAAGCAATTTCTCCAGTGTTGGGAGGTGTTAATATATCTGGGCCTTGATCCCGCCAAGAAACACATGGAAGACTTCTCGAGCATTGTCTCAACCCGTGTCAAGTATGATATCCTGGGGAAAGATTCTGGGACTTCTGGGAAGCAACTCATTGAAGTACCAAGCGAATACGATCCGGAGATGTCTTTTGTCATGCTCAGATCACAAGCAAACGATTCTAGTTCTGTGCAGATGGATGACAATCAGAAAAATCAGGAAGAGCAACTCCAGAAGTTAGTGCAGGAGAGGTTGGATGAGATCAAGTTGATTGCTGAGAAGGTAACTCTGCATCGTGTGAAGTATTAGGTTTCCTAAAACATGCCGTTCCTTTAATTTCGTATTCTTAGGTAGGGGGAGTGATTTTCATGGTTCAAATGAGTTTCACTCTTGTATTGTCTGTGTGTAAGTTCGTAAAAGGGGTATAAATTGAGAGAATCTAACCGTGCTACCAAAATTGAGTTACTGCTTGCCACAGACTATTTTATGTCTTTAGTTTTAGTATTGGACATTTGGTATCACAATGGATAATATTAGTACTACGATGTGATCCTTTAATATGACTTGCTGTTTCATTGCCAAATATGATATCAAATATTCTGTGTCCCTAAGATGCAATAATTTAATTTTTATGAAGCAGCTTATGATTACAGTATTACAAATAGAGCATTGCTGAATTAGAAGTGCATTTTGAAAATCAGCGTAGGATGCGAAACATAAGATGAAAAAATGTTCATTTTGCACCTCGAGGAAAAATTCTACAATTTCTTAAATATTACCATACTTTATTGATTGAAGGATGTTTAGAAATTGAACAACCAACCAATGGTTTGTCTGGTTATGCATCTTCTGATTTTCTGAGATATTTCTTTAATCAATCAATTATTAAGTGTGTTGTAAAATAGAGCAAGTAATAGAAAATGTATGTATCCAATACTTTAGTAATATCTACATCTCATAAGGATTAATATTTAACTATTAGCTGAGAATATCTAATGAACTCTAAAAACCAAGAATCCTTTGGTTTTTTTCATAAGAGGTTTCTAACAAATTTATATATAACAATAAAAATAGTTAAAATTATTAAATTTATCATAAAATTTGAGAAATTTCTAATATTATTCTTATTAATTACATTAAATCTTAGCATCATATGAATTTATACTTTCTCACTACCCTTATTAAATATGGGCATATGTAGGAAAAATATTATATACTCATTGAAACTATGAAACATCTTATTGAAGGATAAACAATTTATTCTAAAAAACCTCTTATAATAAAGACAAGAGAGGGAGTATAGAGAGAGAGAGAGAGATTTCCTTGTTTTTTATAGAAAGATTTCCTAGTTTTATTCCTCAAGTGAGATGCCATATTCATAAGCACGAGATTATAACTCAGTGGATTGATTAAGTTAACTGTAGAATAATGAATTATAAATTACATTTTAGGTTAAGAGTCATAAAATTTTAAACTTTAGGTCAAAATAGTTGTAAGGGTTAAATGATATCTAAAATATTTTTTTCAGTAACATTTAATATTCTAAAATATTTTTTAGTAACTTTTTGTACACTCAGCACTAGCATCTTGAAGTATTTTTTTATTAGCAATTAATATCTTAAGTCTAGGGTACCCATTATTGTTAAAAAAATATTTTAATTTAAAATATTAAATGCTACTAAAATATACTTTAGATACTAAATGGACCCAAAATTAGTTTAGAATATTAACTGTTATTTGGAAAATACATCTAAATACATACCTATACTAGAGGGGCATCTATAAATCTCAAAACTATAATATTTAGTAATAATATCTGGCTAATATTATTAAAAAAAACTTCTAGATGCTTTATGCATCTTATCCCTAATTGTAATCTTTAAGAGACATGAGAGACTAGAGATGAACATCCAAATACTTTGTATTCATAATACTCCGCTTTAAATGGAATTTATTTAAAAATGTGCCTTCTTAAAAAAAATTAATTAAGAGAAATTCAGTAACATATGTAACATCCCAATTTATATTCTTAGTGTTTAAAACTTAGGACATAATTTATTAAGTAAATTGAGATTTAGTATATATCAAATGCATTATTTGATATTTAGAATTATAAAGTTAATAATTAATAAAACAATAGACGTCATTAGAAATTTAAGATATTAAATATTTATTAATATTGAATTGAAATTAATAAAATTATATATTTTTATAATAAGTGGAGAGAACTGTATATTTATTTGAGTTTATAAAAAAAATTTAATAAGATTTGATGTGATTAAATAAAAGTATTCCAAATATTTTTTCGCCTAAGTTATTATAATTATTTATATATTATAACAATTTTATTTAAGTGAAACACAAATAAAACTTAATTATTTAGACCTTTAAGAATATTCGTAGGTAATTAAGGAAGAGTATATCCAAATATCAAGATATGGGTTTAATAATAATTAAAATTTATATTATCAAAAAGGTAAAGATCTTAAAATGTTCTCAAAGTTTCATGAAGGAGCACTCAGCACCCACAACTATGTTTTTATATCTAATATGTCACCGGATGTGGCCAAAAGGGGGAGTTGACACACTATTATTTTTCCCTTGTCTATAGTTTTGTCACATTGAATTTTAGTAACAAGGTTTTTAATGAGACAATCAAGATATACATTTTTTTCTTCTGCTATATTTTTGTCTCATAGGGTTTTTCTTACTTGAAGTTTTTTAATGAGATATATTCATATATAATAGACATCCAAGGAGGTGTTATCAATATAATTTTTGTGTGGATATCCATATCTCCTATTATCTCTATTATCCCACAATCATCTCGTCTTATTATTAGGAAATAAGATAGAATTGGGATTATAAAGTTGTGCATATAAATAGAGGTAATGTACTATGTATCATATACTTATGAATAGAATAAGAAATACTTTTTATTTTCTCCTCCATAATTCTTTACTTTTTCTTTATTTATAACAAAATTAACTGTTTTGATATGGAAATTCATATCCAGTAATTTAAATATACATATTTATAAATGTAGGAAAATGGGTTGGTTCACCCTTAGTATATTAGGATCAGACTCGTGTATGGGGCTAAACCAAAAATACCCAAAAAGTTAGGTTCTCATTTTGAATATCCTAAAATATTCAAAATGATGGACAAAACGGTTATGCGGTAACCACCTACTCCCCCCATTTTCTCTTCATGCATGCTTGGGGGAGCATTGTTTTTCACGTTTATGGGCAGACATATTCTCTCTTCTCCCCTCTAGTATGATTTTGTTGTATACCAGAGACTCGAGTCCAGTAATGGTGCCGAGTTGCCCTATGGGTACCTGAAGCAAGTGAACCGATGACAGGTACTCTTGAAATCCTACAGTGGTATCCGAGTCAGGTTCTTATTTTTTGTGATTATTTATGCTGCATGAATCTATCTCTATTAGTTTTTCACCGTTAGTTATTGTAGAGATAAGAGAACAGTGAAAAACTAAATCGTATGATTGTTACATATTTTTTTAGGTTTTTGTAAATAACCGATTTAGCCTCTAAAATTAGTACCATTTAGAAGAGCTCGTGAAAACAATAAGAATATACTCCAAGAACGTCAAAAATGGACGTGTGAGGGAGAGTTATGAAGGAAAGAAGTTTCAGGTAAAATTGGTCACCTGAAAACCTCCGATGTAGGCTATAAAAATAGTCCCATTGAGTAGAACTCACAAAAACAATGGAAAATGACTCCAAAAAGAATGATGCCATTTTGGACATTCAATTAAAAAAGCTTTTTTTGGCTGTAGGAAAAAAAAGAATTTTTTTTGGTTAGGTTGGACTGAGCCCAACCCGATCCATTTTAAAAAAAATAGAAGTTGGGCCATGGTAGTGGATTAAGTCGAGTCAGTGGACAACATACGCCAGTGCCAAGAGTGGGCAAAGTTCTGGTTTTTTTTTTGAATTTAACCATCTGGTTTGTCCCTAAAAATCCTTCAAATCAATATCTTTATTTTAATATATAATTCATATATTTTTAAGGAAAATCCTAAACCTATTTGTGAGTATTCAATATATTTTTTGGTATTTTTATGTGTTTAAAAATTCTAAAAAATTATGATAATTTATATTATTAAATTCCTATGTGAAAATGATTCAAAGAACTTCAAATAGCATTGAAATAACTGAATATGATTTGTTAAGCTCCTTATATCTGGATGATAAAGCTCCATAAAATGAACCTCATAGGGAGGATTCAGATATGAACTTCTTGAAAAAGATCCAGAGGAGGTTGTAGAGATTAATGATATCGAAGAAAATATTTATGAGGACCCTGAAGAAATTCTAGATCTAGATCTAGAAGGGGATCTTAAGCAAAACCCTGAAGAGGATCATGAGTATCTAATGGAAGATCCTCTACCTAAGGATCTTCAATTTATGTTAACAAATTCCGAATCTAACTCTACGCCTTCTCTTCCTAAATAACTTATGAACGAGGAAGAAGAAGAATAAGTAATCTAATCATGTACCCCAACTTTGCCTAGAGGATAGCTAAAGATAAAGTATTTATACTCACAAACATAAAAGGCATTTATAAATTTTTTTATGATTATGTCGAGTTCATGACTAACAAGAAAGACACGTAATTCTACACAAAAGTCATGATATAATAGATAAGTAAGAGGTAGAGGCTTGCGCACTAGACAATTTTTTTGGGTTGACGCTATAGAGAGAACTTCAAAATTTATGTTTAAGTCACCAAAGCTTAGAAGATTGAGGAGAGCTGTTCTTAAATTTTTTCGCTATTATCTTGATTGATGTCTCTTAGTATTGGCACTCCTTATGCTTTTATTGCTTTTGAAGACATGATTTCATATATTGTAAATAGAATGCAATTCTTATTTTAGTTAATGGAGTATTGTAGGTTTTCATATCAAAGCAAGTGGCTTTACGTAGGGAACAATGAGAGAATCAATGTTAAAGGTATTGACACCTGAAAATTCACTTGGCATGGTGAAAAAACCTTGATACTCCATGATGTGCTTCATGCTCTTGAAATTTGGCAGAACTTGATCTTTGTGTTATGTTTTTTAGAGTTTAGGTTTGAAGTGAAATTCTATGATAAAGTTGTAAACATTTTTAGTAGCTTTGTCTCTTATAGTTCAGTTTGGATATTGTTAGCGGTTTTAGTATTAATTAATGCTTTGCTATTTTTTCCAATATTATTGATATAAATGCTTGGCACGCTAGACTATGACATATTAATCAAAATATCATGATTAAATTGGCAAAAGAAGAATTGATATATTCCATTGCAAATATAGAAATATCCTTATGTGAAAACTGTCTAGCTAGCAAGGCAACAAGAAAGCCTTTTGGCAAGGAAACAAGACTTGAGAGTATATTGCAATTAATCTATTCTGACATTTATGGTCCAATGAATGTGAGTGAAAGGCATGGAGTTTGGTATTCCATTACATTTATTGATATTTTTTTCACGATATGGTCATGTCTATTTGATCTTACGTAAGTCCGAGGCACTAGAGTGCTTTAAACGATACATAAATAAAGTATAGAATTAAATGGACAATAAAATTAAAGCATTATGACTGATCAAGGTAGTGAATATATGATGGATCAATTCAAATAGCCCTGTGAAAAAAAAGGAATTATTAGGAAACTAACTATCCCTGACATACCTCAACAGAAGGAGGTTACTGAAAGAAGAAACAAAACTCTTCTAGACATGATTAGGTCTATAATGGCTTAGGCAAACCTTCTAATTTTACTTTAGGGTGATGCTCTATTGACGTCAACCTTCATACTTAATCGTGTGCCCTCAAAGTCAGTTGTTTCCATACCCTACGAGTTATAGATTAAAAGCCAACCAAATCTAAGTATCCTTAGACCTTGGGGCTTGGCAGCATATATCCATGATGGTTCTCATAGACATGGGAAATGGTATCTTAGAGGAAAAAATGTATATTTATAAGGCACTCTGAACCCTCAAAAGGATATGTATTCATGAGTGAAATTGAAGATGGAACAGTGACTATAATAGAATCAAGAGATATCATATTCATTGAGACAGAATTTTTTAGTAGTGGAGATATTGACTGCACTGTATCTCTTTATGATACTTAAGAATAGGACAGTGCTGAATAAATTGACAGACTATAATCCTCTAGGTATGTCAATATGAGTGGGAGCCAAGAACAGTCAACACAAAGGCCAAGAAAAAAAAGCTAGTAGCTCCTATCAGAAGGAGTAATAGGGAAAGTATTACAAAGATACGCTTCCAAATAGAAGGCTAGCACTCTTAGTTACTCCAGAAGGGGATGATTAATCCCGCTCTGTTCATGAAGCCCTAACAGGTTCTGCCAAGGAGGAATGAAAGAAAGCAGTAAAAAAGTAGGTGAACTCAATGATGAAAAATTAAGTTTGGGAGTTGGTTGATTTGCTAAAAAGGTGAAAAGCCATTGGGAACAAGTGGGTTCTCAAAAATTAAGAGAAAGGTAGATGAATCAATTGACAAATATAAAGTCCGATTGGTTGTAAAGGGATATACACAACATGAAGGTATAGAATGTGAGGATACCTTCTCATTTGTTGTGCATTTCAATTCTATAAGACTTATTATGACAATAGTAAATAGTTTATACATGGAATTACATCAGATAGATATAAAAAATTGCATTTATGAATAGTAATCTGGATAAAGAAATCTATATGCAACAACCATTATATTTCATTGAAAAAGGAATGGACAACAAAGTCTGTAAACTCAAAATATCCATTTATAGACTGATGCAATCATCCAGATAGTGGTATTTGAGATTTCATAAAGCGATAACCTAATATAACTTCCAAATGGTAGAAGAAGACTAGTGTGTCTACATTAAACAGTTTGATGACAACTTTGATAGATTATACTTTTATATAGATCATATACTATTGGCTGAAAATAATCTAGATTAGGTAACGACTATTAAAGAATTACTCTCATCGAACTTTGAGATGAATGACATGGGTGAAACAAAATACATACTTAGAGTTAAGATCCAAAGAGATCGTTCAAGAAGAATCCTCTTTCTTTCACAAGAGAGTTATATCAAGAGGATACTTTAGTAATTCATTATAAAAGACTGTAATCCCATAGATATCCCTGTGGCTAGCGGAGTAGCCTTAAGTCCTATTATGTGTCCCAAAACTGAGTCAGATAAAAATAAGATGGAAAGAATTCCATATGCTAGTGTTGTTGGTAGTCTAACGCAATGATATGTACAATACCATATATCTATTATACATTAGGGTGGGTAAGCAAGTTCTAATTCAATCTCGATGAGAAATACTAGAAGAAAGTGAAAAAGATCTTAAGATACTTGCAGGACACAACTGATTATGTCTTGTGTCATGAGGGAAGCAATATACCCCTAGGGAGATACTATACCAATTTTGGGTTATACCTTCTTACTGAAAAATGATGTTATATGTTGGAGTAGCAAGAAACAAAAGTGCTTTGTCTTATACTCTATGAAAACTGAGTTTATGGCATACACTACAACAATGCTATAGGCTTTGTGGCTAAAAAGATTCATAGAATACCTTGGATTTAGAAATGAGAATATCAATCCAGTGTTAGTGCACTATGGCAATACTGTGGCTATAACCTATACCAAAGACCCCAAGTATCATAGTAAGACCAAGTATATTGACATCAAGTACAATTTTATGAGAGATTATATAGTATAAAAAATTGTTACTGTACAATATATTTATACCAAATATATTATAGTAGATCTCCTAACAAAGCCAATAAGCAAAGAAGTATTTGAGAGACATATAAAAGCTCTTGGTATGTATAAAATGTGAAATGCAAACCTTATGTAATGCTTTTATGATTTATGGAATTATGCTTTTTATCATTACTTGATGTGTCTGTGTGAAAGTATATAATGTCCAATATGTCGTATAGGTTAGAGAGGTTGGCTCTCTCACACGAGCAACTGCCTTTAATGTTTAGGTGGAGTGTGTAAAGATGAAACATTTGTGTTTACCAGTAAAGCAGCAAAGAGTGCTAATATGGTAGAAAAGAAACACAAGCTATATGTTACCGCAATTAAAGTGTGGCAAGTCGAGATGAAATCCGTATACATGAAATTGGATCAAACTATGGAAACCTACTTCAATGATGCCTGTCTCCAGATAATAAATCCTTCAACGTCGACATCATAGAGATGAAGTTAAAGAATTTGGGTTTAAATGCTGAGAGTGTCTAGACTTAAATCTGTACAGTGTTTATAATATATCTAAAATGACGTACTCTCTAAAGTATAAGAGTAACACCATAACATGTGATTCATACCACATGTACTAGAAGAACCGCAAAAGGGAAGCAAGTGAAAAATCCTTATTTCATTGCTGTGTGAGCCCCAGGAAAGAACAATCCTTCCATTGGTATCCTTTGACTTTGACAATATCATGGAGGTATATTTCCATGACTGCTACTTTAGCATATATCCTATAATCATGATAGATACGATCTAAGGAATTATATTAGGAAAGCGGTTGATCCATATCAAAGTGATATATGGGCAAAATGAATATTACCTACAATATACACAAGCATGCTAGTGTATGTGACATATCCCTTATGATATTTTGTTTTTATAAGTTTAGACACTAGGCTTACAAAAAAGGCAATTTAAATCAAGTAGTGATTCGAGAGGGATCATATTGGCCATAGAAAAGTGTATATCGATAAATCTAAAATATCTTAGGTATATATTAAACTCAATCTACACAAAGGAAATGTTATCTTGTGCTGGTCCTGTAAAAAAGATTTCTAGTACAGGCACCTAGATGAAGAGGTCATGCCCATGTGGTCATGGTAAAGTACTTAGTTGAAAGAAGGACAAGATAGTTTAAACCCATGATCCCTAACCCACCAAGTGTGAGTGAGAGATATATAAAAATAGGCTAGTCCACCTTTGATGTATTAGGCTCATACCTATATATATGTGTGCGTTGAAGCAGAAATACCTAAAAAGTTGGGTGACCATTTTGAATATTTTAGGATGGAGGGAAAAGTTATGAGGTAACCAACCACTCTCCCTATTTTCTCTTCATGCATGACTGGGGGAGTATTATTGTTTTTCTCGTTTATAGAAGCATTTGTGTGAAAGGGCTTTGCTTCAGTTTTGCTCTCTTCTCTTTGCAGACATATTCTCTTTTTTACTCTCTAGTGTGCCTTTACTGTATACTAAAGACCTAAGTTTAGTAATGGTGAAGCTTTTCCCTATGGGTATTTGAAGCAAGTGAACTGATGATAGGTACGCCTGAAATCCTACAATAAATATATTGATTAATTATATAATCTTTTACAAATATACAAATATATAAAATTAAACAGTACTAGATTTCATATGAATTTTATTTATATTGATATTAATTTAATTATGTTAAATCAAGTTTGCAGTAAATTAAAATTTATGTTCATTTGAATAATGTTAATTTTAAAAATAAAATTGAAAAAAAAAATATAATAACACCAAGTGTTATTAATTTAGAAAGTTAGTTGTGACATGTTTAAAATACCACTTGTACCATTACAACAATATTTCTTTTTCCCCTTCATATGGTGGATGATACATTTATACCTAATTACCCACGCCTTGCAACCTACCATAAACATTCATTCTTGAAAATAATGTGTCAATGAATATAAAGGTCATTTGATATGATTTATTTTCCAAACTTATTATCCATACCTATTTGCGCCAAATATTATTATTCTAAAGAATGGTGAATGAGTGTGAAGGGGGTTTACTTATGAATATGAATGTTTCATAAGGATAAGTAGAAATTTAACTTTGTGAATGGGCAACCTGAGAGAATAATTTTTTAGAATAAACATCAATTAAATATTATTATCACAGTATTTAAACTCAAAACAATAAGTCCAGACGGACTTATGATTGAACCTAGATTGAAAGAATCATAATAACTCAGTCAATCTGATTAGTAGTTGTCAAGTAGGTTGGTGTTCATGTTTCCCCCCTCCTAAACACTGAAATTAGGTAATTTTAGTTGGGTTAATAATACTTTTTGTAATGTATTAAATTTATGATAAGATTGTAGTTTGCATATATAAATTAATTTAAGCATTGAATATATATCTTCCAAGTGATAATCCTTACACTGAAGATGTTGTTTGAATTAATGATGTATAAGGCATTAAGACACTAAGATTATAATATTTGAAAAAGAATGATGACATTAATTAGGATATTAATATCCTACTATCTTAAAAAATATTTACATATTGCCATGATCTATCCAATCAAAATAGAATCATCTAAAAAATTCGTAATTTATTTTATTTTTAAGAAAAATAATTTTTTTAGTCAGAAAAAAATAAAAAATTATCTAAACCAAATTAAAAGGTATATTTTTTTAAAAAATAAAATAAAATATACATTGTTTCAGAGAAGTTATTAGTCAACTAGAATTAAAATGTATTGAGTTGTTATATTTTGATTAGATAAAATTTGAATGATGTGCTACTCTTGAAATATAAATATTTTTTACTAACTTATATTATAGAAAAATCTAAATATAATTGTTAGACCTAAGCCGACTCATCTATAATAGAACTATATATTACAATATTTTAAATATAATTTTAATGATTGATGATCTTTTGTTCCTAGCATTTTTTTTAACAGCCTAATATGGGTAAATGCCTATATAAATGAAGAAATAGCTAGGTTCCCACTTATATGACACACGTTCTTATAAGGACGATTGAGTGACACATGTTTGATCTATACATTGAGGTGTTGTCATGGATGACAATTTATTGAAAGGAAGAGGAAAGAGGAAATTGGAAGGAAGGAACAAAGTACAGTAAAGGAAGGTTAAATAGATGTCACCTGGAGAAGTCTTGTAAAAATTTAGAGGGAACAGGGGAGGGGATGTTTAGAAATTTAGAGTTTTATAAAAATTTAAATTCAAAAATATTATTATTATTATTATTATTATTATTATTTAATATTTATCTTTTGACATGATGAAATTAATATTTATTAAATAACTCCTTATATAAATATTTTGTTGATCTTTATCTAACAACTAATTAAGTAATCAACTAAAAGATATCCTAAATAAAATTTAAATTATATTATTTTAAGAGTATGTTGAAAATTTGAAATATTATTTTTGTTACAAAAATTTTTAAAAAATGGTTGGGCTCACCCATAATTTAAGGACAGGACGAAATCTCTCTTCTTTCTAGGTGATACTAATATCAGGTAGGGAGAACCGTCTATTATCTTTAGGTGTAAACTTAGGTATTAGGAGTTAGGATGCTTACTCAAACATCGTGACTAGAACCACAATAAAATAATACTCTATAATTAAACACGTTTTAAATAATTATATATCTTACTATTTTACTAGTTAAATCTAGTTTAAAAAAAAAAGTAAAAAGTTCCTATTAGATATAGATAGTAATATGGGCTATCAACCGCCGAAAACTATATGGTTTCGTTAAAGTGTAACACTTGATGATATTATGTGATAGAACTAATTTAATATAACAATGATGCATTCATTAATAATTTAAATTGAAAGATTCAAATATGATTTTTAAACTCAAACTGATTCATTTATAACTAAATCAAGTATTTCAATATTTTAAAAATAAAATTGATGATGATTTATGATAATTAATTAATTAATGATGATATAAATTTAATTTTGATTTTTCCCTCTATTTCTATTTAGGTTATCACATACCCTGTACAATATAAATAATTAATGTTTTTAAAATAATTATTTGATCTTCAATATTGTCAAAAATATTTTATCTTAAATTATCTTTATCAATAATTTCTAAATTAGCTGCAATAAAATCAATACAAATAAAATAAAATTTAATTGCTCATGTGCAAAAATTCCAGTGTGCTAATTTATGCTTCAATTTCAAGTATTAATTACTTAAAAGTCCTATATGGTAAATTTGCTAATAAAATTAAATAATGTCCAATTAAACCCACTTAACCTCAAATAAATATTAAAAGTTTCAAA
Organism: Leucaena leucocephala; assembly: GCA_037074615.1. Classification (NCBI taxonomy): domain Eukaryota; kingdom Viridiplantae; phylum Streptophyta; class Magnoliopsida; order Fabales; family Fabaceae; genus Leucaena; species Leucaena leucocephala. The sequence continues at coordinate 12,198,900 of CM073561.1, forward strand.
TTAATCAGACAAAAATATATAAAAACTTGATTTACAGGATTTCAATAATCTCTTATCCCAAATTGAGAAGATGAGGTAATCCAAGGGCAATTAAGAAAATTTTGAGTTTTCAGAGTTTTGGACGTGACTATGATCTTCTTGATCTTGAACCCAAGCACTCCAATTTTACCCAGTGTAATAACTGAATTGATGAAGATTGTGCCAAAGAGAGGATTAATAGAGTCATGGCTAATAATATATTTAAAGATATTTTCTTAAAGCTTTAGTTAAAATTATGAAATTATTTGGGCTTTTATATGAAGGCATTTTTCATTGTGAATAATTAAAGTAGTTCTTTAAAAATTCAACACATTTTTTAATATAAATAACTAATAACTAATTTAATTATTTTTTAATTTTTATAAATTAGTTATATAATCTAATTTCTAGATTTAAGATAATAAAAAAATATTTTTATATAAATAACTAATAATTAAAGTGGTACTATCTTTGTAAAATCTACACATTTTTTATATAAATAACTAATAAATTAATTCAATTAATTTTTTGAATTTTCATGAATCAGTTATCTAATCTAATTTTTAGATTTAAGATAATAGAAAAAATATTTTTATTTTGTTTGGAAAAAATAATCATTTATTTGCCCCAAAAAAGTATTTATTTAGTCAATCTAAATAAACTATTAATATTAATGTGGGCTTCAAAACCTGGCTAAGAGTGGTAAACATACCCTCAAGACTCGAGAACCCAAATCAATCTACAGCCCAGAAAGTTCTATTTATATGGAAGAAAAACCCTAACCCATGAACTTCTGCAAACCTATTGTTTAGCGGCTTCTTCATCGTTGCTCATTCCAGCTGTGAAATCAGGAGCAACTCGCTGGCGATATGGGTAAGCTCAAAGATTCATATGCATTGATATGCAAAGGTTTCGGTGTTGTAGATATGTAATTGAATTTGGTGGTTTTGATTGTCATTGCAGGTAAGGTGCACGGATCTCTGGCTCGTGCAGGTAAGGTGAGAGGCCAAACTCCTAAAGTTGCGAAGCAAGACAAGAAGAAGAAGCCACGTGGCCGCGCCCACAAGAGGATGCAGTACAATCGCCGCTTTGTCACCGCTGTCGTTGGTTTCGGCAAGAAGAGGGGACCTAACTCATCAGAAAAGTGATCCATTACTTCGGTGATGGTTTTTTCTAAATTTGTGTCGGGTTGTACTATGAGTTATTAGTTAAAGTTTTCGTCCTGCTCATGTGAACCCTCTTCATTCTTGTTTTGGATCAAATATTCGACTTTCTCTATTGAATTCGATTTTAGTTTCCAAGTGTTGGGCATATTATTGCTTGATTTTCTCTTTGCTTGTGTATTTTCTCATATTCTTAGTTGGTTTATGGCACTCTCTGAAACGTTAAAAAGTTTACATAATCGAACTTTGGGGCATTACTCCGTTTAGAATTGATCTTTTTCCATTTTGGAATTATGGAATTTCTGTACTGGGGATAAAGAGTGTCTAAGTTGTGTACTAGGCATGAAGGGTTTCTTCATGGTTCTATTGCTTTGGAAGATTTGACTCTACATATTATGCATGATTGAGGGAAGCCAAAGTGAACTGGGGAGAACTGTAAATTAGTGACATTATTGGCAAAGCGTATAATAATATGATCTCCATCTTGCTTAGAGGCAAGAGGTGAGAAGAGAGGTATGGTGTTTAGAATTGGTTTTCAATAGGCGATTTAGAGTCATATTATTAGGGTGTGTTTGTCGGATGGAAAAGTTTTTGATGGAACTAAAAATGGAAGTAGAAGTAGAAGTAAAATTAGGATAGAAATAGATTTTAAAAGTTTGTTTTGTGGGATGGATGTGAATATGTGATTGATGTATATTTTTTTTATAATTTAAAATAAAATAATCTAAAATATTTTTTAATAATTTGAGAAGGGTTAAAGTTGTCTAGTAATTTTATAATTAGGGTAAAATAGTATAAAAATTTTTACTTTTACTTTCATTATCTCAATTTTTAAATTTTTTTGATAGAAATAAAATAGTCTAGAGAAGTAGAAGTGATTTACATCGTACCAAATGAGAAAAGTTGAAGATTTCACTTTCCCTTCCTCACCTGCACTTTCCTCCAACCAAACATACTTTGCACTATGCTGGACTTTCAAAGACACTCCCAATTTCATTAATCCGGTGATCTGGGCCTTCTTTATGTGTGAAAACCCTTTACTTCAGTAGAATTTCGGTGAATCTCGAACACAATGGCCTGTCTTTGAAACCATGAGCATATTGGCCACAAGTAATCAGGATGAGTGCTTGCTTGCAATGACTGGTTCATATAGTTTTGTAGCCCGCATTCCCCTCTCTCTCTCATGCCATGAACATAGATGCTATATTGGTGTTTATTTTACCGAGCAAAGACTTGAGTCTTGTGTTGTTTTGCAATGCGTAAACTACAAAGAATGAGTTGTAATGTAGAATGTTGCCTGAATCTTTACTCAGCTCTTGAGAATGCTACAGATGATACGCATTTTCTTGTATTGTTTGCAATGACTGGTTCCTATAGTTTTCTAGCCCCCTTCCTCTCTCTCTCTCTCATGCCATGAACATAGTTGTAATGTAGAATGTTGTCTGAATCTTTACTCAACTCTTGAGAATGCTACAGATGATACGCATTTTCTTGTATTGTTTGGAATGACTGGTTCATATAGTTTTCTAGCCCCCTTCCTCTCTCTCTCTCATGCCATGAACGTAGATGCTATATTGGTATTTTATTTTTTTTACCGAGCAAAGACTTGAGTCTTGTATTGTTTTCCAATGTGTAAACTACAAAGAATGAGTTGTAATGTAGAATGTTGTCTGAATCTTTACTTAACTCTTGAGAATGCTATGGATGATACGCGTTTTCTTGGTAGAAAAATCTTGTGGCTAAAGCTGATCTAGACTAAAAACATCTGCTTGACCTATGTAGACTCTCTATTTGCTCGACCATCAAATTTATCCTCCTCTTGTTTTAACTCTATTTTCTCTCCAAGACTTCAGCACGTCCCAGAAGAACTTGGATTCCCCAAAAGTCCAATACGACCTGATCCACTTGAATCTAGATTTTTTGACATTAAGAGCCACTGAAGCTTGAATCTTATGTAACTAGTTATGGCACTTTCAGGTCAAATATAGAAATTAGTACTTTCATTGTTTTCCAGTTTGTGGTTTCTAATTTTGGAGTTGATCTGTTAAATAATTTGGCCTTCTTTTCCATTTTCTTATGCTTTTAGGTTGCTGATGTTTGTTTTTGTTTAACATATAGATTTGATCATTTTATTAGCAAAAAAAAATCAGATAGTCCAAATCTGCTTCACTTGCTTTCTTCTGTGTGACTTTTTTCAATCTTTTAGTTTACGTCTTCGTGGTCAAAAGTAGCAACGCTCCAAATGGGAAGCCTTGCTTCCTATATATTATCATTGTCATCGAACATTTACTAGATGCAAACGGTAAAATTAGCTAAAGTAGGTACATTTTTAGTTTTTATTTTTATTTTATTATCATGTAAAACCATGAAAAGGAGGACTCAACTACCCAAAACTAAAAACATTAGCGTCTGCATCAGTTTCTTTTTTCTGTTTTTTGTTAATGGAAGTTGCATTAGATCCTTCAAAACTCTTGTTGAGAGAGGTGTTGACATCTAGTGTTCCATAATATTTCAAATAAGATTCCATAGCCAGAATCCTTGTTCTTAACCTTAAACGAGGGTATTGCAGTTTTGGCATATTCTGCTTGTCAGCAGAATGGGCATGCAGAGATAAAAGAGCGATCAAACAGTGCATGCTAAGAAATGTAATCTGGATTCCCATTTCTTAAGCTCCAAGGAATCAAACCAAGTAGCTTATATGTTGGGCGATGTTCAAAATGATGTCGTGAGATCTTTATCCTTATATTTGAGTAATATGTAATTTGTTTTGGGCTTAAACTCCCTTTGTTATAACAAAACAAAAAATAGTAGTTTATATGTTTCTTTTTCGCCTTTTGAAATAACTAATGTCCAAAATTTTAACTTGCCTATGAATAATCAATTCATATCCGTTTTGTTAAATAAATGGCTTAGTACACAATTTGGAACGGTAAAGAAGGGGCAAAAGCTTATGAATGCTACTTATGATCAATCAATATATAATAAAAACCACATTAAACTAGTCAATTTAATTGGAAAATCGGTGAATTCACACTTTTGATCTGAAACTGGCATAAAATTGGACCATAAAAAATGGATCAAAAATTGAAGTAATAAAAAATACAAGTTTAAATTACTTGTAAGCCACTAAAAATCCGGGAATGCATTTTAAACTGACCCTAGTCTTCCTTTAATCCTGCTCTTCATTGGTTTTCGTTGAGTGATCAAGTTCAAGTGAAAGGTAGAGATAGTAACAAGTTCCTGATCCAATTTCTTAAAAAAAGGCTTATCAAAGTTATGAGTGAGAGAATTGTCCTTTGGCAATAGAAAATTCTCTTTATGGGAAGTTCGTTGGATGCGAAAGATGAATTTATCATAGATGCGCAATTTACTAAGATGCTACTGTTAAGTACAAGTATAGGGTTTACTAATGTTTTAATGCTAACTTTACCCTTTGGTTCACTGGCGAAGGGGTGAAACATACAACTATTTAGAACGTGTTCAATTTCTAGAGAATACTACTTTGTTGTTATTTCAATTATGATACTTAGGGAAGTATCCTAAATCTTAGGTGTTTAGGTTTACGTTTATGAGTAATTGACGGCTCACCTTGTCTAACATTGATATCGCTTAAGAGGAAATGAGACTTTGTACTACCATTGGATCGTGGATGAATTCAACCCCTTTTTAAAAAAAAAAATTGTACAAAAAAAAAATACTAACTTTGAAACGGTTCTTGGAAATATGATATCAGGGATTATTTATATGTTTGGTGGTAAGGGATATTCTTTTTTTTTCCTTTCTCTTAATAATAGAAGAAAACAATAAAATTTCTTTACATTCCAAAAAAGAAATAAATGAAAAATTTCCAAATGAAACAAGTGAAAGTTTGGTAGCATCTTTAAATTACGCTTGGCAAGCATATTAGTTTCAAAATTCATCTCTCTTATGATTTGTTGGATGTCAACCAAAAATCCCAATTAAGCATGTTTGACTTTCTCGGATCAAAATTCTAGTAAGCATGAACATTATTGCTTCCCTTCTTCATAATTTGAATTGCATCTAATGAATCATTTCTCAAACATTAATTTAACATTAATGCAGGAAAAGGTATAGTTAAATTATGCTTTTACCATTGTGATAGCATGAATTTGACATCATTTAGCCCCTAAAGTGACTGAAGAGTAGGAAAGTAGGTTAAAATCTCCATTACCATGCTATTTGCAATGATAAAATAACGAGATTTAGTTTACAATTAATGCTATCTATCTGGAAAAGACACAATATCTACTTTGATGAGATTCTATCTGAGTTCACAATTGACTTTCAAAGTGGCATTACAGACTCCATACCATGTCATCTAGTCACCGAAAGTCAAGTTATCCAAGTAGAAGAAAATCTACGTAAAGAAATTTATTTTCACGAAGCGACCATGTACTCCTTTTCGTTTTATAAAGGCCAATTAATTTTTTTGAATATTTTAAAGAAACTAAAAAATTAGTTATTAATAACTAAATCTAACCCCTCAAAATAAATTCATATTATATACTTATCAATTTATCTAAATTAGTCAATTAACTCTTATAAGTTATTATTAACTCATTTATTTAATTTCTTTAATCTATCTAAAAAAAATTAACTAATTTTTATAACTATCAAATGTAGTTTTTTTTAACTGAAGCTACCTGTATTAGAAGCCTAAATAACTATATTGAAGGCGTAAAACATAAAATATACATATGGTGGAAACATATTGAGCCATCTTCTTATAAATTTAGGTCCAAATGCATCATGAAATTTATGGGCATGAATAGTGCTTGGAAGAGCTTTGATGGGCTGAGGAAATATTTATTTGAAGTTACAAAAGGAATTACTTGAAAATATTTTCATGCTAAATTTTTTAAACCACTTCTACAATTTTTGGTCTATAAAGGCTAGTCTAGAAAACTTTTTCTCTACTAGATAATCAAGCTAATTAGAGTTTTTTGCTCAAGTCAATTTTTTAATTTAATTTTGTAATATTTATTTTTAAATAAGTTCACTATACTATAGTTATTAATTAGTGTTTTATGTGTCATTTAATCATTAATTATATATTAAGATTTATTTAGTGATTAATCCTTTAGCCTAAAGCCCAAAATATTATTTAATCCAACTAAATCATATTTTCTTCCATTATCTTATTTATACACTTTAAATATCATTCTTAAATATATTTTGCCAAGTATCTTTAAAATTAGATTGTTTTATATAATCTAATATCCTTCATATCCTTAAATATTTTAAAAATATATCATATTTCTCAATGTCCTCCATTATCTTCCAATAATCTATTATCCATCAAACCCTTTCATACCAATTATATTATTCAAATAATGTAATTAAAAGTATCATTCAATAGTTTAATTTATCCTTTTCCATACATATCTATCATATTATCCATCCATCATTTCCTATAGTTATCCTTTTGAGCTTTTAGGGCTGAATAGGATTTCTAGTATGAAAAGAACTATTTGATTTTTGTCGCTGACGAGCATAGTTTGTTTTCATTAATCTAGATTGAATACCTTGTAACTAAGATTTGTTGGATGTTTCTTGGTGTGATTCCGATTTCTGGGTGAGTTTACGTATTAATTTCTCTAAATAAAAAAGGTAATGATGTAAAAGTATGTATAATTTGATACTCAAAGTATACTAAATGCTATATGCTTTTTATAGTATAAAAATACCTATAAATATGCAAATAAATTAAGTTTAAGATAAAAAAATACTTATCAACTTTTTCAAAAAAATGCATCTAAACATTATAAACTTTATCTGAGTGCAAAAATGTCTATAAATTTATATACAAGGGGCAAAAATGCTACATCCATTAATGGAGGCAAACTGCTGTTACTTATTAATTTGGTGGGCCCCATATTATTACTTTTAATTATTATTTATAAAAAACAGCTCTTTCACACATTCACTCTCTCTCTCCTCATGTCTCAATTCTATCTCTCCAACTCCATCGCCAAGAAGTTGATTGATGGGCCAAAATCCAAATCTAAATCAAAGAAGAAAGTTGTATATTTCTCTCAATCTATTTTACCATCCACATATAGTAAAAGTTAGCACATATAGTAATTAACAAGTTTATATTTAACAAAGACACGGTTTTAATTCATGTAGTCGTTGTGATGGCTCATTTGATAAGCGATATCGTAAGTCCCCTGTAAACGTTTTCTGAATCCTAAAGTTGTGTCTTGACCTTAATGAGAGGTCGGTACTTAGGGGTATGCAAGAAATCTATGGCCCAATGAATCCACCTGAGTCCATCCACAAAATATCCTACCTAGTCTGATAAAAAATGTGCCAATAGAAAATAGGCAATTTTAGACAAGGCTAGATATCGGCCAGGAGTTGCTGCTTTGCCCATTTGGCCATACACTGATGGTCATTTTTTTTTACATATAAACAGTTTTTTTTTTTCAATAAAGTAACCCCTTTCAACTCCTTACATATCAAAGTAATCCCCATCATGAACGAAAGAGGGCTTCTGTCTTCTAGGGTTCATTTCATTGGTACATTACTTTCCCATACCCTAAGCTCTCAGCTGCCAGTTCTTATCTCACCATTTTTTCTGATCGGTTCCTTTCTTTCAAATGAGCTGTTATCACCAGTGACTATCATCGCACATTCGACGTCCTTTTTTTCGTCTGTTCAAAGCTCAACTGCTATTCTAGATATTCTTCTTTTTCTGTTTTGGAGCTGTGTCATCCACGTCGCTATCATTGCTATATGTATTGAAAATTTCCAAATACTTTTATGCTTCCTCTTACATTTTGGTCCGTGTTTGTGCTAATTGGTGTCATGGGTATAAGTTAGTTTCCTGCTATGCCCTTTGTCATTATTGCGGTGTGTGGATGTGTTCATCTGTACTTATTTTTCTTGTTGTTTTTGTGTGTTGTGCATGGGATTAGAAGGAAGGTGGGTGGTATGTTTGAAGTCTTTTTCCCTTTGATTATTCTATATTTTTTAGATATGTTTGTGTACGTTAACAAAGGAGAATTTGAAGCTAAATTTTGATATGATGTTATGAAAAGAACGAATTGGATTTGGGTGCTACTATATTTTGGTTTAAGGCCAAATCTCGTTAGGATGTTGGATTTAGGGAATGTTGTAAGATTACTTTGATGCTTGAAGGATACATAACTGTTAGTGTGTGAAGTATGATGTTGCTTTATGCTTTGGATTAAATGTATGCACACCATGTGTTTGATGAATTATTTGATAGATAAAATTTGAAATATTGTCCAACATAAGTGTGATGGAAGTATTATTAAATTGAGCCAGAGGAACTCTCTATAATGAAGTGTAGAAATGAAATTTGAAAGCTCGGGAAAGTTATTTAATTGATAGTTCAAGGACTATGTTTGATTTTATGTTAGCTTAGGGAATCTATATAAAGTGTTATGTTTGAGGAAAGAATTTATGGAATTGAATTGGTGATTGTAATGTTTAGTTAATTATTGTGTATAAATTTATCTAATTCCAATTTATCGCTTTGTTTGTATGCAATAATTTTTTAAATTTTAATTATTATTTTTTTATTGCCTTATTCTTAGTAGATTATTAATATTATTTAATTTTTAAAAATATATAAATATGATATTATTTTAGAACTTTATAATATCATATAAATATGCCTTATTCTCATAATATTATCATATCATCACGACTTAGGCATACAAGTTCGCACATGTCTAGCCTAAAATTATTAGGATTTTACTAGACAGAATCAGGTATCGGGCTACAAAATACAACCTATATTTTTCTTAGACAAGCACCAGGTAGGGAGTTGTCTTGTCTAGTTCTGCCATGCACATCTCTATCGATACTGAATTTATCTAAATTTTTTTATAAAAAAAACAAAGTTTACCATCTACAGAAGTTTAAGGGGACGGAGAATTGGATTGTATATATAACAAAGCAAATGCACATGCAACAGATTTCAACTGTGGAAGCGTTTATACCAAAAAAAAAATTGTGGAAGCGTGGAAAAAAGTGAATCAAGTACAAAGAACCGAAGCCACCAGTTCATATTAGCTTCATTGGTTTAGTAACATGATTACTCTATTTATGGAATTTAAAATTTAGGTTTTTATTTTTACAGCAAAGGACAATAATAAATAGAAAAAGTTTATCACCAAAATCAAGGAATCGCAATTTATTGGGGAATTCATCAATCAAGTGTTTATTTTATCAGAAAGGACAATAATAGATAAAAATCTTGGAACTGGATCCTCTTAGTATCCATTTTCTCAGCGTCTCTCAGTATCCTTAAATCACAGCCGTTCATATGATCTAAAAGCTGACAATACTCCACATCATCAGGCTTAATGAATCTTCACTCACTCAGAACATCCTCTTCCTCCTCTGACAGTGAATATTCTTCAACCTTCGACATCTCTCACCTCTCCCACCGAAAGCTAGTGCAGAGTAATGAGTTTTATCGGCTCTCAAGGTTCAT